>JAVIAB010000050.1:9172110-9754829 GCA_032433765.1 Megaustenia siamemsis
GAAGACTTATGTGGCATTTGGAGACAAAACAACAAATCGTACCACAATAAAGTGGCTTCCATCAGCACAGATCAGCTGAATACCTGGTCACCTACATTGCACAGGAAATAGAGGATTCTCTACAAGAAAAGAAACACACACTGGCAGCGTGGGTCGACATGTAGAAGGCTTTTGATAGGGTATGACGAGAGGGTTTACAGAACAACCTTTTTAGACTTGGCATCCAGGGTCATTTATTCAATTGGGTCTCTCAATACCTTCAGGATAGAACGGCCAGAGTACAAGTTCAAGGTCAACTAAGTAAGAAGGTCTCTATCGAGCAAGGTGTCCCACACGGCGGAGTCTTGTCCCCAACACTCTTTAATTTTCATAAATGACATCGTAATGGACATTCCACCCAGAATACACTCAGCAATATACGCAGATGATCTGGCGTTATGGGCTCGCGAGGAAAGTATGTCGGTGGCTGGACCCAGGATGCAAGATGCCCTAGGTGAACTTGAAAAATGGATGAACACCTGGTTCTTACCATTTAACGAAAAAAAAACGACATATACAATTTTCAGCATATCAAGAAACACACTCTCTGCAAACTTGAAGATAAAAGACCATACACTCCCTATTGACCAAAACCCAAAATATCTTGGCTTCACCATGAATTGCAGAATGACTTGGAAAAAATCAGATAGACAGAGCAAGGAAAAAAGCCAGAAACCGAACAAATATTATGAAGAAACTGGCAGGAACGGACTGGGGGCAGACAGCAATATTTTGAAAAGACTATACGTAGGAAGAGTCAGACCAGTTCTAGAGTATGGAGTCATAGCCTGGGCTATGGCTTCCAAATCACACCTTAGCAAAATTAACAGAACACAGAACCAAGCTGCCCGTATCATCACTGGTGCTATGAAATCTACACCTATCAAGACTCTAGAAACAGTAACAGGTCTTCAACCCTTAGATGACAGACGGGTCACTAAAGTATTGCAACAAGCGGAGAAATATAGAAAGCTCCTTAGTCACCCCATGCACCAAAGAATAACTGGTTCTGGAATTGTACGACTAAAGAGGAGCAACTTCGCTGCAATTGCCAATGAACTAACTACTGGAGACATAGTACTTTCCCAAACAATACCAAAACCCTTGGGCCCATCTGATATGTCTCCTTATGGGAAACATAAAATACCAGAACTTAAGGAAAACATAACAGGAATCATGAAAATAGGCACACAATAAGATACAGAAAGAAAACACGTAGCAGAGAAACACATACACGATACATAAAAACAGGACTCTTGGTCCCACATATACATAGATGGCTCTGCTACAAATGTCACCAGAAATGGAGGGGGAGGTGTGTTCTTGACGCTGAATAATCAGGACGAGATCACCAAGTCACTAGCTACTGGAAAATTCTCAAACCAACTTTAAAGCAGAAATTGAGCCCTTCAGAGATGCTGCAACACTGGCTACTCAACACAAAATTAACATGCACAATAAATTGGTGATTCTGACTGATGCACTGTCAGTACTATCAGCTCTAAAAAGCCTCAAGAACAATGAACTAGATGACTTGAGAACAACCGTGGACCAACTATGCAATAACTTCCAGAGAGTAGTCATTCAGTGGATACCATCACACTGTAATATACACGGGAACGAACGCGCAGACAAATTAGCTAAAGAGGGAGGGAGATTACCACAAGAGAACAATCCGCTCAGTTATGATGAAGCCAAATCCATCCTCAAGGGTCAGTTCCATGAAAATGGAAACGAGAACACCCAAAGCATAACGAGAGTGACGGATACCACCAACTATCAAGGAGGGAGGGATCAAGTCATCATACTTCGCCTACTCACTGGCCACAATAGAATGAGGAATCACATGTTCACCAAATTCAAAATAGGTACAGCCAGCTTATGCCACTGCACACTGGACAATATGACTACAAAACATGTTCTACAGGATTGCCCCCAGTACACAGACCTGAGAAGAGCAATGTGGTCTACGCCCACCTCCCTGGAAGAGAAACTATATGGGGCAATCGATTCCATTAAACAGACAGCTGACTTCATGAGAGAGTCTGGAATCCTACTCTGATTGAGTCTTGATCGCAGAGAGAGAGAGAGAGAGAGAGAGAGAGAGAGAAGTCGATCAATCAGAGTTGCCTGTAACTGTTACTTCCGTTGACTTGCCCATTTGTGTCTGTCCAGGAAGATAAAATACCATTATGTGTTAATACCAAGATGTATATCTTCAACAAACAAGATGTATATCTTCAACAAACAAGATGTATATCTTCAACAAACAAGATGTATATCTTCAACAAACAAGATGTATATCTTCAACAAAACAAGATGTATATCTTCAATAAACAAGATGTATATCTTCAACAAACAAGATGTATATCTTCAATAAACAAGATGTATATCTTCAACAAACAAGATGTATATCTTCAACAAACAAGATGTATATCTTCAATAAACAAGATGTATATCTTCAATAAACAAGATGTATATCTTCAACAAACAAGATGTATATCTTCAACAAACAAGATGTATATCTTCAATAAACAAGATGTATATCTTCAACAAACAAGATGTATATCTTCAACAAACAAGATGTATATCTTCAACAAACAAGATGTATATCTTCAACAAACAAGATGTATATCTTCAACAAACAAGATGTATATCTTCAACAAACAAGATGTATATCTTCAACAAACAAGATGTATATCTTCAACAAACAAGATGTATATCTTCAACAAACAAGATGTATATCTTCAACAAACAAGATGTATATCTTCAACAAACAAGACGTATATCTTCAACAAACAAGATGTATATCTTCAACAAACAAGATGTATATCTTCAACAAACAAGATGTATATCTTCAACAAACAAGATGTATATCTTCAACAAACATTCAACTGGATTAGAAGAAGCTGTATCTTTTTTTTAAATTTCAAAATTTGTAAGAAAAATTCCACTTTTTGGATGAAAGCAAAAATGAATATTGCAGAGGAAAATGTGAAAAAAGGGAAAGGTGGGATGGGGAGAGAAACAATGACGTCAGATGAATAAATGACTTGTCAGGACATTATGTGCGTTTATTGACCTGAACAGCGCTGGCAGTGACAAGGGACATGAGGAACGGCAATAATTAGAGAAGGTTGCCTCCATTTGTTGATGATGAATTATCTGAGAGGGTTGCCTCCATTTGTTGGTGATGAATTATCTGAGAGGGTTGCTTCCATTTGTTGGTGATGAATTATCTGAGAGGGTTGCTTCCATTTGTTGGTGATGAATTATCTGAGAGGGTTTCCTCCATTTGTTGGTGATGAATTATCTGAGAGGGTTTCCTCCATTTGTTGGTGATGAATTATCTGAGAGGGTTGCTTCCATTTGTTGGCGATGAATTATCTGAGAGGGTTGCTTCCATTTGTTGGTGATGAATTATCTGAGAGGGTTGCTTCCATTTGTTGGTGATGAATTATCTGAGAGGGTTGCTTCCATTTGTTGGTGATGAATTATCTGAGAGGGTTGCCTCCATTTGTTGGTGATGAATTATCTGAGAGGGTTGCTTCCATTTGTTGGTGATGAATTATCTGAGAGGGTTGCTTCCATTTGTTGGTGATGAATTATCTGAGAGGGTTGCTTCCATTTGTTGGCGATGAATTATCTGAGAGGGTTGCCTCCATTTGTTGGCGATGAATTATCTGAGAGGGTTGCTTCCATTTGTTGGCGATGAATTATCTGAGAGGGTTGCTTCCATTTGTTGGTGATGAATTATCTGAGAGGGTTGCCTCCATTTGTTGGTGATGAATTATCTGAGAGGGTTGCCTCCATTTGTTGGTGATGAATTATCTGAGAGGGTTGCTTCCATTTGTTGGTGATGAATTATCTGAGAGGGTTGCTTCCATTTGTTGGTGATGAATTATCTGAGAGGATTGCCTCCATTTGTTGGTGATGAATCACCTGAGAGGGTTGCTTCCATTTGTTGGTGATGAATTATCTGAGAGGGTTGCCTCCATTTGTTGGTGATGAATTACCTGAGAGGGTTGCTTCCATTTGTTGGTGATGAATTATCTGAGAGGGTTGCTTCCATTTGTTGGTGATGAATTATCTGAGAGGGTTGCCTCCATTTGTTGGTGATGAATTATCTGAGAGGGTTGCTTCCATTTGTTGGCGATGAATTATGTGAGAGGGTTGCTTCCATTTGTTGGTGATGAATTATCTGAGAGGGTTGCTTCCATTTGTTGGTGATGAATTATCTGAGAGGGTTGCTTCCATTTGTTGGTGATGAATTATCTGAGAGGGTTGCCTCCATTTGTTGGTGATGAATTATCTGAGAGGGTTGCTTCCATTTGTTGGTGATGAATTATCTGAGAGGGTTGCTTCCATTTGTTGGTGATGAATTATCTGAGAGGGTTGCTTCCATTTGTTGGTGATGAATTATCTGAGAGGGTTGCCTCCATTTGTTGGTGATGAATTATCTGAGAGGGTTGCTTCCATTTGTTGGCGATGAATTATCTGAGATGGTTGCTTCCATTTGTTGGTGATGAATTATCTGAGAGGGTTGCCTCCATTTGTTGGTGATGAATTATCTGAGAGGGTTGCCTCCATTTGTTGGTGATGAATTATCTGAGAGGGTTGCCTCCATTTGTTGGTGATGAATTATCTGAGAGGGTTGCTTCCATTTGTTGGTGATGAATTATCTGAGAGGGTTGCCTCCATTTGTTGGTGATGAATTATCTGAGAGGATTGCCTCCATTTGTTGGTGATGAATCACCTGAGAGGGTTGCTTCCATTTGTTGGTGATGAATTATCTGAGAGGGTTGCCTCCATTTGTTGGTGATGAATTACCTGAGAGGGTTGCTTCCATTTGTTGGTGATGAATTATCTGAGAGGGTTGCTTCCATTTGTTGGCGATGAATTATCTGAGAGGGTTGCCTCCATTTGTTGGCGATGAATTATCTGAGAGGGTTGCTTCCATTTGTTGGTGATGAATTATCTGAGAGGGTTGCTTCCATTTGTTGGTGATGAATTATCTGAGAGGGTTGCCTCCATTTGTTGGTGATGAATTATCTGAGAAGGTTGCCTCCATTTGTTGGTGATGAATTATCTGAGAGGGTTGCCTCCATTTGTTGGTGATGAATTATCTGAGAGGGTTGCTTCCAATTGGTGGTGATGAATTATCTGAGAGGGTTGCCTCCATTTGTTGGTGATGAATTATCTGAGAGGGTTGCTTCCATTTGTTGGTGATGAATTATCTGAGAGGGTTGCCTCCATTTGTTGGTGATGAATTATCTGAGAGGGTTGCTTCCATTTGTTGGTGATGAATTATCTGAGAGGGTTGCCTCCATTTGTTGGTGATGAATTATCTGAGAGGGTTGCCTCCATTTGTTGGTGATGAATTATCTGAGAGGGTTGCCTCCATTTGTTGGTGATGAATTATCTGAGAGGGTTGCCTCCATTTGTTGGTGATGAATTATCTGAGAGGGTTGCCTCCATTTGTTGGTGATGAATTATCTGAGAGGGTTGCCTCCATTTGTTGGTGATGAATTATCTGAGAGGGTTGCTTCCATTTGTTGGTGATGAATTATCTGAGAGGGTTGCCTCCATTTGTTGGTGATGAATTATCTGAGAGGGTTGCCTCCATTTGTTGGTGATGAATTATCTGAGAGGGTTGCTTCCATTTGTTGGTGATGAATTATCTGATGATTTCTTTTTCCTTTGCCCACTGGCGAAATACCTAGTCTAGGAACTGAATGTTGGGTGCTAATCAGTATTTTTTTCCCTGGCAGCCGCGTGCATAGGGGTCCCTCGCCGCACAGGCAGATAACTCCGACTTCGGAGGTACTTTTTCCCGTCTATGAGTAATTGACGTTTCAAGCTCGCTGCTGAGACCAGGGGTGGTTGCCACAGAGAGAAATCACGAAAAAAATCCCAACTGGTGCAGCCGGGATTTGAACGCACAACCTCTCTGTCTCGAGACCGGCGCTTTGCCTCGAGATCAACCAGTTCCCCTTATGAGGGCGTCAGTAGCGCCGGCTTTGCGACCAGGTGAACGGAGATCAAAGGCAGTCTGGCGCTCTCCAGTCGACCAAGAATGGGTACCTGACTAGCTGATTTTTTTTTTTTTGGGGGGTGGGAGTAAAGACAGCGAGGGAAAGCCCCCTCACCTCCGATTACTGTGACCTAGAATTCACTCACCTACGACATAAATACGCTTTGTTTGTTCACCTCCACCAGCTTGATATCTTTAGCCATGTCTCAAATGAATGCATGAATATCACTTGTTGTTATAATACACAGCGAATCGGGTAGTGCAAAGCGAATGGCAAATGAAAGGAACAAAATCAGAGAACAAATACAAAGAAAGAAAGAAAGAAAGAAAGAAAGAAAGAAAGAGAGAGAGAGAGAGAGAGAGAGAGAGAGAGAGAGAGAGAAAGAAAGAAAGAAAGAAAGAAAGAAAGAAAGAAAGAAAGAAAAAGAAAGAAAGAAAGAAAGAAAGAAAAAGAAAGAAAGAAAGAAAGAAAGAAGAAAGAAAGAAAGAAAGAAAGTAGGAAAGATAGAAAGTGAAGGAGATAATAATGCAAAAAATAAAAGCACTGGATAAGAAATAAAATAACAAACAAACAAACAAACAAACAAAACTCATGTACAGTTCATATTTTGTGATTTATCTTATGTGTTCATCTTTTGTGATTTATCTTATGTGTTCATCTTTTGTGATTTATCTTCTCAGTCACTCGTCCAAAAACCCACGCAGTGCCCCAGGAACACATCCTGAAAGAGCAACAGCAGGCGATTAACCCCAGCCATAGATCCTACGATGCTAGTGGAAAATGGCAATTTCACGTTAGTGAGGGCAAACACTAACATAATAAACTGATCAATTTAGTATGACTGTTGTCCCTAGAAGAAACAAGCATCACCAGCATGCAGAATAAAAATAAACATGACAAATTTGAAACAAGTGCTACGCGTCAAATTCTTGGGCACAATAATAACATCGGATGGAAGATGCACCACGGAAATAAAAAGCAGAATAGCTCAGGTCAAAATAACATTTCAGAAAATGAAAAATATCTTATACAACAAATCTATGACAATAGAAATGAGAAAGAGAGTTCATCGGTGCTATATAGAACCAATTCTGACCTATGGAAGCAAATCATGGACAGTAGACAAACAAATGAAAAGGCGATTAGAGGCCACAGAGATGGGATTTCTCAGAAGAATGTTGAAAGTTCCCTGGACAGCTAAAAATACCAATGAGGAAGTTCTCAAAGAGGCCAACACAATAAGGCAGCTTCTAAAAAACATCAGAAAGAAACAATCAACATTTTTCGGGCACATCATGAGAAGAGGAAAGTTGGAATACTTGGTTACAACTGGCAAAATAAAAGGAAAGAGAGATCGTGGACGACAAAGAGAGAAAAAACTGGATAGCTTGGTGTCATGGCATGGAAAACAGTCAACAACAAAACTGATATGATGCACTGCAGATAGAAGATTGTGGAGGGACATGATCGCCTACGCCAAACGGTATGGCACATGATGATGCAGTCCCTAGGAGAGACAACTTCAACAACAAAGAGCGACTGCCTTGTAGAAATGTAAAGTGAGGAAACCTAAAGAAACAAAATAAAACGAACGAAAGCAACATTCAATAGCTTTCTGTATGAAACGAATGTACTGGACCGAAAGGTGCTAAACACAGTGGGTAGAAAGAACGAAAAATCATATGTGTCCGCTATAAGACGTCGCTTTGACAATATTTAAGGAAAGCAGTGGTCAGCTTTGGGTTGCTGATATCTCCATATAGTTTTAGTCTGGGATGATGTTGGTAATTGCTGTGATAACATACTTTACACTGATATGCTGTATGTCAAGGTGCATATGTTGGTGATTGGGAGATCGTCACTTTCATATTCCGTGCTGTGACGTGTCTATCAAGGAACATCCGTTCTGCTTTGTAGCATTTATTTCCCTTGATCTTTGAACTTTTTTTTCTTCCTCAAAACTGTTGTTGGGAGGCGACTTTGCCTCCCAACAGCAGAGCTAAAAGTTGTCAGCGACCCATAGCTGATGGCTTACGACAGGATCGGTGAACCTGAACCATCAATACCCTACTTCACCTCTTTGCAGTGCCTCCAGAAACAGACTGGTCTAGTCTGGCCAAGCCAGTAGGGATCGATGAGGGAAGACAACCCTGTACTAAAAAATAACATGCTGAAATCGGATGTATTGGGTCGAAAGGAGCAAATATCAGAGCTTTACTGCAAACTACAACGCAACCTATCTACGCCCACATAACGTCCTCTTAAGGGCGGATGATGAGGAGATGTATTCTTTTAGTCATCGATCAAACGCAAGCAAGTACTTGATCTTTGCACACAAACTACTCGTATGTAATTCTGTTGTGGACACTTTTCTCTCTTTCTTTATCAGATTTTGTGTCGCATGTATGCAACCGCCACTAATGTCCCGCGTCTTTTTCCTACTTTTCATCATCATCAGCATCATCATCACTGAGTGCCGTCTCTGCATCGAAGTGTGGCTACCGTGGAGCGCCATTCCGCTCTGTCTCTTGCTTTGATAGCGCAGGTTGTCATATGCGCTGACTTGTCAATCTTTTGAAGTTACGCGTCCATCTTTCGATGTTACTCGTCCATGTTAGTCTTGGTCTGTCTCTTTTACCATTTTACATCCCAAGATTACTTTTAGTAGGTTGCTGTGTCTTCCAACATGCCTCCAAAATCTCATTTGTATTATATTTAGTAGTTCTATTTTAATTTGTAGATGTTTTAATACTTCTTCGTTTGTTTCCTTTTCTTTCCATCCAATTTTTCCCATTCTTCATGAAATGCACATTTCAAAGGCTTCAATAACCTACGTTTAAATTAAAGGAATATATTCTATTTGTGAGGCTGGTCTTAATGACCCGTGATGGACGCAATGTTTTAGATCCAGGGAGGTGCTGTTTAGATTTGTAATGATTTTTCCCCCAGGTTCCCTACTGGAACTTTGTGAGTCCTAGAGGATAAAATACTAGGTCTGTTATATCAACATAACCATTCAGGTCACGAGGATAAAATACTAGGTCTGTTATATCAACATAACCATTCAGGTGACGAGGATAAAATACTAGGTCTGTTATATCAACATAACCATTCAGGTGACGGGGATAAAACACTAGGTCTGTTATATCAACATAACCATTCAGGTGACGAGGATAAAATACTAGGTCTGTTATATCAACATTATCATTCAGGTCACGGGGATAAAATACGAGGTCTGTTATATCAACATTAGTAGTATACAATGGTGTATCTAAGCCGTTTTTGACCCGTAAATTAACAAAGATATATAGTGTGGTGCGCAGCGCACCACATGTACACGAGAGACAAGGGTAGTTAACCATGCCCTTTCGTGTCCGGATGTTGATTTCTCGTGTAGGTGACCCCGGAAGTGGCCTGTTTATGTCTGGTGTGTCCTGACTTTGGAGGTCTTGGTGTACTTGAGCGATAGTGATAGGTTAGTAGATTATACATGACATCGGGGCGGATCGCGGGTGACCCCTCGGGGATTATCTCGAGTGTTTTCGGACTGCGTGCTATCGGATCGGGGATTAGTTCGATTCGGTGTGACGCTATCGCGCCAGGTAGACGTTAGAAAATATTTATAGCTATGTAGTTGGGTGTCTGCTTAACGTTGTACCATAAATGAAGCATAAGAGTAAAACAGTTAGAGATTACTGGTTAGTCTAAGCTGGTAGTGTAAATATGTTCCTCGGTGTTAGTGGTTCGCTATCTCTCTCTCTCTCTTTCTCTTCTCTCTCTTTCTCTCTCTCTCTTTCTCTCTCTCTCTCTCTCTCTCTCTCTCTCTCTCTCTACTATTCCAGTCTAGATTTCCAGCCATTGAAACACTTACTCATTCTCTCCATTTATCCCTATCATCGCGCCTTCCTTCTCTCTCTCTCTCTCTCTCTCTCTCTCTCGCTTTCTCCCCTATCCTCTCTTAGACTTCTAACCTATCACTCCACCCTCCGCCTCTCCCTTTAGCTCCCCAGCCCTCCCTCATATTTTTAGCGTCCCTCCTATTGTAACACTTGATTATTCTCACCATTAATACATAGCATCTCGCCTTCTTTCTCATAGGCTTCTCTCGCTCTCTCTCTCTCTCTCTCTCTCTCTCGCTCTTCTAACCCCTACTAGACTTCTCTCCTACCATTCCACCTTTCTTCCTCTCTCTCTCTCTCTCTCTCTCTCTCTCTCTCTCTCTCTCTCTCTCTCTTACCTCGCCTAGCGTTCCGTCTTCATTCGTATTTTTACCTTACCACCAGTGTAACACATTAATAACATTGAATATCAATTACAAAAAGACTTGAAATATCTACTTTTTAAAGAACCAATAAGATAAACATATGAAAAACGAAGGAATAATACACTCGACAAGGCTTAACAGACGTACTTTATACACATCACCATTAATACAACTGAAATTCCTTTAATGATAACCTATCACATCGTTATGAGCTAAGAGAAAAAACAGAAAAAAATTCAACTTACACCGTAAAATATTCCACTACAACACAGACCGCTAGACTGAACAGTACTATGAAAATAAACGTCCGTGAATCAAGCGCGCTTATAACACGAAGTCTCTCATCCGACTAGTTTAAATATAATCTGGTAAATAAAATTTGGACGACACTATTCCACCCTCGACTAACATCTAGGTTAACCAATCAGAGAAGAAGATTTCTATCGGACACCCATCAACGAAATGACTGACCTCTGGATAACTAATCAGAGAAGAGGATTACTGTTATCGTGATAACTGACCTCATTTTCGTTTTGAAGTGCTGTCGAGTCTGATGCATGGGTTACTTTAAATCGATTCGGCCCCTGATACAATCCACCTAGCGGGTCAATGGTGAGGGAAATAATACAAGTGGCGGGTTACTTGAACGCGTTTTGACCCCTGCTGCAATACCACGAGCTCCATGACAGTTATAAATAGTTGGATACAACAATGTTTGCGATTTGGCGGGACTTTGGATGTAACTATCTGTTCGATGTGTCTAACTAGTATCAGTATGGAAGTAGATTTTTTAGGAATACAACTAGAGTGACAATTGAGCCTGAAGAAACACGTAGAGAATCTCACTAAGAAGGCAACACAAAGACTCCAACTAATGAAAATGTTAGAGAACGAGCAAGGGCATGTTAGAGAACGCTGGAGGCAATGTTAAAGAACGATGGTTCGTTAAGTCCGTGGTTCGTAGGGGTTGTGGTTTATTAAGTTTGTAGTTAGTTAAGTCCGTGGTTCGTTAAGTCCATGGTTCGTAGGGGTTGTGGTTCGCGGTTCGTGAGTTGAGGGTTTGTTAAGTTCGTTGTTCGTGAGTTTGTGGTTCGTTAGTTGATGGTTCGTTAAGTCCGTGGTTCGTGGGGTTGTGGTTCGTGGTTCGTTAGTTGATGGTTCGTTAAGTTCATGGTTCGTAGGGGTTGTGGTTCGCGGTTCGTGAGTTGAGGGTTCGTTAAGTCCGTGGTTCGTGGGGTTGTGGTTCGTGGTTCGTTAGTTGATGGTTCGTTAAGTCCGTGGTTCGTGGACCCTTACCACTACTAGTTTGTTGTTGTTTTTTTTGTTGGAATTTGATATGTAGGGGTGTCAAATATTATGTTTGGGGTATGCCTTGATGTTATATTTCAATTTTTTTATCGATTGCACGTGCTGCACCGTGCATCTGCGTAGTATGAACGGCTCAAAAACCACTATACCACTACTAGTTTTTGTTGATTTTTTGATGGAGTTTGATATGTAGGGGTGTCAAATATTATGTTTGGGGTATGCCTTGCAGTTATATTTCAATTTTTTTATCGATTGCACGTGCTGCACCGTGCATCTGCGTAGTATGAACGGCTCAAAAACCACTATACCACTACTAGTTTTTGTTGTTTTTTTGTTGGAATTTGATATGTAGGGGTGTCAAAAAATATGTTTGGGGTATGCCTTGAGGTTATATTTCAATTTTTTATCGATTTCAGGGGCGTAACCCTCAAAAATGGTAAGGGGGGTTACATTTTCAAAATTGATTTTTAAGTTAATTTTTGGTGTGGGGATGTCTAAAATAAAGTTTTAGGTAAGCCTACGTGCTAAATTTACGATTTTTATTGATTTCAGGGGCGTAACCCTCAAAAATGGTAAGGGGGGGTTACATTTTCAAAAGTGATTTTTAAGTTAATTTTTGGTGTGGGGATGTCTAAAATAAAGTTTTAGGTAAGTCTACGTGCTAAATTTACGATTTTTATCGATTTCAGTGGCGTAACCCTAAAAAATGGTAAGGGGGTAAAATCCTAAAAGTGGTTTTTAATGTAAATCTTTGTTATGGGGATGTCTAAAATAAAGTTTGGGGTATGCCTTGAGGTTATATTTCAATTTTTTATCAATTCCATGGGCGTAACCCTAAAAAAATGGTAAGGGGTAACAATTTCAAAAGTGATTTTTAAGTAAATTTTTGGTGTGGGGATGTCTAAAATAAAGTTTTAGGTAAGCCTGCGTGCTAAATTAACGCTTTTTATCGATTCCATGGGCGTAACCCTCAAAAATGATAAGGGGGTAAAATCCTAAAAGTGGTTTTTAATGTAAATTTTTGCAATGGGGATGTCTAAAATAGACTTTGGGGTATGCCTAGAGTGAAAATTTACGATTTTTACCGATTTCATGGGCGTATCCCTAAAAAATGATCAGGGGGTAAACTCATAAAATTGCCATCATACGTCAAAATCTTTTTAGTAACACATCCGGTATTGCCTCAGAGGTCAGTTCTATTTGGCTGCGTTACTTTCACACCCAAGCTCAAATAACGCGACAGGATTAGACAAACCCTTGTTAGTTAACAACAGAAATGACTTTGAAACGTTTATCGATAGATTAAATGAAAGTGATATATTAGGTTATACAGACAAAAATAGGGCGACAATCAAATACACCTTGGAAGCCTTAGTCAGTAGGTTTCTGCCCATGCCTTCTAGGTTTCTGACCTTGCCTCCTAGGTTTCTGCCCTTGCCTCTTAGGTTTCTGCCCTTGCCCATGACCTCTCGAACCACGGACTTAACAAACTACAAACTTAATAAACCACAAACTCACGAACAACGAACTTAACAAATCACGAACCACGGACTTACCGAACCCTCAACTCACGAACCGCGAACCACAACCCCACGAACCATGGACTTAACGAACCATCAACTAACGAACCACGAACCACAACCCCACGAACCACGGACTTAACGAACCCTCAACTCACGAACCGCGAACCACAACCCCTACGAACCACGGACTTAACGAACCGTCAACTAACGAACCACGAACCACAACCCACGAACCACGGACTTAACGAACCATCAACTAACGAACCACGAACCACAACCCCACGAACCACGGACTTAACGAACCCTCAACTCGCGAACCGCGAACCACAACCCCTACGAACCATGGACTTAACGAACCATCAACTAACGAACCACGAACCACAACCCCACGAACCACGGACTTAACGAACCATCAACTAACGAACCACAAACTCACGAACAACGAACTTAACAAACCCTCAACTCACGAACCGCGAACCACAACCCCTACGAACCATGGACTTAACGAACCACGGACTTAACTAACTACAAACTTAATAAACCACAACCCCTACGAACCACGGACTTAACGAACCATCGTTCTTTAACATTGCCTCCAGCGTTCTCTAACATGCCCTTGCTCGTTCTCTAACATTTTCATTAGTTGGAGTCTTTGTGTTGCCTTCTTAGTGAGATTCTCTACGTGTTTCTTCAGGCTCAATTGTCACTCTAGTTGTATTCCTAAAAAATCTACTTCCATACTGATACTAGTTAGACACATCGAACAGATAGTTACATCCAAAGTCCCGCCAAATCGCAAACATTGTTGTATCCAACTATTTATAACTGTCATGGAGCTCGTGGTATTGCAGCAGGGGTCAAAACGCGTTCAAGTAACCCGCCACTTGTATTATTTCCTCACCATTGACCCGCTAGGTGGATTGTATCAGGGGCCGAATCGATTTAAAGTAACCCATGCATCAGACTCGACAGCACTTCAAAACGAAAATGAGGTCAGTTATCACGATAACAGTAATCCTCTTCTCTGATTAGTTAATCCAGAGGTCAGTCATTTCGTTGATGGGTGTCCGATAGAAATCTTCTTCTCTGATTGGTTAACCTAGATGTTAGTCGAGGGTGGAATAGTGTCGTCCAAATTTTATTTACCAGATTATATTTAAACTAGTCGGATGAGAGACTTCGTGTTATAAGCGCGCTTGATTCACGGACGTTTATTTTCATAGTACTGTTCAGTCTAGCGGTCTGTGTTGTAGTG
The DNA here is from genome assembly GCA_032433765.1 of Megaustenia siamemsis. Classification (NCBI taxonomy): domain Eukaryota; kingdom Metazoa; phylum Mollusca; class Gastropoda; order Stylommatophora; family Ariophantidae; genus Megaustenia; species Megaustenia siamemsis. Next base: position 9,186,535 of record JAVIAB010000050.1, read on the forward strand.
GAATATTTTACGGTGTAAGTTGAATTTTTTTCTGTTTTTCTCTTAGCTCATAACGATGTGATAGGTTATCATTAAAGGAATTTCAGTTGTATTAATGGTGATGTGTATAAAGTACGTCTGTTAAGCCTTGTCGAGTGTATTATTCCTTCGTTTTTCATATGTTTATCTTATTGGTTCTTTAAAAAGTAGATATTTCAAGTCTTTTTGTAATTGATATTCAATGTTATTAATGTGTTACACTGGTGGTAAGGTAAAAATACGAATGAAGACGGAACGCTAGGCGAGGTAAAGAGAGAGAGAGAGAGAGAGAGAGAGAGAGAGAGAGAGAGAGAGAAGAAAGGTGGAATGGTAGGAGAGAAGTCTAGTAGGGGTTAGAAGAGCGAGAGAGAGAGAGAGAGAGAGAGAGAGAGAGAGAGCGAGAGAAGCCTATGAGAAAGAAGGCGAGATGCTATGTATTAATGGTGAGAATAATCAAGTGTTACAATAGGAGGGACGCTAAAAATATGAGGGAGGGCTGGGGAGCTAAAGGGAGAGGCGGAGGGTGGAGTGATAGGTTAGAAGTCTAAGAGAGGATAGGGGAGAAAGCGAGAGAGAGAGAGAGAGAGAGAGAGAGAGAAGGCGCGATGATAGGGATAAATGGAGAGAATGAGTAAGTGTTTCAATGGCTGGAAATCTAGACTGGAATAGTAGAGAGAGAGAGAGAGAGAGAGAGAGAGAGAGAGAGAGAGAGAGAGAGAGAGAGAGAGAGAGAAAGAGAGAAAGAGAGAGAGAGAGATAGCGAACCACTAACACCGAGGAACATATTTACACTACCAGCTTAGACTAACCAGTAATCTCTAACTGTTTTACTCTTATGCTTCATTTATGGTACAACGTTAAGCAGACACCCAACTACATAGCTATAAATATTTTCTAACGTCTACCTGGCGCGATAGCGTCACACAGAATCGAACTAATCCCCGATCCGATAGCACGCAGTCCGAAAACACTCGAGATAATCCCCGAGGGGTCACCCGCGATCCGCCCCGATGTCATGTATAATCTACTAACCTATCACTATCGCTCAAGTACACCAAGACCTCCAAAGTCAGGACACACCAGACATAAACAGGCCACTTCCGGGGTCACCTACACGAGAAATCAACATCCGGACACGAAAGGGCATGGTTAACTACCCTTGTCTCTCGTGTACATGTGGTGCGCTGCGCACCACACTATATATCTTTGTTAATTTACGGGTCAAAAACGGCTTAGATACACCATTGTATACTACTAACATTACCATTCAGGTGACGGGGATAAAATACTAGGTCTGTTATATCAACATAACCATTCAGGTGACGGGGATAAAATACTAGGTCTGTTATATCAACATAACCATTCAGGTGACGGGGATAAAATACTAGGTCTGTTATATCAACATAACCATTCAGGTGACGGGGATAAAATACTAGGTCTGTTATATCAACATAACCATTCAGGTGACGGGGATAAAATACTAGGTCTGTTATATCAACATAACCATTCAGGTGACGGGGATAAAATACTAGGTCTGTTATATCAACATAACCATTCAGGTGACGAGGATAAAATACTAGGTCTGTTATATCAACATAACCATTCACGTGACGAGGATAAAATACTAGGTCTGTTATATCAACATAACCATTCAGGTGACGAGGATAAAATACTAGGTCTGTTATATCAACATAACCATTCAGGTGACGGGGATAAAATACTAGGTCTGTTATATCAACATAACCATTCACGTGACGAGGATAAAATACTAGGTCTGTTATATCAACATAACCATTCAGGTGACGAGGATAAAATACTAGGTCTGTTATATCAACATAACCATTCAGGTGACGAGGATAAAATACTAGGTCTGTTATATCAACATAACCATTCAGGTGACGGGGATAAAATACTAGGTCTGTTATATCAACATAACCATTCAGGTGACGAGGATAAAATACTAGGTCTGTTATATCAACATAACCATTCAGGTGACGAGGATAAAATACTAGGTCTGTTATATCAACATAACCATTCAGGTCACGGGGATAAAATACTAGGTCTGTTATATCAACATAACCATTCAAGGCCACGGGGATAAAATACTAGGTCTGTTATATCAACATAACCATTCAGGTGACGAGGATAAAATACTAGGTCTGTTATTTCAACATAACCATTTAGGTCACGGGGATAAAATACTAGGTCTGTTATATCAACATAACCATTCAAGGCCACGGGGATAAAATACTAGGTCTGTTATATCAACATAACCATTCAGGTGACGAGGATAAAATACTAGGTCTGTTATATCAACATAACCATTCAGGTCACGAGGATAAAATACTAGGTCTGTTATATCAACATAACCATTCAAGGCCACGGGGATAAAATTCTAGGTCTGTTATATCAACATAACCATTCAGGTCACGGGGATAAAATACTAGGTCCGTTATTTCAACATAACCATTCAGGTCACGAGGATAAAATACTAGGTCTGTTATATCAACATAACCATTCAGGTGACGAGGATAAATTACTAGGTCTGTTATTTCAACATAACCATTTAGGTCACGGGGATAAAATACTAGGTCTGTTATATCAACATAACCATTCAGGTGACGAGGATAAATTACTAGGTCTGTTATATCAACATAACCATTCAGGTGACGAGGATAAATTACTAGGTCTGTTATATCAACATAACCATTCAGGTGACGAGGATAAATTACTAGGTCTGTTATATCAACATAACCATTCAGGTGACGAGGATAAATTACTAGGTCTGTTATATCAACATAACCATTCAGGTGACGAGGATAAATTACTAGGTCTGTTATATCAACATAACCATTCAGGTGACGAGGATAAATTACTAGGTCTGTTATATCAACATAACCATTCAGGTGACGAGGATAAATTACTAGGTCTGTTATATCAACATAACCATTCAGGTCACGAGCGACAAAGGTCCTCGCCTAGATAGCAGTCTGTTTTTACTTGCAAATGAGAACCTAGCTTGGAGTGCGATCTCTTTCAGCTGTGGGTCTTTGATAGTAACTGCATGTCTCCGAGCTTCCTGTATCAGATGAGATTTTCATGGGAAGCAACTTTTGTCTCGACGAATGTATAATATGAGAGTAGCGTACGTTCAGACGGCCAACAACAGAACCGATACGATGCACTGTAGACAGAAGATTGTGGAGGGACATGATCGCCTACGTCAACTGGTATGGCACATGATGATGATGAGCGTACGTTAATTAGAGTACCTTAGAAGCATGCTACGAATTCCATGGATAACAAGAATTGCAAACGAAGAATGTTTAAAACCAGCTGGAGAAACCAGAAATATCATCAAAATCATACGGAAAATACAATCTACTTTTGCTGGATATGCTATGCGAAAAGAAGGCATTGAGAATATTATAACAACAGGCAGAAGTAATGGAAAGAATTAAGCACACAAAAAAAAACAATATTAAAAATATTGAAGAGTTTATCCAAATAGAATAACAAATGATCACCGACTGAAATTAGGACATGCTTGAAGGACCGAGTGATGTAAAAGTAAAGTAAAGTACCCCCCGTCACGCCAAGTGGCGGCGTATAGGGAAATATGGTGTTAGTGACCCTATATTTTACAGACCTTCAGCACATGATTTTTGGGGTAATGTGGTCGGTATTACGCCCGTGCTGCTTTACTTTCCCAGAAAAAATCCGGTACCCATTTAAGGCTGGGTGAACCCGGAGCCGTCGGTTGGGATCGAACCCTACCTCTTGTCCGTAGTAGTCCAGTTCACTAACCACTGAGCTATCGCGGCTCCCACTAATTTTTAGGGAATTAGTAAAACCCAGGTGTCCTCGCCAGGGTACGAACCCCGGCTGTTGCCGTGGTAAGCCAACCGCCTATCAATTGCGCTAACCGGACGACCGAGTGATGTGGAGAGAATCAATTCAGAGGACGAGGTATGTTTACAGCACTCGGAAAAAAAAAAATGACAAATAATCAACAACAGAAAAAAAAAGCAGAGAACAATATATTGTCCGAAGCAGGATCGAACCCTTACTCCTTGACACAGCGCCTTCCCCAGTGAAGAGAGATGATCGCCAACAATCTACGTCAACTGGCATGGCACCAGATGATGATGTAGCATCATCATCATCATCATGTACCCTGCCAGTTGGCGTAGGTGATCATGTCCCTCCACAATCTTCTATCTACAGTGCATCGTATCAGTTCTGTTGTTGACTGTTTTCCATGCCATGACACCAAGCTATCCAGTATTTTCTCTCTTTATCGCCCGCGATCTCTCTTTCCTTTTATTTTGCCAGTTGTAACCAAGTATTCCAACTTTCCTCTTCTCATGATGTGCCCGAAAAATGTTGCTTGCTTCTTTCTGAGGTTTTTTAAGAGCTCCCTTTTTGTGTTGGCCTTTTTGAGAACTTCCTCATTGGTCTTTTTATCTGCCCAGGGAATTTTCAGCATTTTTCTGAGAAATCCCATCTCTGTGGCCTCTAATCGTCTTTTCATTTGTTTGTCTATTGTCCATGATTCGCTTCCATGGGTCAGAATTGGTTCTATATAGCACAGATGAACTCTCTTTCTCACTTCTATTGACATAGATTTGTTGCGTAAGATATTTTTCATTTTCTGAAATGCTATTTTGGCCTGAGCTATTCTGTTTTTTATTTCTGTGGTGCATCTCCCATCTGATGTTATTATTGTGCCCAAGTATTTGACGCGTTGCACTTGTTTCAGATTTGTCCTGTTTATTTTTATGCTGCATGCTGGTGATGATTGTTTCTTCGATATGACCATTACTTATGTTTTCTTATTATTCAGACTGAGACCTTTCTTGTTGCTTTCTTTTACTATTATGTCTATCATTTCTTGAAGCTCATTCTATGTCTCTGTTTTTAAGACTGTATCATCCGCATATCGCAAATTATTTATGTTGTGACCGTTGACTTTAATTCCTTTTTTGTCTGCTATTGATCTCATAATATGTTCGCTGTAATGATGTAGCATAGTTAATGTAAAAGTAGCCACAGTCAACATGAGGTAGCGGAAAACGAAATGTGCTAGATGATGGCGGACACGTCTGCTCATGGCTCACGATATCAAGTTGAGCCCGACATTTGTTGATGCTGCAGTTAGCTTTGTTAGAAGTGCAGGAACAACCATTTCGTAAATGGCTAATGCCAGAACTGTATCTCAACATTTATTAATAACTGGCGTCCCAGGTAAAAGTAAAAATGTTTATTGTAAAAACTAAAACTTTCAATTAAAATGAAAAAAAAACGTTAGCAAAGTTAATAAAATAATAAAAGTAAATAAATAAAAGTAAAGTTAATAAACTAGATTAAATATAATAAAGTATAAGTATAATAATAATAGTATACCGTGCCGTCAGTAGAATAAATTTAATTGATTAAATGTTATATCACATTCACAGTGATCACAGAGACCTGGTATCATGCATGTAGGAATGTCTTATTTATATTGTCTTCTTCTACTTTCAGCTCCCTGTCTGTCACTGTGGAACTTTGTGGAGCATACGCCTTCAGCTTCTCAACAAACACTTTCCCAGCCGTTCTGTTTCTTGCAATTCTTTTAAGATCATTCCATGTCTTCCCCATCATCTTCATCTCTGCTTCTATCTGTCTTCTCCAAGAATTCCTTGGTCTTCCTCTTTGTCTTTTCCCCTGGGGATTCCAAAAAAGGGCCTGTTGTGTAATACTCTCAGTTGGCTTCCTCAGTGTGTGTCCTATCCAACACCATTATCTTCACTGTATCTCTTTATCCACTGGTATTTGACTGGTACATTTCCATAATTCTATGCTAGTGATCTTGTCCTGCCATTTCCATCCTTTTATTCTGCATAAGCATCCATTAATGAAAGTCTCTATCTTCATGATTGTCAATTTTGTTGTTCTCCATGTTTCACAGCCATATATAATAGGACTGACTTCACATTGGAGTTGAACATTTTTATTTTTGTATTTAACCTAATTTCTTTGGACTTCCATATGTTTCCCAGTGCAACAAAAGCTCCTCTTGTATTTGATATCCTTATTTTGGTATCATTTTCTGTTCCTCCCTCTTTATACTTTTCTTTGACTTGTCCATGTTTGTGAAGTTTTTTTTTCACAGTATGGGATAGCCAGTCATGTAGGAATGTAGTAAATATTAAATGATTAATATATTATAATAAATTTATTATAATCAGTTTATTAAAAACAAGTTTGTTGTAGTCGTAGTCTTCATGTAAACTCTTCTCACAGTAGTAAAGTGGTTTTAGACTTTAGTTAGTAAGTTAAAATTAAATAATTTAAAATAAAAAAGTAAATAAATGTAATAAAATTAATTTTAAAACAAAAAGGTTTGGTAGATTGAGTTATTTGTGGGTCATCAACATTGCACTCTGGACATGTCCATAGGTGCTGAGATCCCCTCCCTCCTCAGCAAGTCCCGCAGTATCCAGCGACTGATGACTCCCTGTTCTGTGTTGGTTGATTAGTCTTCTTACACGCCCACTAAGTTTCTCGTTTCTGGCTGTGCCCATCTTAACTCCCATCTCTTTCATCCGAAAGAGTGACATGATAATTGTCTTAGTTCTGTGCCCTTCCCACATCTCGGAGGGCATTGATGATGTCCACCCGATCTATTGGTTGACTATCTTCAATGACAGCGCAGCAAGCCTACCTGTCCACTCTTTCATTTTCCCATACTCCTGCATGTCCAAAGTCATTCTTTGTTCTGTTAGTCAATGCCATTTTATTCTATTCTTACCTTTTCTTACTCTCCCTCTTGGCACAAGATTCTCCAACCATTTCTGACTTTTGTTATCCCCTCTAGTTATCTGCAATTGTAATTTCTCTGAGTGAAACAAAAAGCCAACCCAATATCATCATCAACTGGAAACTGTAACAAACAATGAATATCTGGGTTCTGTAGTAACTAACAATGGAGACTGTCAGAAAGAGATGAACAGAAGGTTAGCAATGGCAGCACAAAAATTAAATGCCATGAAGAACATGTGCCCAGCAAGGTAAAAGTAAAAGTACTCCCGTCACGCCAATTGGCATATAGGGAAATATGGTATTAGTGACCCTATATTTTACAGACCTTCAGCACATGATTTTTGGGGTAATGTGGTCAGTATTACGCCAGTGCTGCTTTATTTTCCCAGAAAAAAATCCGGTACCCATTTAAGGCTGGGTGAACCCGGAAGCCGTCGGTTGGGATCGAACCCTACCCCTTGTCTGTGGTAGTCCAGTTCACTAACCACTGAGCTGTCACGGCTCCCACCCAGCAAGGTAGTAAATTTTAAATGCTGAGGAAATGTATCTTCCTGATAGCATCATACGGTTGTGAATCATGGACATGATTTTGTCCAATTAATGGATCAAAATCTCGCAAGGAAGAAAATCGATTCATTCTAAGCAAAATGCTACAGAAAAATCCTTAAGATACCTTTGATAATGATAAAGAGACATATTAAAAGATTGAAACATGAAAAAGAATTGGCTTATAAACTCCATTCTACAGAGGGAATTTAAATACTATGGTTGCGTTAAAAGACACAGTGGGCTAAAATGAACAATAATGGAAGGTATGGTTCCTTGTTGGTACATCAGGGGCAGTCCAAAAAAGAAGATGGTTTCAAGGTATTATGAAGACCTTGATCATAACAACAACAGAAGTGGGAGTTCTGGCTAGAGACAGATTTTTTCAGACAGGTTGTGGTGAATGCAGCACTCTATAAAGCACATGCGACATGTTGATGATCTCTGAGCCTTAAATCTCCATTTATTTCTAGGTCTTTCCTATTTCCTTATTCCCTGTGGATTCCAGGTAAGAGCTTATCTTGTAATAATTACATTTGGCTTCCAATCATGTGGCCTATCCATCCTTATGGTCTTTTACTTCTCATTTCTTTTACTGTGGATTGATTTGTTCTTTGTCACAGTTCATCATTTCTAATGTATCCTCATTCAAATGTTAATAAATATCAACAGTGTCCTTATATTTCTGATTTATGTCCATGTTTCTGATCCATACAATAGGACCATCAGTAGACACCATTAATATTTGAAACTGAGGCGAAGGCGCCTCAAAGCAGCAGAGCCGGAAGTTGTCAGCGACCCACAGCTGATTGCTTGTGCCAGTTTTGGTGAACCAGAACCATCTAGACCCTACTCCACCTTCTTGCAGTGCTTCCAGAAACAGATTAACCTGTTTAATATATCATTTCAGATTAGGAGGTATGTTTACAGCACTTGGGAAAAATCACAAATAATTAACAACAGAAAAAAAACAAAGAACATTATAAGGTCTGTAGCAAGATTGAACGCTAGAATTTGGTTTCTTGGGGCAATGCGGTGTGACAAGTAGAATGGATTCAATTCTGCTTTGGACCATATATTGTTCTTTGTTTTTTTTTTCTGTTGTAATTTATTTGTAATTTTTTCTGAGTGCCGTTCACATACCTCCTCATCTGAAATGATTCGCTGATCTATCACCTCGGAAGTTTCCTTCTATAATAATATTCATGTATTATTATTTGTTTCCTAGCCTGTCTAGTCTGGCCAAGTGAATAGGGATTGAAGAGGAAAGACAACCCAATACTCGATAATAACATGCAGAAATTGGATGTGTTGGGCCGAAAGGTACAAATATCACAGTTCTACTACAAAGCAACTTATCTACACTCACATAATGTCCTTCTAAGGACGGATGACAAAAAGGACAATGAATTCCCTAGTAGTCTTTGGTTGAATGGCAGATGAAAAGAAAGATTATTTAAAACTTGTTTCTTTTACACGCTAGGTGTAGGTAAAACTACACTGATGATTAAGCTGTGCCAGGAACTAGGCAAACAGAACCACAATTGCTCAGGGTTTGTTACAGAAGAGGTGCGTGTGTCTGGTAGAAGGGTTGGCTTTGATGTCGTTACAATCGATGGCCAGCGTGGACCACTAGCTAGAATCAGGTACATTTCCTGTGTTTCAAAATATACACATCACCACATACATTTTTATATTATGCCCGCCTGTATCAATAGCCACAAAAACAAAAACTGTTCAAAATCTTTTGAGAAGATACAACCAAGAAGTGCACACGATTGCAAGTTTGTCTTCGTTTGATTTGTTAACTGTTCAAAGTTTATTTCTTTATTTGATTTCTTAGCTGTCCAAAGTTTATTTCTTCATCTGATTTCTTAGCTGTCCAAAGTTTATTTCTTCATTTGATTTCTTAGCTGTCCAAAGTTTATTTCTTCATTTGATTTCTTAGCTGTCCAAAGTTGATTTCTTCATCTGATTTCTTAGCTGTCCAAAGTTTATTTCTTCATTTGATTTCTTAGCTGTTCAAAATGTATTTCTTCATCTGATTTCTTAGCTGTCCAAAGTTTATTTCTTTTGATTTCTTAGCTGTTGATTTCTTCATTTGATTTCTTAGCTGTCCAAAGTTTATTTCTTCATTTGATTTCTTAGTCTGATCCAAAGTTTATTTCCTTGATTTCTTAGCTGTCCAAAGTTGCCTGGAGTCCTGGAGTCAGAGTATATTTCTTCATTTGATTTTTGTTACTCTCCAAAGTTTATTTCTTATTTTGATTTGTTAATTGTTCAAAGTTTATATTTTTATTTAATGGTCTCACTAAACATGTCATTTCCTGTTCAGTGAGTCTGCAGCAAACGTAACAGGAGCTCGACAGAGAGTGTACACCGTTGGCCAGTACACAGTTAACCTGTTGTCCTTTGAGCAGATTGCCTTGCCTTGCCTCCGACTGCCACCGGTGAGTCATTGATTTTCCTTGTCCATGTGTTGAGTAGGTCCCGTTGAGTTTGTTAGATAAATGTTGGCTAGGTTCATTTAGTTAGTTGATATGTTTGAAATGAGTGTGTTGATTGGTTCTGTTCATGGAATCACTGTCACAGCAGTAGGGGATTTCCCATAACCGTTGCACTCATGTCACAGCTCTCAGCAAGTTGCTGTGGCAAATTCTGTAGACAATGTTGACTATCATGCAGCACTAATAAGCTTACCATAAACTAGCTGGGTTGGTTGACTGGTACATGGGTTGATTTTAAATGAGTATGTTGATTGTATAATATAGATGATTTTAGATTGGATGAGTTATTATTTAGTGATTATCATTGATTGTTAAGTAAAATATGGTATTAGATGAGTTGGTTTCCTGGTACATTTTAGTGGAGTGTATTATTTGGTTGGTTACAAACAAACATTAAAATTGCAGTAAAAGACAATCAAGTTTGCACAATGAAACCAACACCCAGTAAGATGTCTACAATCAAATTTGTTGATAGGACAAACATGTTCACATATTGATTTTATAAAAACAGAGAAGAAAAATTCTGAACATCAAAATTTGAGTCACTTTACAGTTTATTATCACTGGCTTTATTCTTTGTTATAATTAAATGATTACAGGTGGAGGAATCGGCACAGAAAGGAAGGAAACACATATTCTTGATTGATGAAGTTGGCAAAATGGAGCTGTTCAGTCAGAATTTTGTTCAGGTTTGCACGTTCTTAAAGTCTTAAACATATTAGACATTAGAAGCCCAGCAGGAGGCCATGATGCCCATAAAGTAGAAAAAAAAGTAAAGAGCCCCCGTCACGCCAAGTGGCGTATAGGGAATATGGTGTTAGTGACCAAAACTTTTACAGACCTTTGACACATGATTTTTGGGGTAATGTGGTCGGTCGACACATGATTTTTGGGGTAATGTGGTCGGTATTACGCCCGTGCCGCTTTACTTTCCCAGAAAAAAATCTGGTACCCATTTAAGGCTGGGTGAACCCGGAAGTTGTCGGTTGGGATCGAACCCTACCTCTTGTTCTTTGTAGTCCAGTTCACTAACCACTGAGCTATTGCGGCTCCCTATGATGCCCATAAAAGAGTACCATGAGTCTGGTCCATAGTGTACATCTCTGTCTCCAATGTTCTCCACCATCTTGTCCTTGACCTGCTTCTCTTTCACCTTGGAGTGCATTGCATGCCAGTAATGGTTTCTGTGTCACTGCTAAGTTTGTGTCCACTCCAACTCCAGTGTATACCTCTTATCGCTGTGTTCATTTTCTCTTACTTGCATCTCTTTAGCATATCATACATGCTTGTTTTGTTTGTTAAAAATATTCTGATAATCTCTCTCAGGCGGTCGTACCAGATTGTGACAATCTTTTCTGTTGTTTTCTAGCCGCCTTGTCCGTACAAATGCATAGCTCACATATATTCTTAATTTGGTCTTTGTGCTTTGCTTGAGTGTACAAGAATTATAAACAATTGATAGATTTAAATATTTAGAATTCATTTTTAGTGATGAAAGCTCAAAACCTGAAATATTATCTAGAATAGCTCAAACCACAACAACCAATGTCAGGCTAAAACCTATTTGGAAAGCTACAAAATATTGTGCTTGATTCAAAGTCAGGCTGATATACAACCGTATTGTATCAATTTTTCTATACACTCGTGAAACATGGATCCTTACAGCACAACTAAAGAAGATACAAACTGTGGAGATGAAATGTTATCAACGGTTTTGAGCATTTATCACTTGCATTGTTTCACAAATGAAAAAGTTCACAAAAGGATACAAGCAATTGGAGCACATGATGGATCTTTTCACTATTGTGAATAAATGCAAAAGAAATCGTTTGGCCACATATCTCACTCGTCTGGTCTTGCAAAGACCATTCTTTTGGGAAATTGTAAAAGGAGGAGAGCAGAGATAGACAGAAAGAGATGGAAAGATAACATCAAAGAATGGACAGGCCTCAACTTTGCAGAGTTCTAAAGAAGGACTGAAGATAAGAGTAGAGATCAGTGAAGAAGGTGTGATGATCTCGGTAATGACCCCAGGGTTATGAAATGAGGAAGGAAGACTCTAATGAAAATGCCCTGTTAGTTGACTACCATTTATAGCTGAGTGCCTATCATTTATAGCTGAGTGCCCTGTTGACTACCATGTATAGCTGAGTGCCCTGTTGAGTACCATTTATAGCTGAGTGCCCTGTTAGTTGACTACCCCATTTATAGCTGAGTGCCCTGTTGAGTACCATGTACAGCTGAGTGCCCTGTTAATTGACTACCCCATTTATAGCTGAGTGCCCTGTTAGTTGACTACCCCATTTATAGCTGAGTGCCTTGTTGAGTACCATGTACAGCTGAGTGCCCTGTTAGTTGACTACCCCATTTATAGCTGAGTGCCCTGTTAGTTGACTACCCCATTTATAGCTGAGTGCCCTGTTAGTTGACTACCCCATTTATAGCTGAGTGCCCTGTTAGTTGACTACCCCATTTATAGCTGAGTGCCCTGTTAGTTTACTACCCCATTTATAGCTGAGTGCCCTGTTAGTTGACTACCCCATTTATAGCTGAGTGCCCTGTTAGTTGACTACCCCATTTATAGCTGAGTGCCCTGTTAATTGACTACCCCATTTATAGCTGAGTGCCCTGTTAGTTGACTACCCCATTTATAGCTGAGTGCCCTGTTAGTTGACTACCCCATTTATAGCTGAGTGCCCTGTTAATTGACTACCCCATTTATAGCTGAGTGCCCTGTTAATTGACTACCCCATTTATAGCTGAGTGACCTGTTAGTTGACTACTATTTATAGCTGAGTGCCCTGTTAGTTGACTACCATTTATATCTGAGTGCCCTGTTAGTTGACTACCATTTATAGCTGAGTGCCCTGTTAGTACCATTTATAGCTGAGTGCCCTGTTAGTTGACTACCCCATTTATAGCTGACTGCCCTGTTAGTTGACTACCCCATTTATAGCTGAGTGCCCTGTTAGTTGACTACCCCATTTATAGCTGAGTGCCCTGTTAGTTGACTACCCCATTTATAGCTGAGTGCCCTGTTAATTGACTACCCCATTTATAGCTGAGTGCCCTGTTAGTTGACTACCCCATTTATAGCTGAGTGCCCTGTTAGTTGACTACCCCATTTATAGCTGAGTGCCCTGTTAATTGACTACCCCATTTATAGCTGAGTGCCCTGTTAATTGACTACCCCATTTATAGCTGAGTGACCTGTTAGTTGACTACTATTTATAGCTGAGTGCCCTGTTAGTTGACTACCATTTATATCTGAGTGCCCTGTTAGTTGACTACCATTTATAGCTGAGTGCCCTGTTAGTACCATTTATAGCTGAGTGCCCTGTTAGTTGACTACCCCATTTATAGCTGACTGCCCTGTTAGTTGACTACCCCATTTATAGCTGAGTGCCCTGTTAGTTGACTATCATTTATAGCTGAGTGCCCTGTTAGTTGACTACCATTTATAGCTTTGTGCCCTGTTAGTTGAGTACCATTTATAGCTTTGTGCCCTGTTAGTTGAGTACCATTGATAGCTTAGTGCCCTGTTAGTTGAGTACCATTGATAGCTTAGTGCCCTGTTAGTTGAGTACCATTGACAGCTTAGTGCCCAGTTAGTTGAGTACCATTGATAGCTTAGTGCCCTGTTAGTTGTCTACCATTTACGGCCACATGACCTCTGTCTTTGTCAAGTTTCCAGTCCAACTTGTTGACAGTATTTCTGCTCACTGTTTATATTTTTAAATGATTAAACTTTTTTTTTTCTAATTGACCCTGCTTTTACAATAATTTTCTGTATAAATAAACATCGACATCACATTTTTCTCCTAATTTTAAGAAATATTTTCCTTTAAAATGCACTAATTTCACATAGTGCGAAGTGTGTATCTGTTTTTAACTTTGCGGACATGTCATTATGCACCTTTTTTCAGACTGTCCGCAAACTGATGTCCCAGCCAGATGTAGTTGTGATAGCAACTGTTCCTGTTGCAAAGGGAAAGCCTATTGCTTTTGTGGAGCAGTTGAGAAACACTGCTCACGCTATGTTTACGGTGAGGATTATTGATGACATTACCTCTTACCTGTGGGCGGTCTGAGGTTCAATCACAGTTGGTAGGAAATTTGTCTGCTTTCTTCATGGCTTTACCCTCCCCAGGTCTCTAGGTAGTGAGATCTGATGTCTAACCCTCTAGAATAAAGACAGGAGGTCCTGTATGCACTCACTCGTGTTCGAGGACTCCTGGTAGTTACAAGATCTAATAGAATAGGCCAACAATGCTTGCTGCTTGGGTAAAATGTAAGAAGAAAATCTACCTTTAGCAAAGACAGATGTGGTTTGTTAGTAGCTACAGATATCATGGCCAGTGACACAACACATCCAATGTTGCCCTTTATTTGGTCAAAATAATATTGGGGGGGGGGGGTGTTTAGCTATTATGTTGTACTTTTAGTTCCAAAGTATTGTTCCAATCTTGTCCTGAACATGAGTGAATTGAAAGAAATAGAGATTTAACCCTTTGGGAGACTTGTTCCAATCTTGTCCTGAACATGAGTGAATTGAAAGAAATAGAGATTTAACCCTTTGGGAGATTTGTTCCAATCTTGTCCTGAACATGAGTGAATTGAAAGAAATAGAGATTTAACCCTTTGGGAGATTTGTTCCAATCTTGTCCTGAACATGAGTGAATTGAAAGAAATAGAGATTTAACCCTTTGGGAGACTTGTTCCAATCTTGGCCTGAACATGAGTGAATTGAAAGAAATAGAGATTTAACCCTTTGGGAGACTTGTTCCAATCTTGTCCTGAACATGAGTGAATTGAAAGAAATAGAGATTTAACCCTTTGGGAGACTTGTTCCAATCTTGTCCTGAACATGAGTGAATTGAAAGAAATAGAGATTTAACCCTTTGGGAGATTTTCCAATCTTGTCCTGAACATGAGTGAATTGAAAGAAATAGAGATTTAACCCTTTGGGAGATTGTTCCAATCTTGTCCTGAACATGAGTGAATTGAAAGAAATAGAGATTTAACCCTTTGGGAGACTTGTTCCAATCTTGTCCTGAACATGAGTGAATTGAAAGAAATAGAGATTTAACCCTTTGGGAGACTTGTTCCAATCTTGGCCTGAACATGAGTGAATTGAAAGAAATAGAGATTTAACCCTTTGGGAGACTTGTTCCAATCTTGGCCTGAACATGAGTGAATTGAAAGAAATAGAGATTTAACCCTTTGGGAGACTTGTTCCAATCTTGGCCTGAACATGAGTGAATTGAAAGAAATAGAGATTTAACCCTTTGGGAGACTTGTTCCAACCTTGTCCTGAACATGAGGAGATAGATTAATAGTTGTTTTTTAATCTCTTTGGAGACTTAAGTGGATCCTCACATGAATTGATAAAAACCATGAAGATTCTAAAAGTACAAATTCCCACTGAACCCAGGATGGGGGCACATCACCTCACTGCGGCAGAGCTTGAAGCAATCGGTGACCCACAGCTGACTGGTGAACCAGAGCCATCCAGACCAACTGCACCTCTTCACGCTGGACTAACCTGTCTAGTCTGACCAAGTGAGATCAAAGGGGTGTAACCTGGCAGTCCAAAATGTTGGCCTGAAGATGGATATGTTGGGCTGAAGACTGATATGTTGGGCTGAAGACAGATATGTTGGCCTGAAGACGGATATGTTGACCTGAAGACGGATATGTTGCAACAAAAACACACACATCTCACTTCCTTTTAAGGGTGGATGACGAAGAGGTGCATTCCTTTAGTTATTGGGTAGAGGCGAACCCAGGACCATTTTGTCCAGAGGCTCACATCTCTTACCTCTAGACCACCCCGTCCCTAGAAAATACAAATATTGTCAATGTGATCACATCTCTAAATATTCACATTCTGTGTGTGGAACTATGTGAGTACATTGAGTGATGTTTTACCTTAATGTTTGTTCTAGGTAACTCACCAAAACAGAGATACAATTCTGAGCAGTATAATGGCAGCTGTACAAGCATCAACAGAAAGCTAAACTGTGTAGGCACTCCTGGAAGTATGGTTGTCTTCTACATAACGCTTTAAGATGTCAAGCTTAACAAGTTCACAGGAACATTGGTCAGCTCTAGGCTGGTGATATTTTCATACAGCTTACCATGCTTGTGTTTAAGTGTGAGGAAGATCATGTGAGAGCATCAGAAGAAAGATAGATTGTGTGGACATTCATGGAAGTATATTTATGTTTAAGTGTGAGGAAGATCATGTGAGAGGATCTGAAGAGAGATAGATTGTGTGGACATTCATGGAAGTATATTTGTGTTTAAGTGTCAAGCTACTAAACCTGATATCAACACTTGTACTTCAGTTTTAACACGTGACTAATATTGTTCAGACAAGGGGCTGGCAATAAATCTTTGCTGGACTTTGAAGGAGTAACTAACCACAGTTCCGTCTACTTGCACAGAACTTGTGAAGTTTGCATTTGTTTCTTCAACTTTGAGGTTTTCCTGCTATGGTGAACAGTGCAACTTAAACTATTGAACTGATCTGCTGCATCAACAGTTTGTCACAACTACAGAGAAGTTAGATATTTTAGAAGTTTAGAAATTTTCAACCCCAATGTTAAGTCAGTCCTATTATATGGCTGTGAAACATGGAGAACAACAAAATTGACAATCATGAAGATACAGACTTTCATTAATGGATGCTTATGCAGAATAAAAGGATGGAAATGGCAGGACAAAATCACTAACATAGAATTATGGAAATGTACCAGTCAAATACCAGTGGATAAAGAGATACAGTGAAGATAATGGTGTTGGATAGGACACACACTACGGAAACCAACTGAGAGTATTACACAACAGGCCCTTTTTTGGAATCCCCAGGGGAAAAGACAAAGAGGAAGACCAAGGAATTCTTGGAGAAGACAGATAAAAGCAGAGATGAAGGTGATGGGGAAGACATGGAATGATCTTAAAAGAATGGCAAAAAACAGAATGACTTGGAAAGTGTTTGTTGAAGACCTATACTCCACTAGGGGCTAAAAAGGTAGACATTATATGGCTGTGAAACATGGAGAACAACAAAATTGACAATCATGAAGGTACAGACTTTCATTAATGGATGCTTATGCAGAATAAAAGGATGGAAATGACAGGAAAAAATCACTAACATAGAATTATGGAAATGTACCAGTCAAATACCAGTGGATAAAGAGATACAGCGAAGACAATGGCGAGGACACACACTACGGAAGCCAACTGAGAGTATTACACAACAGGCTATTTTTTTTAATCCCCAGGGGAAAAGACAAAGGGAAGACCAGATAAAAGCAGAGATGAAGATGATGGGGAGAACATGGAATGAACTTAAAAGAATGGCAAAAAACAGAATGATTTGGAAAGTGTTTGTTGAAGACCTATGCTCCACTGGGAGCTGAAAAGGTAGAAGAGACAGAGAAGTTAGATAAAATTGCAGAAGCTACAGGGAAATACCTACAGAAATATACAGGGAAATAGAACATTTTGATCCCGTCCAACAACTGTCAGGCAAAGGAAACCCGAGCTCTCCAACACTAAAAGTTAAAATCTACAGGAAAAGTGATGAGTTATTTTTTTAACACCAAAATGTGTCCTAATGAAAGATGACTCAACCTGTGGCAACACAATTAGTGGGTGATCTATGTACATTTCCTTACCAAACTAAGAATGACTGTGGCTAGAAAACAAGGAATAGAACACACTCAAAATTTTCGTTAACTCCAAGATAACACACCACCTCACAAATTACAGCTGGTGCAGCTAACAGTCAACGATTTCTCTTCTTAGTATTCACCCGTTTAGTGTGTGGATGCGGACACATCCATCTTCAGCATGGATGGGTAGATTTGCTTAACAATTTTTAGTCCAGATGGTGGCCGTTTTGGCCTGCTCTTTTAAACTGCCAAGAGTTCTTTAATGTTCACACTGGACCTCCTGTTTTTTTTTACCATTTTCCGAGAGGGCTAGACATCAGATCTCACTACCCAGAGAGGGCTAGACATCAGATCTCACTACCCAGAGAGGGCTAGACATCAGACACTACAGATTCAGATTCACTACCCAGAGAGGGCTAGACATCAGATCAGATCAGATCACTACCCAGAGAGGGCTAGACATCAGATACCCAGAGAGGGCTAGACATCAGATTTCACTACCCAGAGAGGGCTAGACATCAGATCTCACTACCCAGAGAGGGCTAGACATCAGATCTTCATCAGATCTCACTACCCAGAGAGGGCTAGACATCAGATTTCACTACCCAGAGAGGGCAAGACATCAGATTTCACTACCCAGAGAGGGCTAGACATCAGATTTCACTACCCAGAGAGGGCTAGACATCAGATTTCACTACCCAGAGAGGGCTAGACATCAGATCTCACTACCCAGAGAGGGCTAGACATCAGATCTCGCGACCCAGACAGGGCTAGACATCAGATCTCACTACCCAGAGAGGGCTAGACATCAGATTTCACTACCCAGAGAGGGCTAGACATCAGATTTCACTACCCAGAGAGGGCTAGACATCAGATTTCACTACCCAGAGAGCTAGGGAGAGTAAAGCCATTTTTTAAAAATTAATAACAAATTTCTGCCACGTGTGATGCAAATTGAACCCAGGACCTTCCTTCGAGGCTGATGTCTTGCCTCTAGCCACCGTCCCCCTGTCAACAATCTGAATATTGAGATTCTTTCACATCCACACCATTCTCCAAATTGGTTTTCCAAATTTGGCTTCGTTTGACTATTTTCTTTTCCCAAATCTTAAAAAATAACAGCTCAAAGGAAATCATTTGACAGCGAAGAAGCCATACTGGCATGTGATAAGTGTTTAGTTTGAAAAATATGGTTTTCGATTCACAAAGTCTTATCAAGGTCAAGCAGAAGTGTGTCATCTCAGGTGTGTCCATATTGAAAGTGAATCAACAAAAATCTCAGCTCTCACAGTCTTTCACAGTCCAGGTAAAGAGGGCCAGCGTCATGTCTCTATGGTCATCACTTGTTTCAGATTATAACCAGACATCCAAGTGTGTTCATGATGCCACTGATTAATAAAGTTCATGCTGTAAATACAAGATTGTTTTATAATTTACAAGTTAAATGTCTAAATAATGACAGTGAAATTCATAGATGACTTGACACGACAATCAGTAAAGCTGCAAGGAGAGATGGGTTTATGTAACAAGAGTGGGACTGGTTGGTCCCGAGACAGAGAGGTTGTGAGTTCAAATCCCGGCTGCATCAGTTGGGATTTTTATTTGTGATTTCTCTCTGCGGCAACCACCCATGATCTAAGCAGCAAAACCCGGCTTGAAACGACAATTACTCATCGATATAAAAAATATGAGTACCTCCGAAGATGGAGTTATCTACATGTCTAGCAAGAGACCCCTGTGCACGTGGCTGCCAGGGGAAAAACAGATTAACAGGCAAAATTGAGTTCCTAGTCTCTAGGGACTTTGGCAGAGATGAAAGCTGGCGAACAAAAAAAAATATATAACAAGAATCATCAGTGTCATGATGTATGCCATGCATCTCTCATGGAGCAAAGGGTCGCAACCACACTCTGCCAGTGGATCTGGTTCTGTGCTATATCCTGAGCCCACATCAGTTCTATAGCTTTTGCTTCTGTCTGGATAGTTCTCCTCCAGGTCTGCTTGGGCCTTCCAACTTTCCATGTGGGTTCCAGTTCATTGACTGTCTAGCAATATAACTTGGTGAATCTTTGCAATGTGTGACCAATCCATCCTATGTTCATTTTCTTGATCTCAATCATATTGGTATCTCGGCAGTTCTTTACCCAAAGGTTTTCATTTACGATTGTATCTGTCCCCTATCTTATAGAAGCTCCTCTGAGGTGTCTGATCATGAAAGATTGCAGTCATTTGCTAATAGTCTTTGCTTCCTCCGTGTTTTGAAAGCTTGCGAGTAAGACTAATCAGCAGCGTCATGCAAACTACAAATAACACGCACAAAACTGAGCACTTGTCACCACAGAATGGGGGGGGGGGGGTGTATGGTTGGTTGGGAGAGAGAGAAATAGCCAGAACATTTCAAAGAAACACTGAAGAAGAAACAACTGAGCTGTTACCAGAAAGTTTCAGAAGACAAAAGTAGAAGAAAGGAGGCCATGCCAGGCACCACAAGTACATCTTGTTCATTGTGTAGTCAGATCTGTCTATCCAATATTGGCAGATTCAGCCACAAGAGAAGCTGTTCAGTAAAACAGCATCCATCATAAGATACTGATATTTTACCAAACAACTGACTAATCATGATTGGCTACCATATGTTCAAGACGACAAAGACCATATAATAGTTCCTGTTTAGGGTCGTCAAGTTAAAAAAAAGTTGTCTTTTCTGTGAATTTAGTGACCTTTAACTTCTCCTATAAGGGGTCACAGGATTTTATTTGTGATTTATTCAACTCTGCCATTTGATGTTATCAAATATTTGAATCAATTATTGACCAACCATTGCGTGCTGAAGTCGGATGTGTTGGGCTGAACGGCACAAATATCACAGTGTAGCAGTGATTACAGAGTGTAAGACAAGGTGGGAGTGTGGGGTAGAAGTCGAGGGGGAAGTGAGAAGGGTTAACTAAAATAGAATCATCGAGTCCACTGGGATAAGTGGTAAGAAGGATAGAAACATCGGGCCTCACGGGGAAGATAAGGTGCAATTAAGAGCGATATAAAGGATAGGTGAGGTCAGTCGAGATAGAACGAGGGCTCAGTGCGGACAGTTGTTGTTTTGACAACTCATACTGTGAGCATGGTTCGTGGTACACAACAGGATGATAGAGTCAGTTTTAGTTGTGTGTGGCTGTTGCGTGAGGCGAACATTGCTTCTGGAACAGTGCTATGTAGAGTTATGTGTTGGCATAAATTCAATCCGGAGACTGATTCTGTGATGTAGTTGTGCAAGTTAGACGCAGCGAACAATTTAAGTGACAGTGAATGAGCCAGTTCACAGCACTCATGCTCAATATGGAGGATGATATTGTAGTGTAGTTGTACAAGTTAGAAGCAACGAACAATTTAGGTGACAGGGGGCGAGACGCCTTTTGCAGAGACATGCTCAACGTGTGTGCTCTACCAAGGAGTTATGAAACTCAGAAACAACGAACGGTGTAGGTGAGATTGAGCGAGTCAGATATCACCAACTTATGTGCTCAGCATTGAGTGTACTATTATGAGTTAAGGGTGGAATTCAGAAGCAACGAATCATTCAGGTAAAGGTAGGCGAGACAGCCATCGCTGAATTCATGCTCGATACCGTGGGGGCTGTTACAAGCACGAACAAACAACAGTGGGAGATTCATCGACGCATACCAGTGGCTGATAGCTAGCGGAAAGATTCTGCGCAGTGTCATCAAGAGTCTGACTGAGTGGAGTCAGTCCAACATGAGGTCACCAAAGTGCATGGTGGCTTGAAGGGAGTATAGCAGTTCTGTACTACTGCAGCCCTTAGATAACAGCCCAGACAATTTGGGGTACGCCTCGTAATTAGCATGCAACGTGAGAAAGGCCACTAACAAGCATACTGTTGTTGTAATTGTGTAACTTGTTGTGAGAGGTTAATCTTCCAGAATTAAACCTCGAGTGTGTACTTTTACATGGTATTCCTTGACTACTACTTAGAAAGCAATCTGTATTTGTCTGTGCCTAGCGAAGAACGGAAACTGGGAGGGGCCGTCAAGCACAGGCCCATAGACGCAGAGGTGGTCGCCACACCGAAACAGCGCGAAGTACAAGAGTATACGATCACGACAGACGGACAAGTGGGTGTCCGGGCTATGTATGAGTTCAGCATCAGGCAAGCAGAAGGCAGATAAGTGGCTGCAGAATCCCGAGTCAAATCCAGCACACTCGGTCCAGGCCTGATACTGGGTCAAGACGAGCTGTCCGGTGCAAGATGCCACCGGACAATCTATGTGCCTGCAACGCAACAACAGGCGTTGAGGTCAAACACCAAGTCATTCCAACAAGCGTGTTCAGGTCAATCATAAGTTCTATTTATGGTCAGCTCTGTTATAAAGTATTCAGTGCTGGCACATTTTAAGAATCACCTCTGTTATAACAGTTATACTGCAAACCACAACACAGACACGCCCACTTAATATCCTTTTAACGGTAGATGACGAAGAGGTGTACTCCTTTAGCCATCGGACAAATACAAGCAAGCAACAAACCATTGGATTTACAATCGCATAAAGAAGACAAAGTTTAACAGCGAACAAATGTAATTTGAACACTTTTATTATGTAACTAAATTGAAAATATAAATGTAAAAAGATAAAATTAAGTGTGTTTGTGATTATAAAAGTTTCAGCCAGCCTTCATTAAAATGATTACAACCACTGATATGTGGCAAGGTTGACCACAATGACCTCATCACAACCCAAATCAGCCTCAGAGCAGTGGCCATGAGTGAATGAGTTTGGCGATCGTAAACTTCATGAAAAGTTACTTCAACATCTTCTACCGCATTCACTTCTCAAGGACAACTCCTTTCTGCAAAACTCAGCTAGTTTATAATTCATGGATCTATTAATATTATCTGACTCCAGCTCAATCAGTCACAAATCATTACATAAGATCTGACTCCAGCTCAATCAGTCACAAATCATTACATAAGATCTGACTCCAGTTCAGTCAGTCACAAATCATTTTGGTATAACTTATATCAGCAGAGCCCCCACATAAGACTGACACCCTTCTGCACTCAGTGATGGAACATCTGAAACCATAGTGAACATGATGGTTCTGGATTGCATATTTGCTTTCAAATCCTCAAAATAAAAACAATGTAATCATCAGCTGTGTGAACACCACAAAGTCTCCTCCAGCCTGGTGTCATATATAGACTTCAAAAGCAGCTGACAAGAGCAGACCGCACACAGGGAAAAAAACAATTAACTCTGTCAATCATATCTTCGTATGTAAAATTTAAAATAAAAACTAAGGGATTATTTATAGACTTGTGTTCATAATGTTGGACATTTACAGAGCTGGTATGTATTTACAGCTCATCATCCAGTGCCATCTCCGCAACGAAGGCTGGCTACGTATGGCTACTTGCCATATTTACAGCTATGACATTCAAATGTTCATTTAAAAAAATAAAGGACTTGATAGATTTTGTTCACAATTAAATTAAATCACTGACTGTTGATAGATTTTGTTCACAATTAAATTAAATCACTGACTGTTGATAGATTTTGTTCACAATTAAATTAAATCACTGACTGTTGATAGATTTTGTTCACAATTAAATTAAATCACTGTGTTGATAGATTTTGTTCACAATTAAATTAAATCACTGACTGTTGATAGATTTTGTTCACAATTAAATTAAATCACTGACTGTTGATAGATTTTGTTCACAATTAAATTAAATCACTGACTGTTGATAGATTTTGTTCACAATTAAATTAAATCACAGACTGTTGATAGATTTTGTTCACAATTAAATTAAATCACTGACTGTTGATAGATTTTGTTCACAATTAAATTAAATCACTGACTGTTGATAGATTTTGTTCACAATTAAATTAAATCACTGACTGTTGATAGATTTTGTTCACAATTAAATTAAATCACTCACTGCAGTAAAATAAATGCTGTAAAAATATTAGTCAAAATTAGCACAATGAAGTAAAGTAAGTACATTTAATTCACATATGTGTTGCAAGAAAGATAATAGATATCAAATACAGCTCGAACACTATCATTGCCTGCTCAAGTACTAGCATGGGGGTCCACTACTTAAACTGACTCCTAATAGAAAACTGCAGCTTGCTATATTTGTTTACTACAGTGTTGTAGTTTGTAGGAAGATGCTTGACTCATGCATACCTTCCTCAGCTCAAGATAAATAAATAAATATTGGGGAACTAAGAAGAGAGAAGGTCAGACATAAATAACTGACACAGTCATATAAATACTCAAATTGCTGCTTAGTGTCAAAGTCTTACAAATATTTGTATTAGTGCTCAGTGACACAGAAAATATATTATGCTCTGTGACACAGTCTTACAAATATTTGTATTACCATTAAAAAAAATAACACACACAAATAACGGATGACTCAGACCAAGAACCAACTGTACCCATTAACACCATCAATTGCTATCATGTGTTTTTTTTTTCATGTTGACTCAAACACATTTTATGTTGACTCAAATATCTTTAAATGTTATCAAATATTTTATGTTGCTTGAAACATCTGTCAATTATTGATGGCTTACCAAACATACATCTACTATTCCTCTTAAAAATGTACAAATGTTCATTCCAACATTATAAAACATATCCTCTTGACAGGCAGGATAAGATGAAACACTCTATAGGAAATATGACAAGCAACTAACAAACACTTGCAGATACCACATGGCATTAATGTCAAATGACAACAGGGCTCTCGATTAATACCCAACCTAGTTTAAATTCCTGCCAAAGGAGGATATATTTAGAACTCAAGAAAAATTGATTCCTTATGCTGTCAGCCTGAGGTGTATGGATTAGACCTCTCTTTTACGATCATCACATTCAAAAAGTATTATATGGCATGGATATGTTTGACAATAATCGAGCTTGTCACATCATTATATATATATATATCAAGTCACATCATAATACTGGATATCTTAACTATAGCCACAAGTTTATTTTTATTGCAAATGGCTCACAGATTAACAGGTAAGTCAAAACCCTGACATTCTTATGATTTCCACGATAAGTTGTGTAAATATGATGAAACATATGATCCCCCACCGTATATGAGAGAATATCATTCAGTGTAGCGATAAAACTAGCATCCACTATACTTCCTGGAGGCAAACAATAAACAAAACATGCATAAATTAAATGATAACGATATTTCCAGATATCTAGAACAAATGAGGATTTTTTTGTTAAATTGGTCATGTTTGGACTTTCTAGGGTGAAGCAATGTTCATGATGACTTATTTAGAAATTAAAAATCTGGATTTCTGTAACTATAGAAACCATCATCATATGGAACAAAATACTTGCTTTATGTATGATATAAATCATGACAAAGTATGTGATAATGTGTCAGTAGGAAGTGTAGTCTTCATATGAAGGTTTGGCTGCTAGTATGTATGTTCAATGGCTAGTATGTCTTTACTGTTTTGTCTTCCCTACATTTTAAAGTGAGGTAACAAATGACAGCTAAATTAACTGAAGTGTATAAGCACTACCTATTAGATCACATAGAGACATTTAATTCACAGAAAGTTTTCTTAATTTAGATCATGGCACAGACCTTGTAGACATTCCTGTAAACTTGGCACCAATTTGGAGCACTCGGCTGCGGGAAGAGAAGAAGGGGCAACAACTTTCTTATTTTTCATCTACTCAAGCTCTGGGGAGGACGCTTCAGCTTCACCATTTTGGTATCGAGACAACACAGGAAGCAGCAATTGTTAGTCATTCTACCCATTTGGCACAGGCCTCCCAAACATCTACACACAGCTCAAACAACTAGGGTATGCTGGCTTGGCCTCTTATACCATATGAAAGATGGCAGCATACCCAAAAGATATACTTTGTGGACAACTAGTAGATGGTAAAAAAACTAGGGGGTGCCCAAAGCTACAATTTATAGATGTGTGTAAACGTGACATGAAGACAACATAAACCCTGTAGCCTGGGAAGACATAGCTGCAGGCTGTAATCTTTGGAAACACTCTAAAGCTGCAACTCAACCAAGATGTAGAGAGATTCATAGAAAAAGAAAGACACAGCGAAAGAAAAGAAAAAAAATAACATTTCCTAGGGGCGCTGCAAAATCCATAGTCAACTATGACTGACGAGGGTTACAACTGCATATATGTTCTGAGTGTTATTTATTTCTGTGAATCGCATTTGTTTGTTCCGAGTGTCACTGCACTATTTGTTTGTTCCAAGCATCACTGCACTATTTGTTTGTTCCGAATATCACTGTACTATTTTTGTTGGCTCCAAGTTTCAATGTACTACTTGTCTGTTCTGAGTGTCACTTATTTTTACATATTATTTGTATTTCTTCCAACTGTCATTTTTTCAAATGATTTGTTCTGACACTTATTTTGACATATTATTTGTATTAGTTCAGAGTGTCCCTTATTTTGACATATTATTTGTATTAGTTCAGAGTGTCCCTTATTTTGACTTATTATTTGTATTAGTTCAGAGTGTCCCTTATTTTGACATATTATTTGTATTAGTTCAGAGTGTCCCTTATTTTGACATATTATTTGTATTAGTTCAGAGTGTCCCTTATTTTGACATATTATTTGTATTAGTTCAGAGTGTCCCTTATTTTGACATATTATTTGTATTAGTTCAGTGTCCCTTATTTTGACATATTATTTGTATTAGTTCAGAGTGTCCCTTATTTTGACATATTATTTGTATTAGTTCAGAGTGTCCCTTATTTTGACATATTATTTGTATTAGTTCAGAGTGTCCCTTATTTTGACTTATTATTTGTATTAGTTCAGAGTGTCCCTTATTTTGACTTATTATTTGTATTAGTTCAGAGTATCCCTTGTTTCGACATATTATTTGTATTAGTTCAGAGTGTCCCTTATTTTGACTTATTATTTGTATTAGTTCAGAGTGTCCCTTGTTTTGACATATTATTTGTATTAGTTCAGAGTGTCCCTTATTTTGACTTATTATTTGTATTTGTTCAGTGTCCCTTATTTTGACATATTATTTGTATTAGTTCAGAGTGTCCCTTATTTTGACTTATTATTTGTATTAGTTCAGAGTGTCCCTTATTTTGACTTATTATTTGTATTAGTTCAGAGTGTCCCTTGTTTTGACATATTATTTGTATTAGTTCAGAGTGTCCCTTATTTTGACATATTATTTGTATTAGTTCAGAGTGTCCCTTATTTTGACATATTATTTGTATTAGTTCAGAGTGTCCCTTATTTTGACATATTATTTGTATTAGTTCAGAGTGTCCCTTATTTTGACATATTATTTGTATTAGTTCAGAGTGTCCCTTATTTTGACATATTATTTGTATTAGTTCAGAGTGTCCCTTATTTTGACTTATTATTTGTATTTGTTCAGTGTCCCTTATTTTGACATATTATTTGTATTAGTTCAGAGTGTCCCTTGTTTTGACATATTATTTGTATTAGTTCAGAGTGTCCCTTATTTTGACTTATTATTTGTATTTGTTCAGTGTCCCTTATTTTGACATATTATTTGTATTAGTTCAGAGTGTCCCTTATTTTGACTTATTATTTGTATTTGTTCAGTGTCCCTTATTTTGACATATTATTTGTATTAGTTCAGAGTGTCCCTTATTTTGACATATTATTTGTATTAGTTCAGAGTGTCCCTTGTTTTGACATATTATTTGTATTAGTTCAGAGTGTCCCTTATTTTGACTTATTATTTGTATTTGTTCAGTGTCCCTTATTTTGACATATTATTTGTATTAGTTCAGAGTGTCCCTTATTTTGACATATTATTTGTATTAGTTCAGTGTCCCTTATTTTGACTTATTATTTGTATTTGTTCAGAGTGTCCCTTATTTCTGTGGATTATTCTTTCTCAATAAGAGTCCTGAGTTTCAATCATTGCACTTAAAATAGATACACATCTGATGAGCAATAGAGTATCAAGTGCTTGTGTACTACATTAGTACAGAATTGAAAGTCTGATGTAATGTAGTAAGTAGTAAAGCATATTATGTGGAATGTACATACCTCGGTGTAGCAGCTTGTGCTACTATTTCATCATGAGCAACATTATCACCATCATAGTGTAACAAAACATCAGCCAAATCATATTTTGTCTTTCACAAATTAACTCAGAGATTCTCCTGTATACAAGACACTTCTGTACACACATGATTCCATTTTTGAGTACACACTTAACTTGCATGTATACAAGACACTCACTTCTGTACACACATGATTCAACTTTTGAGTACACATTTAACTTGTATGTATACAAGATTGTGTTTGACTGTGTGCAAGATATAACTTCTACAACTGTTGACAAATATTGTGACTATTGTTTAGGTGTATTATAGTACATCTAGTGCAGAAATAAGAGAAACAACAAAGCATCCTATCAACTATAAATAATCAAGAGAAGGTGGTCATAATTTGGCCATTTGATGAGAGAAGTAACAAACAAAAGAATCTCAAAGCAGGCCCTCAAATGGGAACCTGAGGGTAAAAGAAAAAGAGGCTGACCTAGAGAAAAACTAAATAGAACACTGAGATGAGAGGCAACAACAGCAGGCATCTGCTTCCTCAATGAGTTTGAGGAACTCATCCAGAACATTAGGTGAAATACAATGCAGGTCCTGTGCAAGGTCTGACACTTGAAAGAACATCTGACACAAGAGTCTGGAATTTTTGCCCTATGTGCTGTCTTCGGCTCAAGATGACAATAGAGTATTAGAGTGGATTATTGTATATGATATCTGGTGAAAAAACAAAACTAGGATCAATCAAGAAATAGATTGTGAACAAAAAATGGAAATGGACTGGACACACACCAAGAAAGCCTGATGCCATCATAGCAAAACAGGCATTGCCATGGAAACTAAAGGGTAAGAGAAAGCCAAGAAGATCTAGGAGTATATGGAGAAGAGAAGTCATGGAAACCCTCAAGAACAATGGCCTAGACTGGACAGAAGTAGAGAAGATGTCCAAGAATAGGAATAGATGGAGTCACCTGTCTGTAACCTTTGCTGCAATAAGGGGTTTAAAGGGCTTTGGTTGATTGATCTGTAGATAACATTTCTGCATATACAAGATTAAACTCAGCCCGTACGTGGTTTAACATTGCATATAAAAATAAATAATTGTGTACAACCACATATATCATAACAATGTACATAAGACTTGTACCCCACCCCCATTCCCAAAACAAAAACAAAATATTTCTTGTCCTGCAGCTGTGGGTACATGTTTACCTTATGGCAGGAAAGGGAGTTAATTTGTTTCATGATGATATGATCATAAGTCTCACTTGTTATTAGGCATGTGGCCTACAAGACACCAACAAATTACAAACAAAACAATCATAAGTTACCACTACACAACTACAAACTAAACACCTACAAGTTAACATGAAGGACATATGCTACAAACAGCCATAAAGTAACATAAACATACCCACAAACAAAACTAAAAATCAAGTATCTTACACATAATAAAGGTGAGTCTGTCCCATGACATCAAAACATTCACGAACTACCAACACAAATATCTATCAATGTTGTGACTCCAACTTCTGTCCTCAAATAATATATCTCCAACAGGACAAATTAATCCACTCTTCCTCACCAACAGGACAAATTAATCCACTCTTCCTCACCAACAGGACAAATTAATCCACTCTTCCTCTCCAACAGGACAAATTAATCCACTCTTCCTCTCCAACAGGACAAATTAATCCACTCTTCCTCACCAACAGGACAAATTAATCCACTCTTCCTCTCCAACAGGACAAATTAATCCACTCTCCCTCTTCAACAGGACAAATTAATCCACTCTTCCTCTCCAACAGGACAAATTAATCCACTCTTCCTCTCCAACAGGACAAATTAATCCACTCTTCCTCTCCAACAGGACAAATTAATCCACTCTTCCTCTCCAACAGGACAAATTAATCCACTCTTCCTCTCCAACAGGACAAATTAATCCACGCTTCCTCTCCAACAGGACAAATTAATCCACTCTTCCTCTCCAACAGGACAAATTAATCCACTCTTCCTCTCCAACAAGACAAATTAATCCACTCTTCCTCTCCAACAGGACAAATTAATCCACATCATAAAACAAAACAAGGATAAAATTCATTGAACAAAAAAAGGTCAGAACCCTTTGATCATTTCTCATTCCGTGGTGCCATGAGTCCTGCCTGTTAGAGTTCATCTTTTTTCTTCTCGATCCAGTGCTGGACGGATGCAATGTCCTCATCCACTTCATTCTTGTTGAATGTGGGCAGGGAGCTGCACAGAACAAGAAATATGGACTGGATTAAAGTTAACCTTTAGGAAGGCAGTACATATATAGGTTTTTGTAAAATTACAAAAATAGATTATTTAACAACCAGATCTTCATCAACCATGTATGTTAACATATTAATTGATATTACGTAAACTCACCTTTGTCAACGTCCCAGGACATGCGGGAGTATGGGAAAATTAAAGAGCAGACAGGTTGGCTAGCTGCGCTATCATTGAGGGTGGTCAACCAATGAATCGGGCGATCATCATCAATGCCCTGCCAGATGATGTGGGAAGGGCACAGGACTTCGACAACTATGAGTCCATATCACTCTTTCGGATGAAAGAGATGGGGGCTAAGAGGGGCACAGCCAGAAACGAGAAACTTAGTGTAAAACAGGGAGATAACAAGAGAAAAAGGGAGATAACAAGGGGGGAGAGAGAAGGGTAGAGTTGGTGCGGGGCGAGGGGAGACAAGTAGTTTGGAGAGTGATAGTAGGGGGCATTAGGTCCACGAGGAAAACGAAGGATAGGGATAGATGGGGTTTCAGGGAAAAAACGAGGTGAGCAGAGTTGGGAACACAAAAAGTGGGGAAAAGATAGTCAGTCGACTTTGTGCGAGGGTCCAGTCCAGACGTGTGTGGGGGACACAGCCGAAATTGGGGACAGGGATGTGTTAAGGAATTCTTGATCGCAGGTCAGTGTGTGGGTAGTTGTCGAGCCAAATGGTCAAGTTCG
Source organism: Megaustenia siamemsis (assembly GCA_032433765.1). Classification (NCBI taxonomy): domain Eukaryota; kingdom Metazoa; phylum Mollusca; class Gastropoda; order Stylommatophora; family Ariophantidae; genus Megaustenia; species Megaustenia siamemsis. The sequence goes on from JAVIAB010000050.1 coordinate 9,217,176, forward strand.
AAGTCATGAGGAATAGCTATGGAGATTAGCTTAATGGGGATAGAGTAACTCTTATGAAGAGCGAATAATCAAGTCGTATGCACGATGAGATAGGCTTTGTGGTAGCCCGTCAGTAATGTTCTGACCAGTCGTACTAGAGACATTGTTATGAACAATTATCATCAGTATGAATAGACCTTCATCAGAAGTGCAGGTTGTGATAACATAGGCATAGCTGAGCATATTAGAGACTTTATATGGAAGCCATTATCATCATTATGAATAGTATTGCATGCATTGCTATGTGAATATGACTGTGAGTCTTGTCAAGCTGGGAACATGGTCAATGGGGCATTAAACTTGTTATATTAGTTCTTGTGTTGTTCCATGCTGTCTACAGTTGGTGTGGTGTGTCCTAGCGACGATTTTTCTTACTAAAAATGATCATAAAAGTGGCTCCAAACAACTAATATAATTTAAAAAGTTGGTTTCTCCAATTACTAACAAAAGTAGTGGCTTGATCTGATTACTAACAAGATTAGTGATTAGTTCTGATTACTAACAAGATTAGTGATTAGTTCTGATTACTAACAAGATTAGTGATTAGTTCTGATTACTAACAAGATTAGTGATTAGTTCTGATTACTAACAAGATTAGTGATTAGTTCTGATTACTAACAAGATTAGTGATTAGTTCTGATTACTAACAAGATTAGTGATTAGTTCTGATTACTAACAAGATTAGTGATTAGTTCTGATTATTAACAAGATTAGTGATTAGTTCTGATTACTAACAAGATTTAGTGGTTTGTTCTGACTACTGGCAAAATTAGTGGTTTGTTCTGATTACTAACAAGATTTGTGGCTTGTTTTGATTACTAACAAAATTAGTGGTTTGTTCTGACTACTGGCAAAATTAGTGGTTTGTTCTGATTACTAACAAAATTAGTGGTTTGTTCTGATTACTGACAAGATTAGTGGTTTGTTCTGATTATTAACAAGATTAGTGGTTTGTTCTGATTACTAACAAAATTAGTGGCTTGTTTTAATTAGTAACAAGATTAGTAGCTTGTTCTCACTACTGACATACTTACTTCACAATGGCTCCAGATACTCTATCTATGATCCCACCTGTCGATGGGAAACAAAATCATTTTACCATCAAATATAGCCAGTTGGTCACAGTGCCTGCTTCATAGACTACATCAAAGCTTTTGATAGAGTACACCACAAACAACTTATAGAATGCCTAAAAGAGATACATCTAGATGGCATGGACATGCAACTAATATGTAATCTATACTGGGAGAAAACAGCAATAATAAAATATAACAAAGAGAACTCTACACCCATTGATATAAAAAGAGGAGAAAGATGGTGATGCATCCTATCACCAAGCTTGTTAAATCTATACACTGAGGAAATCTTTAAAAACATCATAGAGATGCCAGGCCTACAAATTAATGGAAAGATAATCAATAACCTAAGATATGCTGACGACACTGTACTACTAGCAGAAAATCCTAAAGATCTACAACAATTGCTTAATGAAATAAACACGACAAGCAAAAAATATGGATTAGATATGATTATCAAAAAGACTAAAACTATGATCATAAACAAAGAAAATACTCAAAACCCACAAGTGGATATCAAAATTGAAGGAATAGACCTGGAGACAGTTCAGAACTACAACTACCTTGGACATACTATAACCAGTGATGGAAAATGCACAACTGAAATAAACAAAAGAATAGGAATGGCAAAAAGTAATTTTAATGTCATGAAGAACATATTAACATCAAAACAAATAACACCAGGGCTAAAACTAAGAATAGCAAAATGTTACATCTTCTCAATATTCCTATATGGTGCAGAAACATGGACATTAGACAAGAAAATAGAACAGAGCCTTTGAAATGTGGGTATATAGAAGAATAGGTAGAATTGGATGGAAGGAAAAGAAAACAAACGATGAAGTCTTAAAACAACTAAAAATGAAAAGTGAACTATTAAGCACAATTCAAACAAGACAAATGTGATTTTTGGGCCATGTTAAAAGACACAACAGCCTACTAAAAGTAATCCTGGAGGGGAAAATACCAGGTAAAAGAGGCAGAGGCAGGCCAAGACTAACATCGACGAGTAACATCAAAAGATGGACAAATCAGCCTATGACAACCTGCACCATCAAAGCAAGAGACAGAGCAGAATGACGCTCCATGGTAGCCAACCTTTGTTGCGGAGATGGCACTCGATGACGATGATCACAGTTTAAGTGCCAGTTGGTCACAGTGTAAGCATCAGTTGGTCACAGTGTAAGCGTCAGTTGGTCACAGTTTAAGTGCCAGTTGGTCACTGTGTAAGCATCAGTTGGTCACAGTGTAAGCATCAGTTGGTCACAGTGTAAGCACCAGTTGGTCACATTGTAAGCATCAGTTGGTCACAGTGTAAGCACCAGTTGGTCACAGTGTAAGCATCAGTTGGTCACAGTGTAAGCATCAGTTGGTCACAGTGTAAGCTCCCTATGGGATGGCATTCCATACAGCTTGTTTCTTGAACTAAAACATCTGACAGTTTGTGAACACCAGATGGAGCCACTTAAACCCAAGATTATGATGACAATCTGTGACTGAAGTATTTACGATATCACAGTAAAAATTACTACCACTTAATTGAAACATTAGAAGCTCTAAAAATAGTGTTTTCTTAAAACTTTTCGACACACAGCTTTATCTATTAGTACAGACACCGCAAGTCAGTCAGTATATTTAGCTACCTCATAGTGTTATTTGCCATATTTCCCGAGTTACAAAGGGTTGTTTGATTTCGGTAGACGACCGAGGAAATTTCCCTGGTCACAGCAAAAAGAAAAAGGAAAATCATTCAATTTCTTGAAAATTGGTGAATTTTTGTTTCACATATGAAATCGTATCTCACGAAATCGGGGGGAAGTAATCCGACAACAATGGAAACAAATCAACCACTCAGGGCTTACTGGAAGTGGTAATTAGGAAGATACATGGAGGGGAGTAATGTTTGAATATATAACAAAATGTCAAATTTTGAAGAATTTGTGTTCTGATGTGGCAATTTTTACTGCAGTATCATAATCTGGGGTTAAAGTTCACTTGATCCTTCACAACCCAAACAAAATGATTGAATTCAGCTTGATACCATATTCAACAATGAAGCTGATGGACAACACAAGAAACAAAGGTTGTGAAGATATCTGACCACCCATGCCAGATTGAACACAACAAGCCAAAAATACATTCAAGAAAATGCTCCACAAAAATGTATCAACCATCAGCACTGATATGTATCTGTTGACATACAGCAGCTTTATTTATATCTGTACCGAAGTCCCAAAGGACTGAATTTTGCATGAATAACACCTTTCCTATTATTCACACCAGCAGCTGTGTGCTCAGGTGTCCCTCACCATGCAGGCAGATATAAAACCATTTAACTCTTTATGTACTGAAGTTTTTTATCGATGCAACGGAAGAGATTTCAGAGACAAAATGTTTCATAGTATTAAGAATCAATCAACACATTTATATTTATCTAACATATAACATATTATATATGCATTTTTAGAAAATTAAACAAGGTATTAGATTTCACCAATAACAAGATGATACAAGACGTGTAAAAAGAATATGGTTTGATGGCGTTCACACTAATCAAATTGAGCGTGGAGCACTATGCGGCGAAATGTATGCTGCCAAAATAGCATGGCGCACAGTGCTGTGAAATGTATGGAAATAGTTAAGGGATTTTAACTCTAGATTATGATACCATCATATAAATTACCACCAAAATATAAATTCTTCAAATTTGACAGTTTGTTGTTGTCAAACATTCCTAATTACCACTTTCAGTGACCCTTGAGAGTTGGATTTGCTTTCTTTGGTGTTGAATTTTTTTTTTTTCATTTTGTGAGATACTATCCCATATATTGCGAAAAAAATTGCCAATTTTCAAGAAAGCTTCATGGGATGATGTGAAAACTGAGACAATCATTGAAGAAGTGTGGCATTAGTAATCCGCTGGATGGTACAGAGGACAATTTATTGTATGAAGACTCAAGTGAACCTTCGTTTAGCTCTGAAGACGAATGACTTTGGTTTTGATGAAGAAGATCAAAAGGTATATTCTTTCCTATTTAGATTTGATATTTGTTGAAAGAAGTACTACTTATAACTTTTCATTTCAAATAATGTCAATTCACTATAATATTCAGTGATAACATTTTCTTCCTTTGCTGTGTTTTACATGCTGACAATACTGCATATGCACACGATGCACACGTTTCCAGTAGCTTGTTGGCTGTGCACATATCTACATGCTGACAATACTGCATATGCACACTAATGTTTCCAGTAACTTGTTGGTTGTGCACATATCTACATGCTGACAATACTGCATATGCACACTAATGTTTCCAGTAACTTGTTGGTTGTGCACATATCTACATGCTGACAATACTGCATACGCACACGTTTCCAGTAGCTTGTTGGTTGTGCACATATCTACATGCTGACAATACTGCATATGCACACTAATGTTTCCAGTAGCTTGTTGGTTGTGCACATATCTACATGCTGACAATACTGCATATGCACACGTTTCCAGTAGCTTGTTGGTTGTGCACATATCTACATGCTGACAATACTGCATATTCACACGTTTCCAGTAGCTTGTTGGTTGTGCACATATCTACATGCTGACAATACTGCATATGCACACGTTTCCAGTAGCTTGTTGGTTGTGCACATATCTACATGCTGACAATACTGCATATGCACACGTTTCCAGTAGCTTGTTGGTTGTGCACATATCTACATGCTGACAATACTGCATATGCACACGTTTCCAGTAGCTTGTTGGTTGTGCACATATCTACATGCTGACAATACTGCATATGCACACGTTTCCAGTAGCTTGTTGGTTGTGCACATATCTACATGCTGACAATACTGCATATGCACACGTTTCCAGTAGCTTGTTGGTTGTGCACATATCTACATGCTGACAATACTGCATATGCACACGTTTCCAGTAGCTTGTTGGTTGTGCACATATCTACATGCTGACAATACTGCATATGCACACTAATGTTTCCAGTAACTTGTTGGTTGTGCACATATCTACATGCTGACAATACTGCATATACACACGTTTCCAGTAGCTTGTTGGTTGTGCACATATCTACATGCTGACAATACTGCATATTCACACGTTTCCAGTAACTTGTTGGTTGTGCACATATCTACATGCTGACAATACTGCATATGCACACTAATGTTTCCAGTAACTTGTTGGTTGTGCACATATCTACATGCTGACAATACTGCATATGCACACGTTTCCAGTAGCTTGTTGGTTGTGCACATATCTACATGCTGACAATACTGCATATTCACACGTTTCCAGTAACTTGTTGGTTGTGCACATATCTACATGCTGACAATACTGCATATGCACACTAATGTTTCCAGTAACTTGTTGGTTGTGCACATATCTACATGCTGACAATACTGCATATGCACACATTTCCAGTAGCTTGTTGGTTGTGCACATATCTACATGCTGACAATACTGCATATTCACACGTTTCCAGTAACTTGTTGGTTGTGCACATATCTACATGCTGACAATACTGCATATTCACACGTTTCCAGTAACTTGTTGGTTGTGCACATATCTACATGCTGACAATACTGCATATGCACACTAATGTTTCCAGTAACTTGTTGGTTGTGCACATATCTACATGCTGACAATACTGCATATGCACACGTTTCCAGTAGCTTGTTGGTTGTGCACATATCTACATGCTGACAATACTGCATATTCACACGTTTCCAGTAGCTTGTTGGTTGTGCACATATCTACATGCTGACAATACTGCATATGCACACTAATGTTTCCAGTAGCTTGTTGGTTGTGCACATATCTACATGCTGACAATACTGCATATGCACACATTTCCAGTAGCTTGTTGGTTGTGCACATATCTACATGCTGACAATACTGCATATGCACACGTTTCCAGTAGCTTGTTGGTTGTGCACATATCTACATGCTGACAATACTGCATATGCACACGTTTCCAGTAGCTTGTTGGTTGTGCACATATCTACATGCTGACAATACTGCATATGCACACGTTTCCAGTAGCTTGTTGGTTGTGCACATATCTACATGCTGACAATACTGCATATGCACACGTTTTCAGTAGCTTGTTGGTTGTGCACATATCTAACTCAAAATTGCAGGTTATCATTCCTACTTTTTAATAGTATGCTTATATTTTAGTCTCAAAAATGCATCCTCACTAATAGCTGTGCTTGCATTCGCTTGATAACTAACGGAGTACACCTCTTCGTCATCCACCATTAAAAGGATATCAAGTGTTCTGATGTGTTTCATAGTTTTTAAGAATCAATCAACACATTTATATTTATCTAACATATAACATGTGTCTGTATGACATGTAACGTCTGTGTTGTGTTGTTTGCAGTTTAACTGAGATATTTGTGCCTTTCGGCCCAACACATCCGACTTTAGCACGATATTTTTGAGTACCGGGTTACTCTTTGATGCCTACTCAGTTGGCCGGACTAGACAGGTTAGTGTTACTGGAGGCACCATGGAGAGGTGGAGCAGAGTCTGGATGGCTCTGGTTCACCAATTCTGGTGCAAGTTATCAGCTATGGGTCGCTGACAACTTCTAGCTCTGCTGCTGTGAGGCACGCCTTCACCTCCACAGCTGTGCTGTTTTCCAACAAACTTTCATTCTGTCTTTCACACGATGATTACATCGTCATCCATCCTGAGGACATTAAGTGTGTGTAGATGTTTTGTGTTGTGGTTTATTTGTACCTTTTGGCCCAACACATCTGACTTCAGCACGATATTTTTGATTACTGGGTTGTCTTCATTCTTTGATCCCTACTCACTTGGCCAGAATAGACAGGTTAGTCTGTTTCTGGAAGCACTGCAAAGAAGTGGAGTAGGATCTGGATGGTTCTGGTTCACCAATCCTGATGCAAGCAATCAGGGGGTTGTTGACAGCTTCCAACTCTCTGCTACAGTGAGTCACCCTTTGCCCCATTTCCAATGTACAGTGTTGATGGCAACGATGCTGTATGTTGGAAATGACACTGAAAGGCAAATGAGGAAGGAAAGAAGAAGTGTTGATGGCCTTCAAGATATTACCTCACAATTCAATGCCAAAAGTGACTGCAAGCATATGACTTTATGCTCTTGTTGACTGCCTGATTACCTGCCAGAAATTTCTTCCCCTTCTGTCATCCTTTGTCCAAACCATCATCTGTTCTGCCTCTTATATCATGCTTCCTCTTCTTGCTGCATCAATAACATTTACAGAATAAACAAAACAGCAACATATTCTCCATGCCTTGCACCCGTCACACTTCTCTAAATGTTACATTTTCTTATTCACAACAATCCATTAAACAGCAAAACATTCTTACCTGGAGTGCAAATTGTGTCACAAAGTGCAGAGCACAGATTGCAGTATTTACAGTACTGAAAGCAGAAAAAATATTGCAGTGTTTACAGTACTGAAAGCAAAGAAAATATTGCAGTGTTTACAGTACTGAAAGCAAAGAAAATATTGCAGTGTTTACAGTACTGAAAGCAAAGAAAATATTGCAGTGTTTACAGTACTGAAAGCAGAGAAAATATTGCAGTGTTTACAGTACTGAAAGCAGAGAAAATATTGCAGTGTTTACAGTACTGAAAGCAGAGAAAATATTGTAGTATTTCATCATCATCATCATGTGCTTTACTGGTTGACGTAAGTGATCATGTCCTTCCACGATTTTCTATTCACAGTGCATCATATCAATTCTGTTGTTAACTTTTTCCCGAGCTATGACACTAAGCTATCCAGTATCTTCTCTCTTTGTTGTGCATGCTCTTTCCCTCTACTTTGCCAGTTATAACCAAATATTCCAACTTTCCTCATCCTATGATGTGCCCTAAAAATGCTGATTGTTTCTTTCTGATGTTTCTTAGGAGCTCCCTTTTTGTGTTGGCCACTCACACAGTATTTACTGTACTGAAAAAGAATGAGTACTTTTTATACAATTGATCAAACTTGACTGACAAAAATAGTCAATGCAAAGTAACCAAAACTGTCAGGCACCACTTTTCTGTGCTGTTTTCATATTCTTGATCTGATCCTTCCAGCACTGCTAGACATTGCATGGCGCTTGTTCATAGTGTTTTTCATCACCTATCTTTGTTCTGGGCGACATATCCAATCTCATCAAATGTGTCTATGTCTGCCATCTTTGCTTCTCTTATCTGTGTTCTTGTCAATGTTTCTCTAGTCCTTCCTCTTTTTTCTGCACCCTGACGTTTCCCACTTAGGAGCCTATTTTATTCATATTGGCACATTAGAAATACTCTCATTGATGGGCCATATTTTGTTCTTCATGTCTGTTTGAAAAATAGCCAGAATATGAGAGTTTGAACAACTCAGTAGACGTAAACTGACCAAGTTTTCTGACTCAGAATAGGTTATAGCATTCTCAGAGCACATGGACTACTAAGAACAAAAGGAAGGGTCCGATCCTGATCGACGGCTTCCAGGTTCACCCAGCCTTAATGGGACCGGATTTTTTCTGGGAAAGCAAAGCGGCACGCGCATAATACCGACCACATTACCCTAAAAATCATGTGACAAAGGTCTTAATCCCCTTTTCTTCTGCTGCAAAAATGTGCGTATTAAGATTTAAACCTACAGTTGCGATGATATGAAATTAAGATTTGTTTTTTTTTAAATATGGCTATTCAAGTGACATTTTATCATAACATTCAAATAAATACAGAAAAATTCAGATCATTGGTTTATAAAGAAGATAAAAGGAAGAAAAATAAAATATTTTAATCATCATCATCAAGTGCCGTCTCCGCATCAAAGGCTGGCTACTACCATGGAGCACCATTCCGCTGTGACTCTTAATTTGATGGCGCAGGTTGTCATAGGCTTACTTGTCCATCTTTTGATGTTACTCATGGTCTGCCTCTTTTACCTTGTATTTTCCTTTCCAAGATTACTTTTAGTAGGCTGTTTCTGGATGCACCGTGAAGAGGTGGATTAGGGTCTGGATGGTTCTGGTTCACTGATCCTGGCACAAACCATCATCTGTGGGTCGCTGACAGCTTCCAGTTCCGCTGCTGTGAGGCGACTTTCCCTCCTACTGGTCATGATGTCAGGGATTACATATTAGCTGAGATGTAGTTGGACACTCAACATCTTTTCAACTTAACTAAAGCTTTCAACCTTTATTATGGTAAAGACCCAGTTCTGACAACCCCTCTTGTAACAGATCAGTCACACACAATATTTTTCAGTCACACACAATATTTTTCAGTCACACACAATATTTTTCAGTCACACACAATATTTTTCAGTCACACACAATATTTTTCAGTCACACACAATATTTTTCAGTCACACACAATATTTTTCAGTCACACACAATATTTTTCAATGTCTTTGAACCCTATACAGGAGGTGGTTCAAAACTTATCTTCTTGACTACAAGGTGCAAAAGGCACACAACCAGATGCAGCGTTTACATACCATCAGAAGAAACAGATCATCAAATCAATCAGAAGACCTCAAGCCTCTATCAGGATGCCTTTCATAATATGAATAGATGGGAACAATTTATCAATAGATGCCTCAGAACAGGACACAATCGACTCCATAGTCACATGTGGACAGGCACCCCAGACTGCTGAACACATACTTCAAGACTGTACTGAATATAGTAGACTGAGGAAAATCCATTGGCCCATAGATACAACACTACAGACAAAACTATATGGGCCACTGCAAGAATTACAAAAGACAGTAAAATTTATACAGGAAACGACATTGCAGATATAGACAATACTTCAGGCGAACAAAAGATAAATAAATAGATCTTCTTGGTCAATATACACATTATAAAACTAGTTATAGGTTGCTTAGTTGGCCATGTGCTCTTGCATTTGTTTCTCTTGGCAAGGCACACTGTTGAGGTGTATGGGTTTGATCCTGCTGTGGGTTGTCCATTGTTCTTTGTTTCTGTTGTTGATTATTTGTTATTTTTTTCCGAGTGTTATAAACATACCTCCAACCCTGAAATGATTCGCTGATCTTCGCCTTGGACGTTTCCCTCAATAATTATATTAATTTATTATTATTTGTCTCCTGCACATCTGAACACTTGCTCTTTAAAACCTTAGTTTTATGCAGTCGTGATGTCAAATATGGAATTCCCTCCCACAAAGTCTGACTGGAATGTTTGCCTAGCCTGCCGCTCCCGGAAAAATAAGACAGGGACTATTTATTTTATATTATGCTCTGCTTAATTCACGACATTTGCTTACTTGCTTGTGTTCGCCCAATGACAAAAGGAGTACACCTCTTTCAATTTCCATCCTTAAAAGGACATTAAGTGGGATGTCTGCGTTGTGTTGTGGTTTGCAGTATAATTGTGATATTTGCGCCTTTCGGCCCAACATCCGACTTCAGCACAACATTTTTTAGTACTGGGTTGTCTTCCCTCTTCGATCTCTAATCACTTGGCCAGACTAGACAGGTTAGTCTGTTACTAGAGGCACCACGGAGAGGTGGAGCAGGGTCTGAATGGTTCTGGTTCACCAATCCTGGCGCAAGCCATCAGCTGTGGGTCGCTGACAAGTTCCAGCTTTGGTGCTGTGAGGTGCGTATTTGCCTCCATTCACGACATTTAATCTCTCATATTAACGTTTTGAATCTACATTTTTGTATACTGCAGTAAAGTTTTATCATTTCTGTGAGTAAAAGTGAAAGTCATCATTTTTTTGACCACTCAAAATTGTGTTAAATGTGTTTCTGGAAAATATATATGATTTTGTGCTCACAGCGCTGTTGTTCATTAGTGATATTAATATCTTAAGATCCGCTTAATTCACAACATTTAATCTCTCATATTAACATCTAGAATCTATATTTTTTTAATACAATCTAATAATTTTCGGTAAGTAAAAATGAAAGTCATAATTTCTTTTACCACTTCTATTTTGTTAAATTTTAATTTGAGCTTGAAACATTTTTTTTTGCTCACGACATCGGTAAAATTGAAATTCATAAACACTGGACTGTTTGACGGCAATTGTTATTTTAGCAAATTTGCGAGATGAACATAAACAACAGACAGGACACAGTCAGCGGCATTATATAAACAATAATTGCTTTTATAGCTGTAAGGTGGGGGAAAAGTTCTGAATGTAGATTAGAAACACCGAAATTGTTGTCAGAGGAGGGGCCTCATTTGCATCATATTAAAGGTCTAATTTGTGTCAATGTGACATAGGTCATTTTAACTAAAATGCGTGTCCCGTCCCACAAGTCATGTCTGGAGTAACAAAGATTACCAGAAGGGCTGCTTAAGCGAGTCAGGAAGAAGAGCTCAGATGTGACTAAATAAAATCTGTTGATGGACTTGACTAAAGGTTTAACGATATGGAGCCAAAATTGCTAGATACCTTGCACATGTGGCAGTTTGGCTTTGAATTGCTCGTCTCACATGGACAGTCCTTATCACATAACTTGCAAAACTGAAATGAAACCAAAATATTTTCTGTCTAGCAAGGAATCAAACAAACTAGTTTGGTGCCAAATGTGACATAAACAAATCAATGTTAAAGCAAACCAAATTTTTTACAATTCCATGACAAATGTAAATACACAACAGTAGTATAATCATCAAATCTTGAAGTGGGGGGGGCTGGCTGGTTGGTTGGTCTCACGGCAAGATGCCAGCCTCAAGACAGAGACTGACTGTGGGTTCAAATCCCAGCTGCACCGGTTGGGATTTTTATTTATGATTTCTCTCTGCGACAATTACCCCTAGTCTCAGCAGTGCTTGAAACATCAATTACTCATGGATGGAAAAAAATATGAGTACCTCCGAAGACAGAGTTATCTGTCTGAGCAACGAGGGACCCCTGTGCACATGGCTGTCAGGAAAAAACAGATTAGCACGCAAAATTAAGTTCCTAGTCTCTAGGGACTTCGTCAAAGATAAAAGCTGGCAAACGCAACCAAAAAAAAAAATTTTTTTTTGAAGTAAAAGTAATAACTACAAAATACTAATGTTATCATCATCAAGTACCGTGCCTTCTGGCATAGGTGATCATGTCTCTCCACAACTTTCGATCTTGGCAGCTATTTATCATTTCTGTTGTTGACCTTCTGCCAAGCCATTCTCTTAAGCTGTCTGTTATTTTTTTCTCTTTGCTTCCCTCTATCTCTTCGTCCCTCAATTTTTCCATTTGTTACAATATATTCCAGTTGTTCTCTTCTCATTACATGGCCAAAAAATGATGATTGTTTCTTCCTAATATTGGAAATTAGTTATCTTTTTGCTTTGACCTCTTTCAGAACTTTTTCATTACTCTTCTTAGCTGTCCATGGTACTCTTAACATTCTTCTGTAAAACCACATTTCTACAGACTAATGTTATAGTAATTACTATATGATACAGTAATTACTATATGTTAGAGTAATTACTATATGTTACATTAAGTGAGTAACGGTTCCCTCCCCTGCCTTGTTAGACAAGAATAATATAGTGTTAGTGACCATATTTTTGCAAGACTATAGCACATCTTTGGGTATTGTGGTTAGTATCACACCAGGACACTTTACTTCTCAGAAAAATCTCTTGTGCCAGTTTTTTTAGAGCCTGGATGAACCCAAGAGACTTGCCAGTCAAAAAAAAATATTTGTCACTTCTGGGATTCGAACGTAGACCTCTCTGATCAGGATGCAAGAACAATACCTATTTAGTCACTGAGGCTCACTCTTACAGTAAGTGCAGTAGTTAACGTGAGGTAAAAGAATAACAAATTGTGAGGTAAAGGAATAACAAATTGTGAGGTAAAAGAATAACAAATTGTGAGGTAAAAGAATAACAAATTGTGAGGTAAAAGAATAACAAATTGTGAGGTAAAAGAATAACAAATTGTGAGATAAAAGAATAACAAATTGTGAGGTAAAAGAATAACAAATTGTGAGGTAAAAGAATAACAAATTGTGAGGTAAAAGAATAACAAATTGCAGCAATTAGAAATTATTATATACCAACTTTGTGCTATGAAAGTTAAACATGGACCCTTTCTAAATCACATTTAAGAAAGATCAATACATGTGAGATGCGATGCTTGAGAAAAGTAACAAACAACACAAGAAGAGATAGAATACCAAATGAAACCATAAGAAAAATGGTAGGAACAAAACCCTGCCAAGAATATATAGAACAACAACAACTTAAATGGTTGGCCACCTGGTCAGAATGAATCTTCACCAATCACCATCAAGGGCGTTCTTCTCAAGAATGCATGGAAAAAGACCAAGAGGAAGACCCAGAAGAAGATGGATAGATGCAGTGACAGAGACATGTAACAACAAAGGAAAATCACTAATTCAGACAGTTCGAGCAGCGCAAGAATGACAAATGATATAACCACGACACCTTTTAGGTATCAGTGAAAAGATAAAAGAAAGAAGAAGAAATTATTATATCTTACACAACACAGTATATGAAGTACTAGCTACAAACTACTATACCTTACAGTAGGTGCAATAGCCACAAGCAGAACCTCTAGCATATTCCACCTTCTCCTCATCCACTGATACTTCGTTATCAGAAGCAGCGTTTTCAACCGAATCAGTATTATCTTCATCCACAGCTTCTTCACTGGCATCAGCGACAATATGCTTCATAGCTGATGCTACCAGAAGGACACATAACATGCTTGTTGTCACTTTCATCTTTGTTGAGGTTCTTGTAACTCTTCAGTTCAGTGAGGTACAACCTGTGAGGAGAATAAAGCACAGACCTGTGGACTGAGCCAGATAAGCCTACACAAACCCAGACATTAAATTAGAATATATATAAAGATATAAGGATCACAATGTTAAACCAAATTAACATTCATCATCTAAAGTTCTTTCTCTTACTTTCACCCGATGACCAATAAAGAAAAGGATAATCCTCTTCTTCATTAGCCTTTAACCCTATATTAGGACACCTATCTGTGACACACTTGTTTACGGCATCTTACAGTACTCTGATTTCCTAGCTCAGGTTAATTTACAACCTTCATTTTACAGCTTGGACCAGACCTGTTACTTTGTCTATGTATGCGATTACCTAAGTCCATCAATATGTTCGGCACATAATAGCATTATATTTGCTGTGTTTCTCCGAGTTACATAGGTTGTTTTTTTTATGTCAACAGATGAATAAGGAAATTTCCTTACAGCAAATAAAAAAAGGAATACCGACAATGTTTTTTTAAAATGCCAATTTAATTTGTTTGCATTTTACGAGATTGTATCTCATGAAATAAAAAAAAAAAAAAAAAAATTCCAACACCAAAGTAAACAAATGCAACACTCAGGGATCACCGGAAGTAGTAATTAGGAAGGGGGAGGGGAGGGGGGGAATGTTTGACAATGGCAAAATATCAAATTTTGAAGAAATGCATTGTGTTGGGGTTTATTTGCCCCTTTCGGCCCAACAGTAACACATCTAACTTCAGCATTGCATTTTCAGAACTGGGTTGCCTTCACTCTTTGATCAGTACCAACATTTTTTGTTCAGTTTAGTATTTCACTAATCCACTGGCTAATAATAATTACAGAACTTCTTAATTAATATTTTTTATATATTCCTGGCTTAGAAAATACCAAACTCTTTCTTGTCTTTGACTAATGATCGGTTGATACCAAATTTGTTTGATGCTTCATTTTCTTTATATAAAATAAAAAATATAATCTAACACTTAGCTACACAGAAACATTGCGGTTCTCACGTCACACCCTTCAGTTTTGGCTGCACTGACTGTCTTGTGTTATTTATTTCCCTGCCCTCTGATTTACTTCTTGACTTGATATCTCAGTGTAAGTTGTAACCAGTGGTAGTAAATGTTGGCTGTCGCTTGTTCTATTTATTGAATTGTGATAGCCTGTCTTTCCTTGAACTAAATGGGTCTACATTTCAGAAATTGAATGCAACAACCTTTTCTTGTTGTGGGATTACTACTTTTTAAGACTTTTACTATTAGAATCAGATTTAGTTATTTTAAGAAGTTATTTAGATCCAAACACAGTAGAGACAGAATTTCTTCATTTGTTGTAGCCTTGACTATTATCATGTGTAGTTAGTGACAATCACTGGGCATCGTCACTGAGAAGCCACAAGTGTGACAAGTAAATAAGTAACCTTTAAGTCTAAGCCCAGACAGATGCCGGGTAGTCATTCAACCGTTACCGTTACCTGCGCCATGATCATATCATCACATCGGCGGGATGTTGTGGAAAAAATCAATCAATGTATCAATATAGCAATCATTCAATTATTCAACAGCTAAAATAACTACTTTTCCTATTTCTGCCGCACAAGAATGAGATAATAAAAACATCACAAATTAATCAGGAGAAAAGTGAGTGGTATTACGAGATAGTTGATGTTGAAGAGAAGTCCGGCCAACGACAACAAATCAGCTCCTTCCACGAAAGCTCTAGCTGTGGACATCAGTTGTAGCAGTACAAAATATGGATAGCAGCATTATCTCCATATTCTGTGTCCAGGCAGAGTAGGCAGAGTGAAATAAGGAAGAGAGTGCCAATGTGTAACCTTGGCACATGGAACGTAAGGATCTCTTCACTAGACGTGTTAAAGTTAACACGCTGAAAGAAGAGCAAATTATAACAGCCCTCATAGACAAAGAACTAAATAGGCTACAGGTCGATGTTGCAACACTCCAAAAACAAGGTTCTCAGACTGTGGTTCTGTAAAGGAAAGGCATTATACTTTAGGACAACTGAGAACCATAGACCAGTCAAACTTTCAGTGGCTCTTGCTCACAAACAGGAGTTGCAAATACCTCTTCCACGCTAGAATTATAAGAGAGCAGATTGGGCAAAGTTTGCAAGGCTCACTGATGCATATACTGCACCTATCAACACCCACGAAAAGAAGGTAACAAATATGATAGAGCGGTTAACATATGGCATCATGAGAGCTGCTAAAGAATCCATTCCTAGAGGAGCAAGAAGAAACTACAGGCCATACTGGAGCAAGGAAATACAAAGACTAGAAGAGGAACTGGACTCTGCCAGAGAACTAGCTGAAACATCACACACCACAGAGAGCAATATTGCCTACAAAGCAGCCTCGGCCAAATACAGACGAGAGGTCATGACTTCAGCCAGACAGAGCTGGATAGACAAAACAGAGAGCCTTAATCTAGACAAAAATGGTCATAAACTATGGAAACTTGCGAAAGCTCTGAGTGGCGAAAACACTTGCCGACCACCAATATCATTAGCACACAATCAGAACATCCTCACAGGCAAAAGGGCAGCAAATCTACTGATAGAGACTTACAAAAACATTAGTAGAATAAACATTCCAATAGACAAACAGAAAGCTGCAAGGCAGGAAAACCAAGATGCAAAACACATGCCTTTTGCACCAGAAGAGCATCAGACGACCATCTTTACCCCAACTGAATTAGATGTTGCACTCAAAGGATTGAAGCTCAAAAGTTCACCTGGTAAAGATGGAATCTCCAACGAAATGCTTCTAAATCTGGGACAGAAAGCCAAGAGCCAGCTTCTAAGGATAATAAATGCTAGCTGGAAGAGCGGTCATGTGCCGGCAATCTGGAAAGAAGCTATTATGGTGCCCATCCTCAAGTGTGGAAAAGACCCACTAGACCCAAGTAGCTATAGACCAATTAGCCTACTGAGCTGCCTGAGTAAACTCATGGAAAGACTGGTTAACAGAAGACTTGTGTGGCATTTGGAGACAAAACAACAAATCGTACCACAACAAAATGGCTTCCGTAAGCACCGATCAACTGAAGACCTGGTCACCTACATTGCACAGGAAATAGAGGATGCTCTACAAGAAAAGAAACACACGCTGGCAGTGTGGGTCGACATGGAGAAGGCTTTTGATAGGGTTTGGCGTGAGGGTTTAAAGAACAAGCTTTTTAGACTTGGCATCCAGGGTCGTTTATTCAATTGGGTCTCTCAATACCTTCAGGATAGAACGGCCAGAGTACAAGTTCAAGGTCAACTAAGTAAGAAGGTCTCTATCGAGCAAGGTGTCCCACAAGGCGGAGTCTTGTCCCCAACACTCTTTTTAATTTTCATAAATGACATCGTAATGGACATTCCACCCAGAATACACTCAGCAATATACGCAGATGATCTGGCGTTATGGACTCGCGAGGAAAGTATGTCAGTGGCTGGTTCCAGGATGCAAGATGCCCTAGGTGAACTTGAAAAGTGGACGAACACCTGGTTCTTACCAATCAACGAAAGGAAAACTTCATACACAATTTTCAGCCTATCAAGGAAAACACTCTCTGCAAATTTGAAGTTAAAGGATCATACACTACCTATTGATCACAGCCCAACATATCTTGGTGTCACTATGAATCGCAGAATGACTTGGAAAAATCAGATAGACAGAGCAAGGATGAAAGCCAGGAAACGAACAAATATTATGAAGAAATTGGCAGGAACGGACTGGGGGGCAGACAGCAATATTTTGAAAAGACTATATGTAGGAAGAGTCAGACCAGTTCTAGAATATGGAGTCACAGCCTGGGCTATGGCTTCCAAATCACACCTTTGTAAAATTAACAGAATACAGAACCAAGCTGCCCGTATCATTACTGGTGCTATGAAATCTACACCTATCAAGACTCTAGAAACAGTAACAGGCTTACAACCCTTAGATGACAGACGGGTCACTAAAGTTTTGCAACAAGCGGAGAAATATAGAAGGCTCCTTAGCCACCCCATGCAACAAAGAATAACTGGTTCTGGAATTGTACGACTAAAGAGGAGCAACTTCGCTGCAATTGCCAATGAACTAACTACTGGAGACCCAGTTCTTTCCCAAACAATATCGAAACCCTTGGGCCCATCTGATATGTCTCCTCACGGAAAACATAAAATACCAGAACTTCAGGAAAACATAACAGGAATCATGAAAAAAGGCACCCAATCAGACACAGAAAGAAAACACGTAGCAGAAAAACATATACACGATACTTACCCACAGGACTCTTGGTCCCACATATATACAGATGGCTCTGCTACAAATGCCACCAGAAATGGAGGGGGAGGTGTGTTCTTGACGCTGACCAATCAGGACGAGATCAACAAGTCAATAGCTACTGGAAAATTCTCTAACAACTTTAAAGCAGAAACTGAGGCCATCAGAGAAGCTGCAACACTGGCTACTCAACACAAAATAACATGCACAATAAATTGGTGATTCTGACTGATGCACTATCAGTACTATCAGCTCTAATAAACCACAAGAACAATGAACTAGATGACTTGAGAACAACCCTGGACCAACTATGCAATAACTTCCAGAGAGTAGTCATTCAGTGGATACCATCACACTGTAATATACACGGGAACGAACGAGCAGACAAATTAGCTAAAGAGGGAGGGAGATTACCACAAGAGAACAACCCGCTCAGTTATGATGAAGCCAAATCCATCCTCAAGGGTCAGTTCCATGAAAAATGGAAACGTGAACACCCAAAGCATAACGAGAGTGACGGATACCACCAACTATCAAGGAGGGATCAAGTCATCATACTTCGCCTACGCACAGGCCACAATAGAATGAGAAATCACATGTTCACCAAATTCAAAATAGGAACTACCAGCCTATGCCACTGTACACTGGACAATATGACAACAAAACATGTTCTACAGGATTGCCCCCAGTACACGGACCTAAGAAGAGCAATGTGGTCCACGCCCACCTCCCTGGAGGAGAAATTATATGGGGCGATCGATTCGCTTAAACAGACAGCTGACTTCATGAGAGAGACTGGAATCCTACTCTGATCGAGTCTTGATCGCAGAGAGAGAAAGAGAGAGAGAGAGAGAGAGAGAGAGAGAGTTTATGACAAAACTACAGGGATATGCCCAAACAATGACATTTATCAGCACGAATATTTTGGACCCCAGTGTCAGTACTTGGTTCTCGTGTACAAATACGCCTAAAAATTCTGAACCTACTTTCCTGTTTAATTACAACGACACCACTTGTAACTCGGACGCAAATTCTACATCAGTTGAGGCAACTCTCAATCAATCTTTGCTGTTCTCATGGTTTAGGATTTATGCAAATGACTTAATAGTTCCGGACAGTTTCACGACATTACTAAATGGTTCTGCCTCATGTAGCAATGATTCAAGGTTTGTAGTTAGTCAGCACGAGATTGATGTCTTTTGCTCTGGGGCTGATCTGATCAACAAGTTATGATTGCAGGGTCGATAGTTGCAAATATCTGCTCCATCCACATAGGCGGGGGTCGGAATGTGGCTCTCAATCAGAACACAAACCAGGCCGACACGTTTAATTCTTGTTATACAGGAGACGAATGTGGACCAGAGGCCGCAGTAAATGACAAAAGAAGGACCAATCTCTATGACAATGACTGCACACACACAAAACTGAGAAGTGGAAACAGTCCTGTTTACTGGTATCTGAACTTTGCCACGCCCCAGTAGATTCACACCATTCGATTCTATCATCAAGCTAGCACTATGATTCGGGTAAAGAATGCCACTCTAAAGGCTTCCTCTGACAGTGGCGGTGTAGTGTTCCAGTCTAATGATATATCATATCCAAATGTTTCTATGAACACTATTGTAGTCACCACACAAACGTCAATGGCACACATTAAGACTGAGTTCTCACCGATCATTTCGCAGGCCGGCAGTGAACCGACGGTGTGTGAGGCGCAAACATTTGCAGACACCTATTGTCTGGACGGGTATTCTTGGTCGTTTTGTGCAGTGTATAGTGGGTGTAGCAAAAGCTGCGACTTCATCCTTTGTACGTGTCACGGCAAATGCTCGCATGGGGTCTATGGACACGATTGCTCCAGGTCTTGTCTCAGTGTCTGTCCTTTATGTGGGAAAAATCTTGAAAATGACTACAATGTAAACATCCTGGCTATACCTGTAATGACACTTGTCCCGATGGTAATTTTGGGCTACAGTGCGAACAGACGTGTTCTGATGGCTGTGACATCATATGTGACCCGGAAAGTGCATACTGCACGTGCAAGGAAACGTACTACGGGTCAGACAGCACTCTCAAATGTCCAGACAACTGTTTCAACGACACATCTGAACAGTCAGCCGGGAACAGTGCATGCAAGGGAAAGTTCTACGTGTCAGACTGCATTCTCAAATCTCCGGACAACTGTTTGAACGAAACCTGCGGACAGTTAATCGAAGCCTGCGTCTCGTATGTCAATGATTCACACGTTAAGAAGAGTCTGCAGACTAACCCAAGTATATGGATACCTCAATGTGTTTATGTGCTAGACTTGGCTCATTTCTTGGTGTTTTTCCGTGAAGACATGACTCATATCTTAATGTTTTTCTGTGCTAGTCATGGCTCATATCTTGGGGTGTTTCTGTGCTAGCCATGGATCAAATCTTAGCTTAAGTGTATGTTGTGTGTGTGTGTGTGTGTGTGCTAGCCATGGCTCATATCTAGATGTGTGTCATCTTAGTCATATCTCATATCTTGGTGTGTCCGTGTTAATCATGTCTCTTATCTTTATGTGCGTCTGAGTTTAGTAATATATCATAACTTAGTGTGTATCTGTGTTAGTCATGTGTCATATCTTTGTGTGTGCATGTCTGGGTTAGGGATATCTCATATCTTTGTTTGCATGTTTATGTTAGTCATATCTCATATCTTTGTGCGTACATGTCTGTGTCTGTCACATCTCATATTCTTGTGTGTGCATGGCTACGTAAGTCACATCTCATATCTTTGTGTGTGCATGCCTATGTTAGTCATATCTTATATCTTTGTGTGTATGTCTATGTTAGGTATGCGTCATATCTTTGTGTGTGCATGTCTAAGTCAGTCATATCTCATATCTTTATGTGTATGTTAGTCATGTGTCATATATCTTGATGTGTGTCCGTGTTAGTCATGGCTCGTATCGCTGTGTACATGTCTGTGTTATTCACATCTCTTATCTCTGTGTGTGCATGTCTGTGTTAGTCACCTCTAGTGACTCGGGCAGATGGTGCTCGTAAACCTGGGAGGGCCGACCATCTAAGGGCAGAATCCCCCTACAGAAAAGACAATCTGCTGCCTTGCAGGAAGATTGGGGACAATCAAAGGCTAAGGAAAGCAAACCTGAAAAAATGCTGGCTGAAATCGGATGCACTGGGCCACTGGCGCAGAACACAGTGCAACGTATTAACGGGTGTTCAGTCAGAGTGGATCTGGCGGACTCTAAATGTGACGTTCTGTCTGTGGGGGCGATCAACACACTTAACCTGACAGCTGACTTCATGTGGGAGTCTGGAATCCTACTCTGACTGAGTCCTGATCGCAGAGAGAGAGAGAGAGAGAACTAAAAAAAATGTTGTCCTACTTAAAGAATGTTTATTTGTTGACGATGCAGCCCTAGTCGGTCATAGTGAAGGCACCCTACAATCACTGATTGACAGCCTTGACAATTCATCCGACCTTTTTCTCACTGTCTATTAGTGTTAAAAAACAGAACTTCTAAGTCAAGGAGATATCAAACCTTTATTAATATATCAGACACGTGTGCTTAGCACACTGTTATATGGATCTGAAACCTGGACTTCTTCTTCCCTCTTTCCTCATTTGCCTTTCAGCGTCGAGGGAAAATATAATTTGCGATTTTTTGCTCTTCTGTTCGTTTCTGCTGCTGGTATGTTTCCTGAGCTTCTAATATTTCATCAATCCATCTTTTTCGTAGTCGAGCCTTGGGTCTGGTGTTCTCGCAACGTTTATTGAAGGCTCGTTGCGTTGTGTTTTGATCACTCTGCCTTGTCACGCCGCCAAACCATTTTATCTGTTGTTTCTTTATATATTCTATGATAGGCTATTCCTAGCTTTTTTCTCATTTCTGATTTTGTCTTTCAGGCTGTTTCCTGGCGATGTCTCCGCAGAATAATGCACATCAAATGGCAGGACAAACTAACAAACTGAACTGTCCTGTAACGTGCTAAGACTCAAACAATCATGTCAATGCTCAGAAGCCAACGTTTAAGATGGCTGGGGCACGTCCAGCGAATGGAAGAAAACCGCATCCCTAAGCAAATACTATATGGTAAACTAATACACGGAAAGAGACAAATCGGCAGACCTAAACTACGAGATGTTTGTAAATCATCTCTGAATGACTTCTCCATCTGTGAAAATGACTGGGAACATCTGGCAAGTGATCGCACATCATGGAGAACCTATATATAAAATGTCATAACATCATTTAAAGCTGTACTTTGACAAAACGTGGGAGCCGCGATAGCTCAGTGGTTAGTGAACTGGACTACAAAGGACAAGAGGTAGGGTTCGATCCCAACCGATGGCTTCCGGTTCACCCAGCCTTTAATGGGTACCGGATTTTTTTTTCGGGGAAAGTAAATCAGCACGGGCGTAATACCGACCACACTACCCCAAAAATCATGTGCCGAAGATCTGTAACATTTATGGTCACTAGCACCATATTCCATATACGCCACTTGGCGTGACGGGGGTACTTTACTTTTTTTTTTTTACTGCCTCGAAAGTTGCTGTGCCATTTTTTATTTTTGTTCTCCATGTGCTACGATCTGCAGTCAGATTCTCCAAGTTTCTTTCACTGATAGAGAATTCATTTAAGAAAGCCATGCCAACATCCTTATATCTCAGCACTGGTCTGCTCTGTGGTCTCTTTCCGTCCTTAAGTTCGCCACAAAATATTTGTTTGGGAATACGATTGTTTCCCATTCTTCTTACATGACCCAGCCACCTTAGTCTACTACTCCTAAGTGTTGCCATGATGTATGGGAGTTTGGCTCGTTGTAAGACATTATAGTTGGTTACTTTGTCCTGTCATTTGTTGTTAATAATCTTTCGAAGGCATCGCACATGAAAGTTGTTTAATTAACCTTTTCTGAAGCAATTCTCGGCTTCGTGTAGTCGATTTTTATAATTCGGCTCTTGCTGATATATTTAAATGATTTACGCGACAGTCTAGTTGTGAAATTATGTGTTGCTATTCTCCCGTTTGGTGTATGTTTTACTTCTAACGTGGGGATGGACTGTGATTGCCGATATTTAAGTGGAATATGATTTATTCTTCTTTGTGTTGTGTGTTCGCGGTTCGATAGGCAAGCACATGGTTTGACAAAAATGTCAACGGAAAAACGGGTATGTTCAACCCTTATGTGAAAAGTCTGTGACGGTGGATGGAGGCGGAGGAATCAAGAATGATCAACGGCCCAGAAAGCGAAAACAGCAAAGTGTGTGGTACACAAGAGGCATGTTCAGAACACGAAAGACGAACATGGCTGACCACCGTGAAAGAGATTGGAGCCTCATCACGTACCAGTCCAGAGGAAGCCATGGAGAGTCGGAGAAATTCGAACTTATGTCGGAGGAAAGATCTTAAAATAAGTACTTGGAAAGGTAAAAGAGGCAGAGGCAGACCAAGATTAACATGGACGAGTAACATCAAAAGATGGACAAATCAACCGATGACAACCTGCACCATCAAAGCAAGAGATAGAGCAAAATGGCGCTCCATGGTAGCCAACCTTCGTTGCGGAGACGGCACTCAATGATGATGATGATGAAGCAGATACTATTAGCAAGTAGAGCATTGACCGGTAGTTATCTGCCCTCCTCCCCGAGTTATATCCCCTGGACATAGAAACCAAGCATGGCGGACACCATGGGGAATGGTAATTCAACCATGCCAGAGTCAAGTGAAGATCTTCCCAACGATCCTGAATCTATTAGCGAGGATGATAAGAAGAAAGCAGAAGAATTGAAGGAGGAAGCCAACGTGTTCTTTAAAAGTAAGAAAATATAAGTGTTATGTCACATAATTAAATGTAGAATTTTATATTGCTGGTCTTGTGTTCTATCTTGTATCAATTTCCACTTGACTCAATGACTGGAGTGTCGTGTGTAGTAGGCACGGTAGTTATGTACACACTGCGACTGCCTCTTACTAGTTAGTAGGAGTCTCTGTGAGTGCGGTGTTAATACTCAGTGTACCGTAGTGTACGTTTTATACAGTATAAGGCGGTAAAATCGGGTAAGGTAAGTAAGCAGCAGTAAGCTCAAATGTCAAATCTATGAAGTGAGAAATAGAGTTCATCGGTGCTACTATACTAATAATTAATAAATAATAATAATAATTATTATTATTATTATAGAACCAATTTCTGACCTGTGGAAGCGAATCATCATCATGGACAGTAGATAAACAAATGAAAAGACGATTAAATAGAGGCCTCAGAGATGGGATTTCTCTCAGCAGAATGTTGAAAGTTCCTGGACTGGACAGCTAAAAAGACCAACGAAGAAATTCTCAAAGTAAAGAGGCCAACTCAACTGCCAACGCCAACACAAAAAGGGAACTCCTAAAAAACTTCAAAAAGAAACAATCAACATTTTTTGGGAATATCATGAGAAGAGGAAAGTTGGAATACTTGGTTACAACTAGCAAAATAGAAGGAAAAAGAGATTACGGATGACAAAGAGAGAAATACTAGATAGCTTTGTGTCATGGCATGGAAAACAGTCAACAACAGAACTGATACGATGCATGGTGGATAGAAAAAGATTGTGGAAGGACATGATCGCCTATGCCTATGCCAATCGATGGCATATGATGATGATGTAAGCTCAAAGCTGTAAGAGTCAGAGTCAGCTAGTCTCTACTCTAAGTCTAGTCTTGAGATTGCTTGAGTTAAAAAATTTTTTTAAATTATGGTTCCAGTCCCAAATCAGTCAAAATGATCAAAATCACTTGACTTACTAAAACTACTTAAATTTAAATCATTAATTAATCATTAAATTAATGTTATTTTTTAAATTAGTGATTAATTTCTCAATTTGCTCCAGTCAGTAGAGTAGTAGTAGTCATTAGTCAGTTGAGTCTGTGCAGAGCCTGATAAATAATATTATTTATTAATTTATTCATAATAATAAATTATTCATTAAATATTAATTATTATAATCAATCATTACATTAATGTGATTAATGTCATGTCACCGTCTTGACATAACTACTGTCTTCTATAGTCTGTCTCTAATCTATTAATTTTATTTATCGCAACTAACTGACTTAATTAATAATTGAAGTTAATTCATGATTTTATGTACCTTAATTGTTCATCACTTATTAACTAAACTAATCAATGCTGAACGCTTTATCAACTTTAACTTTATGAGTGGTCATCTTTAATTTAAACACCTGAACTGAAAATTGAAAACTCAAGTATATAAAAATACCATATATAAAGTTTAAAACAGGAAAAGTAAAATCGAAATGTTTGTTATCATTCCTATTTTTTAAAATTGAAATTGAAAGCACTTAATAATTTTGTTCTCTTGCGTATCTATGATATTAATAGAATTTGACAGTGACACCTGAATTATTGTTAACAGGAGAGTAACACTCAATATATATAGTAAAATCATGATTATCATCGGTAGGTACTGTTGTATATTATAATTATATTACAATCAATTTACATTTTGGGGGACTGGCTAGTCTCGAGGCAAGACACTGGCCTCAAGACAGAGAGCGTGGGTTCAAATCCCGGCTGCACCAGTTGGGATTTCTCTTTGCGGCAACCACCCTGGTCTCAGCAACGAGGCCTGGCTTGAAACGTCAA
The DNA here is from genome assembly GCA_032433765.1 of Megaustenia siamemsis. Classification (NCBI taxonomy): domain Eukaryota; kingdom Metazoa; phylum Mollusca; class Gastropoda; order Stylommatophora; family Ariophantidae; genus Megaustenia; species Megaustenia siamemsis. The sequence continues at coordinate 9,242,968 of JAVIAB010000050.1, forward strand.
TTTCATGGATTGAAAAAATATGAGTACCCCCAAAGACAGAGTTACCTGCCTGTGCGGCGAGGAACCCTTGTGCCCACTGCTGCCAGGGAAAAACATTAACATGCAAAATTCAGTTCCTAGTCTGTAGGCACATCGTCAAAGGTAAAGCTGGCGAACGCAACCAAAAAAGACATTTACACTTTATAATAAATAATATCATATGTAACATAGTTGTGACTGTCTTAATGTTATGTAACATTATGCTTTGCATTATGCAACAAATTAGATAGACAATTAGTATTACTTACTGCACCAAGTTTTGACAATTCATCTAATAAAACAATTATTTCCTTTATGTTACTGTTAGTATTGTTAATTGCTAGTTATCATTATGGATTATCATATGAATTTGATGAAAAGGTCTTTGTGTTTGAGCTGTTTGATGCTATTTACTGATGCTAATTATGTTAGAGGTTTGGGAGCCGCGATGGCTCAGTGCTTAGTGAACTGGGCTATGAAGGACAAGAGGTCCGGTTCCATCCTGATCAACGGCTTCTGGGTTCACCCAGCCTTAAATGGGTACCAGATTTTTATGGGAAAGTAAAGTGGCACTGATGTAATAGCAACCACATTACCCCAAAAATCATGTGCCAAAGGCACATTCTATAAAAATTATGATCACTAACACCATATTCCCTATACGCCACTTGGCGGGAATTGACTCTTTACATATTTTTTATGTTAGAGGTTTGGTTTAATAATCCTATCAGGCTAGTTCACTCATTTTAATTATATGTCATTTATAATTACTCGTATTATTGCCATCTTCAGTCAGTCATGTTTTTGAACTTTTTCCCGGAAATTGACTTCTTATTATATTTTGTATCTTGTACATGCAAACAGTGATGAGATATGAACAAGAGATATAATGTACAGTCATGATATATGAACAAGAGGTATAATGCACAGTCATGAGATATGAACAAGAGATATAATGTACAGTCATGAGATATGAACAAGAGATATAATGTACAGTCATGATATTTGAACATGAGTTATACTGTACAGTCATGGGATATTGTTACAGCGTGACTCGGCCATGAAGACTTGGGAAGAGTGGAAGAAGAATATGACGATAGACAGAGGAATGGAAGAATGATACGATACGACGATAGACAGAGGAATGGAAGAATGATACGATACGACGCTGATATGACGATAGACAGAGGAATGGAAGAATGATATGACACGATGATGATACGACGATGATAGGAGGTAAAATAGTTTTGGGCGGCGTGGAATTAAAGTGAAGTCTTGAGGATTAGCAAGGAGACGTTAAGTCTACCGAACTCAGACGCGGTGGCGTAAACGGCTTTAAGATTACAAGGAAAATACTACGCGTGTTCAGCCTGAGCTTGGAGGTCCAGAGAGATGTTTGCTCTGGCCGACAAAGTTGCGTAACGCAATGACGTGGCCGCTGGATTCTAGACACCTGCTGATTTGGGATGGCTAGCCCAGCCCTGTAACATTCAGAGTTAAGCCGAAAAAAGGGCGTGATCAAAGATGTCACCGACACCAGGTCATCTTTATGTTCAGCTGTGGGTAACACTTTGAGTCTCTCTGACTTGGAGATCAAAGAATTACCGCGTGTAGATGAGACCAACGTAAGATTTAGTTGTGAGGGGAGAAACTTAGGAAGATTGACGGGTATCGACAGGACGCTTAAAGCAATAAGACCATGGGCATAATTAAAAAGGAGCTAACGATATAGTGACGGCAGACGGACGAAAGATAAGCCATACCTAAGCTAGATTCCCTTGATCCTTTGGCCAGGTGGGAGTGGCTAAATGGACACTAAAAGGCCATGCCTTGACTTGAAACCAGAACACAGGACAGAGGCAGAGAAACTTAGATACTCACAGAAGATTAGACTTATAGGTGAACAAACTGGAAACTTAGGTAGAGACTAGAGCAAAGGAGATCAGATACCCGCCTCAAGGCAGAAGGTAGAGCTGGACTTAGACAATTGAAATAGTTCGTTTAGAGGATTGGTGATACGTTTTGGACTTAGATGTATAATAGTTGAAGGAAGTCCAACTGTGTAACTAGGGCCGAGTCAAGATACTTGTTCCTCAGAATCACCAGATAGAGACATGCAGATATTAACAAGGAACACTGTACCATCCACGAAGTTACTATGATAATCATCGCTGGTCGACTATGTCAAGTAACGACAGTTTTTATAAGAGAATAGATGAAACATGTTGGGTGGATATTATCAATAAAGACTTTGTTTATACTTGTTCGAAAATGATGATGAGTTATGTGTGTGTCAATGAAAGAACAAGTAGTCAGTTAGAAAAAGCCTGTCAGAATCACAACCAACAACAACAATAAGAAGTATTGCCACAATATAAGCAAGAGATATATTGTACAGTCATGAGATTTGAACAAGAGATAATGTACAGTTATGAGATATGAACAAGAGATATAATGTACAGTCATGAGATTTGAACAAGAGATAATGTACAGTTATGAGATATGAACAAGAGATATACTGTACAGTCATGAGATATGAACAAGAGATATAATGTACAGTCATGAGATTTGAACAAGAGATATAATGTACAGTCATGAGATTTGAACAAGAGATATAATGTACAGTCATGATATATGAACAATGTACAGTCATGATATATGAACAATGTACAGTCATGAGATTTGAACAAGAGATAATGTACAGTCATGAAATATGAACAAGAGATATAATGTACAGTCATGAGAAATGAACAAGGGATAGTGTACAGTCACGAGAATTGAACAAGATATAATGTACAGTCATGAGAAATGAACAAGAGATAATGCACAGTCACGAGAAATGAACAAGATATAATGTACAGTCATGAGAAATGAACAAGAGATATCACTTTTCATATCTCATGACCATTTGCATGTAACCTCAAAAAAACATTTTTCTTGTTTTCATTGACACAAGTTTGATTCAATCCTTTTTTGTTCCTTTATTTTAAGAAATGAGAATAATGTTTGCCCAATGTTCAAGCTTAGAAACTAAATAATGAATTGTCTGATCTCCAGATGAAGACTATATGAAAGCCATTGAGAAGTATTCTGCAGCCATACAGCTTTATCCATTCATTGCTGCCTACTACGGGAATAGAAGTTTTGCTTATCTACGAACAGAATGCTTTGGGTATGCCCTTTCAGATGCATCAAAAGCTCTGACTCTCGACAGGAATTATTTGAAGGTAATTCTGTAATATTTTATTTTTCTTCCACATGGTATAGGACCGTTGATCAGAGGTTTAACAAGCTGCTTTCATAAAAATGCTTTTGTTAATGAAACGTAGACCTGATTATAACAAAGCAAGCCCTCATGTGGGAAACAACAGGTAAGAGGAAAAGAGGCTGATCCAGATAGACACTGAGAAGAAAATTGATCAGAGAAGGCAAGGGCAGCAGGACTCAGCTCCCTCAATGAGATAAGGTTGCTTGCACAGAACAGAGACAAATGGTGAGATTTGATAAAATATCTTTACAAGGATTGAAAACTGCTAGAATAAAAATTTAGATAAGAGAAAGAGTAGCTGGGTCTATGCTCTATAGGCCAGCTATGGCTCGAAAAGTCAATAGATAGACTATTTTATTTTATGTTAAAATATGCTGGGACACAGTAACAGTTCAGTGCAATATTAAAGGAACCACCTACAAACAGTTTAATTAGTAAAATTACAAACATCACACACATTTTTGTCATAACCCTGGAATACAATGACATTATAAAAATGACAATCTCAAAATACAGTTTTTTGCAATTCAACAGTTTCCAGCAGGGATTTCCCCCCCTCCCTGTACCATCCTAATGATTACTGACCACCCCGAGTGTTGGATTTGTTTCCCTTTATGTTGGATCAAACACCAATGTGGAGTCGTCAGTCGCTGGACACTGAGGGAATTGCTGAGGAGGGGATCTGAGCATCTATGGACATGTTCGGAGTGCAATGATGATGACCTGCAAATAACTCTATAAACACCAATGTACATTTCGTAAAATGTGTGAAGATATTGTAAAAATGCAGCTTTTTTTTTTTTTCAATGCAAATTTAGCGAATTTTCAAGAAATTTGTTTCTTTTCTTTTCTTTTTTTCTTATGAGGGGGGTAAATCTTCTTCATTTGTTGGCTGTAACAAACCTTTTTAACACTGCATAGGCAATGAACGACACCAAGAGGGAGCCAAACATATGGGCTGGACTGACGGCCAATGGGTGAATGACAAAGTAACACCGCCAGGGTTTCAGGCCATAAATTGAACCTAAGCTAGGAAATGATTACTGCACCTGAATCTTGTGTCTCACCTTGTGTAAACACACAGCTGTGTGGCAAAATGTTAAAAGTAAATACTATTTTCTGAACTTCAAATGTCAGATTTAGTGGTTGTGTTATTTTTACGAGTGTATCATACAGACGTCACTTATGGACAGGTATCGTAATATAGAATGAAAGACAACCAAGTTAATTTAAAAGTTGGTTGCATACCAGCAGGAGATTAGTGTTATAAAAGTATTAGAAACATCAAACTCTGGCAGGGAGATAGTGCTATAAAAGGAGTAGAAACACCAAACTCTGGCAGGGAGATAGTGCTATAAAAGGAATAGAAACATCAAACTCTGGCAGGGAGATAGTGCTATAAAAGGAATAGAAACACCAAACTCTGGCAGGGAGATAGTGCTATAAAAGGAATAGAAACACCAAACTCTGGCAGGGAGATAGTGCTATAAAAGGAATAGAAACACCAAACTCTGGCAGGGAGATATGGCTATAAAAGGAATAGAAACACCAAACTCTGGCAGAGAGATAGTGCTATAAAAGGAGTGGAAACATCAAACTCTGGCAGGGTGATAGTGCTATAAAAGGAATAGAAACACCAAACTCTGGCAGGGAGATAGTGCTATAAAAGGAATAGAAACACCAAACTCTGGCAGGGAGATAGTGCTATAAAAGGAATAGAAACACCAAACTCTGGCAGGGAGATAGTGCTATAAAAGGAATAGAAACACCAAACTCTGGCAGGGAGATAGTGCTATAAAAGGAATAGAAACATCAAACTCTGGCAGGGAGATAGTGCTATAAAAGGAATAGAAACACCAAACTCTGGCAGGGAGATAGTGCTATAAAATGAATAGAAACACCAAACTCTGGCAGGGAGATAGTGCTATAAAAGGAATAGAAACACCAAACTCTGGCAGGGAGATATGGCTATAAAAGGAATAGAAACACCAAACTCTGGCAGAGAGATAGTGCTATAAAAGGAGTGGAAACATCAAACTCTGGCAGGGTGATAGTGCTATAAAAGGAATAGAAACACCAAACTCTGGCAGGGAGATAGTGCTATAAAAGGAATAGAAACACCAAACTCTGGCAGGGAGATAGTGCTATAAAAGGAATAGAAACACCAAACTCTGGCAGGGAGATAGTGCTATAAAAGGAATAGAAACACCAAACTCTGGCAGGGAGATAGTGCTATAAAAGGAATAGAAACATCAAACTCTGGCAGGGAGATAGTGCTATAAAAGGAATAGAAACACCAAACTCTGGCAGGGAGATAGTGCTATAAAATGAATAGAAACACCAAACTCTGGCAGGGAGATAGTGCTATAAAAGGAATAGAAACACCAAACTCTGGCAGGGAGATAGTGCTATAAAAGGAATAGAAACATCAAACTCTGGCAGGGAGATAGTGCTATAAAAGGAATAGAAACACCAAACTCTGGCAGGGAGATAGTGCTATAAAAGGAGTGGAAACACCAGTGAGATTAAGGCTAGGTGATTAGAAAGAACTGGTCATCATCTTAAAACCTGCCTGTACACCCTAGATGACATGACAACAAAACACATCCTTCTGGACTGCCCCCAGCACACAGGCCCAAGAAGGTGAATGTGGCCCATGCCTATCACCTGGGTGAAAGAAACTATACAGGGCACCTGAATCACTGAAACAGACAACGGCCTTCATAAGAGAGTCCAGAATTCCAGTCTAAATGAGCTATGATCACAGATGATCTTCACATTATGAGCAGGACATAGCCGACTTTGAAATAAAACATGCACATTAGGTTTAAGATTGGAAACACAAACATATAGATAAGCTATAACAGACTGCGTCTCACTTCCTTGAAGACTGCAACCAGTTTAACTCATTAAAATATACTGCAGCCGGTTAAACTCATTAAAAGATACTGCAACCAGTTTAACTCATTAAAAATACTGCAGCCGGTTAAACTCATTAAAAGATACTGCAGCCAGTTAAACTCATTAAAAATACTGCAGCCGGTTAAACTCATAAAAAGATACTGCAGCCGGTTAAATTCATTAAAAATAATGCAGCCGGTTAAACTCATTAAAAGATACCGCAGCCGGTTAAACTCATTAAAAGATACTGCAGCTGGCTTTAACACATACCATACCATGTGCAGCAAAATGCGGCTGTAGTATCCAAAGCACAAAGCCCAAGATTAATGTTTTGCAGCTTTTAATTTATTTACGTTTTCGCAATTATTTCCGCTAAAACCTTGAAATTTTTTTATTTTATCCACTTTTCCAACTCCTGAACAAGCTGTCTCAACAAAATGCATGTTTTAGATCAATTTATAATTATTTGTCCATTTTATACTGACAGGTGTACTATAATGTAATTATTTGTCCATTTCATACTGACAGGCGTACTATAATGTAATTATTTGTCCATTTCATACTGACAGGCGTACTATAATGTAATTATTTGTCCCTTTCATACTGACAGGCGTACTATAATGTAATTATTTGTCCCTTTCATACTGACAGGCGTACTATAGGAGAGCATCTGCAAACATGGCCCTGGGCAAATTCAAGCTGGCCTTGAAGGATTTTGAAGCAGTGAGTATTTATGCTATGATTGTTTTGTTGGTGTACTTCAAGGGTCATCAAGGAGACCTTGAACATGATAACAGAAGAAGTGGGAGATCTGGCTAGATACAGAGATTCTTTCAGATGGGCTGTGGTGAATGTAACTTTCTGTGGGAGATCTAGCTAGAGACTGAGATTCTTTCAGATGGGTTGTAGTGAATGCAATGTTTTGTGGGAGATCTGGCTAGGGACAGAGATTCTTTCAAATGGACTGTAATGAATATAACGTTTTGTGGTAGATCTGGCTAGGGACAGAGATTCTTTCAGATGAACTGTGGTGAATGTAACGTTCTGTGGTAGATCTGGCTAGAGACAGAGATTCTTTCAGATGAACTGTGGTGAATGTAACGTTCTGTGGTAGATCTGGCTAGAGACAGAGATTCTTTCAGATGAACTGTGGTGAATATAACGTTCTGTGGTGAATATAACGTTCTGTGGTAGATCTGGCTAGAGACAGAGATTCTTCCAAATGGATTGTGATGAATGTAACGTTCTGTGGTAGATCTGGCTAGAGACAGAGATTCTTCCAAATGGACTGTGATGAATGTAACATTCTGCAAAGGACATGTGACCTGATGATGATGAGACTACTATAATAAACTCATAAAACAATCAACATCTGAACAAAATTCATGGATCATGTAAGAAACGAAATGCTGAAAGGAGAAAGGTCATGATTTGGGGGGGGGGGGGTGGAAAGAGAAGATCACATATTATTATTATTTTTATTATTATTATTGAGAATAAGGAACTGATGTTATAGTGTTGTGATGTTAATTCTTTATATTCTCTTTGACAGCACATCACATTTCTAGTTGACACAACATGACAGAGTTCTCATGTTTATATTATCAAAATCAGTTTATTGATCTCTATTCTTGGCACCTGCTAGAACAAAAATTCATATAGGAGAAGGTGTATCTTGGTCTACGCCCTATGGGCCGGTTACGGCTCGAAAGGTCAATAGATAGATAGATAGATTCTTGGCACATGATTCCTACTAGTGGTTGATGCACTTTTCTTAAACTAATGTTCGTTAATTCTGGACATCTCTGAGACAATCGTCGGTGGATATTATCTGTCCACAAGTGCATCTTTCTTCTTCTTTTCTCTTTCACTGATACCTAAAAGGTGTCGTGGTTTATATCATTTGTCGTTCTTGTGCTGCTCGAATTGTCTGAATTAGTGATTTTCCTTTGTTGTTACATGTCTCTGTCACTGCATCTATCCATCTTCTTCTTTTCTCATTTCACTGATACCTAAAAGGTGTTGTGGTTTATATCATTTGTCGTTCTTGAGCTGCTCGAATTGCCTGAATTAGTGATTTTCCTTTGTTGTTACATGTCTCTGTCACTGCATCTATCCATCTTCTTCTGGGTCTTCCTCTTGGTCTTTTTCCATGCATTCTCGAGAAGAACGCCCTTAATGGTGATTGGTGAGGATTCATTCTGACCAGGTGGCTAAACCATTTAAGTTGTTGTTGTTCTATATATTCTTGGCAGGGTTTTGTTCCTACTATTTTTCTGATGGTTTCATTTGGTATTCTATCTCTTCTTGTGTTTGTTACTTTTCTCAAGCATCACATCTCACATGTATTGATCTTTCTTAAATGTGATTTAGAAAGGGTCCATGTTTGACTTTCATAGCACAAAGTTGGTATGAAGATGCTATTTATCATTTGTTGTTTAGCTGGCATAGAAATGTTTGGATGTCTTAGCAATGGTGAAAGCTGGTATGTGACAGCAATCGCTTTTTGTATTCTCATGTCCATTTCTCTGTCTAGTTTTCCATCTTCTGTGAACATTGTGCCTAAATACTTGAATTCCTCTACTTGTTTTATTTCTTTATCTTTGATCTTGATGTTTAATGGGTGTCTTAATTTGCTTATTCTTATAGCCTCTGTTTTTGCTGTGTTAATTTTCATACTGTAGTTTGTGCAGCTTTTATCTAGAGATGTTAAATGCTGTTGTAGTAGGTTTTCATCCTCATATATTAGGCATTGGTCATCTGCGAAGAGTAGCTCATTGATGTTGGAGTTCATTTCACAACAAGCATTAATACCTAGATGTAACAGAAGAGGTAGAGGAAGAACAAGCAAGAGATGGACAAGTGAAATAATTGCAGACAAGACAATGACAGAAGGCAACTCTCATATAATAAAGTAGTAAACTGGCGTATTGGGAATATGTTGTTAGGTTTTTTTTATAGACCTTCGGCACATGTTTTTTTGGGTACTGTGGTCAGTATTATGCCCTTGGCGTTTTACTGTCACAGAAAAAAATCAGGTATCCATTTATGGCGGGGTGAACCTGGAAGCCATCAATCAGGATCAAACCCGATCTTTTGTCATTAGTAGTTTAGTTGACTAACCATGAAGCTATCACAGCTCACCTCTCATATAACTGATCAGTTATTGTTTGGTTCTGTTGTACTTACACAAGCTGTTTATTGTGTGTATTCAACTCATTTGTCTAGACTGGTTAATCTGTTTCCAGGGTTACTGGAGAATATTGAGTAGAATTCTAATGTCAGCAGTTAGTTTTGAGTCACAAACTGCTTTCATTTCTTGTGCTCTCTAGCATGTTGGCCCCCACTATATGTGCAGTACCAATAGAATCTCCAATCATGGATTGATTCATGTAATATTTCAATAAAGTTATGTCCAGTACATTTTTCCTGTTTTGAAGCTTCCTTTAATGTGACTTTAAAGCTTTCATTAGAAAAATAAATGTACAAATAAGTTTCTTCTCTGTTTAGCATTCATCCATTGGACATGGATGCACTGTGTCACTAGTTTACAGCATAGCCATAATATCTGCACCTTTCAGCCTGACATATCCATCTTCAACATGGATGGGTAGATTTGCTTCACAATTTTTGTCTGGCTAGCAGCCATTTTGGCATACTCTTTTCAACTTTAAACTGCTCAGGGTTCTTTAACATGTGTGGATGCACACAGGACCTCCTATTTTTTTAGCTGTTTTCTGAGATGGCTAGACATCGGATCTCATTAATCAGCAACTGGGGGAAAGTAAAGCCATGAAGAAACCACATGTCTGATTTTTGAAAAATTCCCACCACCTATGATGGAATTGAACCTAGAACCTTCCTGTTTAGAGGACGATGTCTTACCTCTAGACCACCCAGTCACACTGGCCACAACAGAATAACAAATCACATGTTCACCAAACTCAAAATAGGAACTACCAGCCAATGTCACTGTACACTGGATAACATGACAACAAGACACGTTCTACAGGATTGCCCCCCAGTACACAGACCTGAGAAGGACAATGTGGTCCACACCCACCTCCCTGGAAGAGAACTATACTGGGCCACAGAATCACTTAAACAGACAGCTGCCTTCATAAGAGAGTCTGGAATCCTAGTCTGAATGAACCAGAAGAAAAAGAAGACCACCCAGTCTTCCACAAAGAAGTTTGATGACATTATGTAGTTCTCACTTTCAAACCAGATAATTCTGTCCGAAGCCAACAAAATAATTCCAGAGTTAAAAGGTTGAAAAAACAAATATGTGCTGACTTTTGACAGTAGATCTAATAGTGAAAAACTTTGATATTTATCTTTCAGGTGACCAAGGCACGTCCCAGTGACAAAGATGCTCGGATGAAATATGACGAATGCAACAAAATATGTAAAAGATTGGCTTTTGAAAAAGCCATTGCAACGGATGATGGGAAATGTGTAGCAGACACCATTGATATCAACAGTTTAGGTTTGTTTCTCTCTCATTCATGTGTAATTAATGTCAGAGTTAATAATTGCTCTTTTGATGGCCATATAAGCTCTCAGAGACAAGACACTTAACAGCAATAGAGCTGGAAGTTGTCAAGCAATCAGAACCATTCAGATCCTACTCCACCTCTTCATGGTGCTTCTAATGACAGTCTAACCAGTCTAGTCTGGCAAAAAGGGAAGGCAATCCAGTACTAAAAAATGCCGTGCTGATGTTGGGTGTGTTGGACTGAAAGGTTCAAATGTCACAGTTCAACTTCTGTAGATTACAACTTTTAGACAGCTGATGAGGTCTGGAGAAAAACAAAAGCTCAAATTTTGGTAAGACACATTTATGTTGTTTGCTTGTGTTAGCCCAATGACTAAAGGAGTACACCTCTTTGTCATCCACTCTTAAAAGGACGTTAAGTGGGTGTGTCTGCATTGTGTTGTGGTTTGCAGTATAACTGATATTTGTGTCTTTCGGCCCAAAACATCCAACTTCTGCATAACATTTTTGAGTACTGGGTTGTCTTCCCTCTTCGATCCCTACTTGCTTGGCCAGACTAGACAGGTTAGTCTGTTACTAGAGGCACCACGGAGATGTGGAGCAAGGTCTGGAATGTTCTGGTTCACAGATCCTGACGCAAGCCATCAGCTGTGGGTAGCTGACAACCTCCAGCTCTGCTGCTGTGAGGCACACCTTAGCTTCCACGGTTATGTTAAATATGGATGCGATTTCCAGCTACATCCTGACCTCAGATTTGTAAATTAATTGCTTTAGGTGCTCTAGTCGTAAGATGTTTCAGATTTGATTGCATCACCTGCAGTGGACATTTATCCATTTAGATCCATGGTTTTTTCATGGCTTTAATCTCCTACATCATTTTTGTGAGATCTGGTGTCTAGCCCTAACAGCTAAAATCAGAAAGTCCTATGTGCAGAATGCACACATTAACAAAATCTTTGGCAGTTAATGGTAAAAAAAAAGTAGATCAAAACTGGTGAAGTAAAATTATCTCCATTGTTAAAATCAGTCCTATTATAGGACTGTGAAACATGGAGAACAATAAAAATGACAATCACAAAGATTCATTAATGGATGATTGCTCAGATTAAAAGGATGGTAATGACAGGACAAAATCACTAACGTAGAATTATGTGAAAGTACCAATCAAATACCAGTGGGCATAGAGATACAATGAAGATGATGGTGCTGGATAGGACACACGCTGCGGAAGCCAACTGAGTGTATTACAGGACGGGTCCATTTTTGGAATCCCCAGGGGAAGAGTAAAAAAGGAAGACCAAAATATTCCTGGAGAAGACAGATGAAAGCAGAGATGAAGGTAATGGGAAGACATGGAATGATCTTAAAAGAATGGCAAGAAACAGAACAGTTTGAAAAGTGTTTGTTATAAATACCTATGCTCTACATAGAAATGTTGGACATTATAGTGAAGGAAAGCAAAAATAAAGGACTCAGCCTTAATAGCAAAAAGACAGAGGTAATGGTAACAACAAAGAAAAAGACATCACCTCAGTGCAAAATAAAGACTAGTGGAACAATATTAAAACAGGTAAATGAATTTAAATATTTGGGAACTTTGTTAACCTCAGACGGAAGATGTACAAAAGAGGTGAGATGCAGAATGGCTCAGGCAAAAGCAGCTTTCCAAAAAATGAGGAAGATACTATGCAATCCATTTTTGACAATAGAAACAAGAAAAAGAGTTCTTAAATGTTATATAGAGCCAGTTTTAAGATATGGATGCGAATTATGGACAATAGGACAACAGACAAGAAAACACTGGAGTCTGTAGAAATGTGGTTTTACAGAAGAATGTTGAGTACCATGGACAGCTAAGAAGAGTAATGAAGATGTTCTGAGAGAGGTCAAAGCAAAAAGAGAGCTAATTTCCAATATTAGGAAGACACAATCATCATTTTTTGGCCATGTAATGAGAAGAGAACAACTGGAATATATTGTAACAACTGGAAAAATTGAGGGACGAAGAGATAGAGGGAAGCAAAGAGATAAAATAACAGACAGCTTAAGAGAATGGCTTGGCAGAAGGTCAACAACAGAAATGATAAATAGCTGCCGAGATCGAAAATTGTGGAGAGACATGATCATCTACGCCAGTAGGCACGGTACTTGATGATGATGATGATGACACTTTACATGGAGCTGAAAGGAAACAAGAATGTGACTGGGGCAAAAATAGTGAAGCAACCATCGAGCCATGTCATAGATGGATGTGTTGATGCAACTGGTGCAGATATCACAGCAGGCTGTAAACAAAAGACACAATATACCCACATAACTGCTGAACTTTGAAGAAGAATCATTGCCAAACTAGCGTCTTTTAGTTTGATTGTATTTCTTGGCTTCTTTCAGTTATTGAGCCTAGCTATGAGGGACCACACTTACAAGATGAGAAAGTCACCAAGCAGTTTGTAGAAGATCTAATGGAGGCTTACAAGGAACAGAAGAAACTCCCAAAGAAATATGTGTGCCAGGTATTGACTTCATTTTGTAAACGGTGAACATTTGAGAAATAAAAAAACTGTTCACACTATGTGGTGATTTCATTAGGGCACTTACATTTTATTATCTCCCTTTTTTCTGCACATACACACACACATAGTTAGGGAAATTTCTCAGTATATGGGACAAATATTGTAGAATTATTAAAAACAGGCACACAAACAGACATATGACTAATAGATAATTTATACTGGGAGCAAACAGCAATAATAAAATATAACATAACTCTACACCCATTGATATAAAAAGTGGAGTAAGACAGGGAGGGATGCATCCTATCACCAAGCTTGTTCAATCTATACACTGAGCAAATCTTTATAGACATCACAGAGATGCCAGGCCTAAACATTAATGGAAAGATAATCAATAACCTAAGATATGCTGATGATACTGTACTACTAGCAGAAAATCCTATAGATCTACAATTACTAAATGAAATAAACATGACAAGCAAAAAATATGGATTAGATATATGAAAAAGAATATGAAAAAGACTAAAACTATGATCATAAACAAAGATAATACTCAAAACCTACAAGTAGATATCAAAGTTGAAGGAATAGACCTGGAGATATTTCAGAGATACAACTACCTTGGATATACTATAACCAGTGATGGAAAATGTAAAACTGAAATAAACAAAAGAATAGGAATGGTAAAAAGTAATTTTAATGTCATGAGGAACATACTAACATCAAAACAAATAATACCAGGGCGAAAACTAAGAATAGCAAAATGTTACATCTTCTCAATATTCCTGTATGGTGCAGAAACATGGACATTAGACAAGAAAACAGAACAGAAAATTGAAGCCTTTGAAATGTGGATATATAGAAGAATAGGTAGAATTGGATGGAAAGAAAAGAAAACAAACGATGAAGTCTTAAAACATCTAAAAATGAAAAGAGAACTACTAAACACAATTCACACAAAACAAATGTGGTTTTTGGGCCATGTTAAAAGATACATCAGCCTGTTAAAAGTAATCATGGAAGGGAAAATACAAGGTGAAAGAGGCAGACCAAAACTAACAAGAATGAGTAGCATAAAAAAATGGACAAGACAGCCTATGGCAACCAGCACCATCAAAGCAAGAGACAGAGCCTAATGGCGCTCTATGGTAGCCAACGTTCGATGTAGAGATGACACTCAATGATGATGGTTAGATGACACTCAATGATGATGGTTAGATGACACTCAATGATGATGGTTAGATGAGACACTCAATGATGATGGTTAGATGACACTCAATGATGATGGTTAGATGACACTCAATGATGATGGTTCAAAACAAAAAGTCACACGTGCATTCAGTCCACGCTAAAGTAACCGTGTTTGAGAAGAGTAAGCTAAAATAGTCACTGCCCCTGTTAAACGGTTAAAATTAACTCACACTGAAGGCGGATGCACCGGGTTTAATGACACAGATATCGCAGCTTAATGTAAGCTGGTGGCACAACACATTCATACCCACTTAGCAGACAATCTCCAGTTGCAGTGTACCAACAAATAAAGGAGCCACAACCTTTGGCTTGCATTCTCTCTCATATTGTATAGCAAGTAGTAGTTGTTTGTACATAGAAGTATGTGTACTTCTTCTACCTTTTTAGCTCCCAGTGGAGCATAGGTCTTCAACAAACACTTTCCAAGTCGTTCTGTTTTTTGCCATTCTTTTAAGATAATTCCATGTCTTCCCCATCATCTTCATCTCTGCTTCTATCTGTCTTCTCCAAGAATTCCTTGGTCTTCCTCTTTGTCTTTTCCCCTGAGGATTCCAAAAAAGGGCCTGTTGTGTAATACTCTCAGTTGGCTTCTGTAGTGTGTGTCCTATCCAGCGCCATTGTCTTCGCTGTATCTGTTTATCCACTGGTATTTGACTGGTACATTTCCATAATTCTATGTTAGTGATTTTGTCCTGCCATTTCCAACCTTTTATTCTGCGTAAGCATCCATTATTGAAAGTCTGTATCTTCGTGATTGTCAATTTTGTTGTTCTCCATGTTTCACGGCCATATAATAGGACCGCCTTAACATTTAGTATATGTACTATCTATCTATTGTCCTTTTGAGCCGAAGACGACACATAGGGCAGAACTACAATCTCAAAAACAGAAACCCCTGCGTGCCGAAGTGACACATATTGCAGAGATCACTGCTATATGTACTACTGAAAGATATTTTTTTTTTATAAAGTAATAGTACACATTACAAGCATGCTACAATGATTTGAACTGAGAACATCAAACATTTAATAAACAAAACAACTAATTGGTAACTGGTAATAGCTGTGCACACAATAATAAAACTATATAGAAACTTGATAAGTCAAACAGGATATGCAGTCATTACTATTTCAAGGATATGGCAACCAAATTAGCGGTGTTGATAGTACTGTTTTAGTATACTGAAGCAAAGTAAGAAAATAGTTGGGAGGGGAGAGGGCGCGGCAAGCAGACGTCATGTCATATAGACCTATGCAGTGGAGTAACGGTTCCAGAAACAATTTGAATTTATACATATTGTCACGTAGGACACAGAACTTGTATATCGTCATCGAGCTTATCCCTGTTGGAATTTCATTTCTATGACAGCTAGTCTGAGACATTCTTTGTCTTGTGTGAGATGTCTAGCACCTGCTGCAGTCTGTCGATTCACATCAGTTATATGTTGCACCTACCTTCTTGGTATAACTTTCTCTCACTACCTGGTACCTTATCCTCCATAATTATCTTCTGAAGGCTATTATATTGTTTGATATCATTATAATATTTTATCTTTCTTCTTTTTATCTTCTTTATGAACCAGTATTCTGAATTTTTCTGTATGTTTTTATTATTTGAATGTTATGATAAAATGTCACTTGAATAGCCATATTTTAAAAAACAAATTTTAATTTCATATCATCGTAACTGTAGGTTTAAATCTTAATCTCATAGCAGTGCAACTGTAGGTTTAAATCTTAATCTCATATCATCGCAACTGTAGGTTTAAATCTTAATCTCATAGCATCGCAACTGTAGGTTTAAATCTTAATCTCATATCATCGCAACTGTAGGTTTAAATCTTAATCTCATAGCATCGCAACTGTAGGTTTAAATCTTAATCTCATAGCATTGCAACTGTAGGTTTAAATCTTAATCTCATATCATCGCAACTGTAGGTTTAAATCTTAATCTCATATCATCGCAACTGTAGGTTTAAATCTTAATCTCATAGCATCGCAACTGTAGGTTTAAATCTTAATCTCATATCATCGCAACTGTAGGTTTAAATCTTAATCTCATATCATCGCAACTGTAGGAATCTCATATCATCACAACTGTAGGTTTAAATCTTAATCTCATATCATCGCAACTGTAGGTTTAAATCTTAATCTCATAGCAGTGCAACTGTAGGTTTAAATCTTAATCTCATATCATCGCAACTGTAGGTTTAAATCTTAATCTCATAGCAGTGCAACTGTAGGTTTAAATCTTAATCTCATATCATCGCAACTGTAGGTTTAAATCTTAATCTCATATCATCGCAACTGTAGGTTTAAATCTTAATCTCATAGCAGTGCAACTGTAGGTTTAAATCTTAATCTCATATCATCGCAACTGTAGGTTTAAATCTCAATACACACACTTTTGTCAGCAGAAGAAAAGGGATTAAGATCTTGGTAGTTGTGATGATCTGCAAATTAATGTGAATTTTATGAATTGTCCATGTTTGAGGAAGATGTTAATGGAAGCTGTTGTGTGAATTCTCTTTCAGATCTTGATTCAAGCCAAAAAGATCTTCAGCCAACAAGAATCACTTGTGTACATCGATGTACCTGCGGTAAGTCAAACATCACTCTTTAAATATATTTTCTTGTGTATCCATTATATATTATTGCAACTTGGTATATTCTTTATGTTTCTTATTATATCTTTCATATACCAACTCTTTCATCCTGTCTTGATTTATTACTCTTCAGGCTGTCTCATTTGCATTACATACATTTAACACATTCCTGCATTCATTCAGTCTGATAACTGACAAACACCTGACGTGTTCAATAACACCATCACTTATTTATTAATGTTTCTAGTTTACAGCATCGTGGACACAATTTACATAAATGTACTTGCATGATTATCTTATTTGCTCATCATTATTCATGATAAGTCACTACCAGCTGGCAGTCTTCCAGACCACTTGAAACCTTCCATTCCTAGGAAACACATTACACTTCACAGCTATCTTGCTAATGTCTACTCTAGCTGTAACAATAATGTTCACACAAAGTCCTGTTGTCTACTCTAGCTATATCTATCTTTCATTCGCCCAAAGTATTGTCTATATCTGCAATGTCATTTCCTGTATAAATTTTACTGTCTTTTGTAATTCTTGCAGTGGCCCATATAGTTTTGTCTGTAGTGTTGTATCTATGGGCCAATGGATTTTCCTCAGTCTGCTATATTCAGTGCAGTCTTGAAGTATGTGTTCAGCAGCCTGGGGCGCCTGTCCACATGTACAAGTAGTTGAGGTGCCGTTCTTGAATTTTGTATACATGTGACTATGGAGTCGATAGTGTCCTGTTCTGAGGCGTATAATGATAACTTGTTCATAAAAAGTAAAGTAAAGTACCACTGTCACGCCAAGTGGCGTATAGGGAAATATGGTGTTAGTGACCCTATATTTTACCGACCTTCAGCATATGATTTTTGGGGTAATGTGGTCGGTATTACGCCCGTGCTGCTTTACTTTCCCAGAAAAAAATCTGGTACCCGTTTAAGGCTGGGTGAACCCGGAAGCCGTCGGTTGGGATCGAACCCTACCCCTTGTCCTTTGTAGTCCAGTTCACTAACCACTGAGCTATCGCGGCTCCCATAACTTGTTCATATTTATTCATATTATGAAAGGCATCCTGATTTGGGGCTTGTGGCCCTCTGATTGATTTGATTATCTGTTTCTTATGATGGTATGTAACTGGTGTATCTAGTTGTGTGCCTGTTGAACCTTCCTTTGCCAACTGATCTGCTTTCTCATTTCCTGGTATTCCACAGTGAGATGGGATCCACTGCGGGGCAACCCTGTGGTGCTTGCAGAATTCAGTCAATAAGGTCTGCAGGTGTGGTAATTTTCTGGATTGTAGTGACTGGAGTACTGATCTTGTATCTGTCAAAAACACTACAGGCTGTGGGCTAAGATTACTGTTCAGCAGTTTTTCTATTGCCAACTTTATTGCTTGTATTTCTGCATCATAATTGTGACTACTCTAGCTCTAACAATAATGTTCGCACAAAGTCTTGTTGTCTACTCTAGCTCAAACAATAATGATCACACAAAGTCTTGTTGTCTACTCTAACTCTAACAATAATGTTGTCTACTCTAACTCTAACAATAATGTTGTCTACTCTAACTCTAACAATAATGTTGTCTACTCTAGCTCTAACAATAATGTTGTCTACTCTAACTCTAACAATAATGTTGTCTACTCTAGCTCTAACAATAATGTTGTCTACTCTAACTCTAACAATAATGTTGTCTACTCTAGCTCTAACAATAATGTTGTCTACTCTAGCTCTAACAATAATGTTGTCTACTCTAGCTCTAACAATAATGTTGTCTACTCTAACTCTAACAATAATGTTATCTACTCTAGCTCTAACAATAATGTTGTCTACTCTAGCTCTAACAATAATGTTGTCTACTCTAGCTCTAACAATAATGTTGTCTACTCTAGCTCTAACAATAATGTTGTCTACTCTAACTCTAACAATAATGTTGTCTACTCTAGCTCTAACAATAATGTTGTCTACTCTAGCTCTAACAATAATGTTATCTACTCTAGCTCTAACAATAATGTTGTCTACTCTAGCTCTAACAATAATGTTCACATAAAGTCTTGTTGTCTACTCTAGCTCTAACAATAATGTTCACACAAAGTCTTGTTGTCTACTCTAACTCTAACAATAATGTTGTCTACTCTAACTCTAACAATAATGTTGTCTACTCTAGCTCTAACAATAATGTTCACACAAAGTCTTGTTGTCTACTCTAACTCTAACAATAATGTTGTCTACTCTAACTCTAACAATAATGTTGTCTACTCTAGCTCTAACAATAATGTTCACACAAAGTCTTGTTGTCTACTCTAGCTCAAACAATAATGTTCACACAAAGTCTTGTTGTCTACTCTAGCTCAAACAATAATGTTCACACAAAGTCTTGTTGTCTACTCTAGCTCAAACAATAATGTTCACACAGTCTTGTTGTCTACTCTAGCTCAAACAATAATGTTCACACAAAGTCTTGTTGTCTACTCTAACTCTAACAATAATGTTGTCTACTCTAGCTCTAACAATAATGTTCACACAAAGTCTTGTTGTCTACTCTAGCTCTAACAATAATGTTCACACAAAGTCTTGTTGTCTACTCTAGCTCTAACAATAATGTTCACACAAAGTCCTGTTGTCTACTCTAGCTCTAACAATAATGTTCACACAAAGTCCTGTTGTCTACTCTAGCTCTAACAATAATGTTCACACAAAGTCCTGTTGTCTACTCTAGCTCTAACAATAATGTTCACATAAAGTCCTGTTGTCTACTCTAGCTCTAACAATAATGTTCACACAAAGTCTTGTTGTCTACTCTAGCTCTAACAATAATGTTCACACAAAGTCTTGTTGTCTACTCTAGCTCAAACAATAATGTTCACACAAAGTCCTGTTGTCTACTCTAGCACTTAGATTAATGTTCACACAAAGTCTTGTTGTCTACTCTAGCTCTAACAATAATGTTCACACAAAGTCTTGTTGTCTACTCTAGCTCTAACAATAATGTTCACACAAAGTCCTGTTGTCTACTCTAGCACTTACATTAATGTTCACACAAAGTCCTGTTGTCTATCTCTAAGATTTCTACTCATTTTCAACTCATTTCAACTACCGATTTCTTGAAAATTGGTACATTTTTTTTTTTTTGGGTGTTATACGACATCCTATCTCATGCAATGTAAAAAAAAAAATAAAAATCCAACATTAATGGAAACAAATTAAGACTCAGTGGTCATCGGAAGTAGTAATTAGGAAGGTACATCTATCTATCTATTGACCTTTTGAGCCGTAGCCGGCCCATAGGGCGTAGACCCAGATACTCTTTCTCTTATCTAAATTTTTATTCTAGCAGTTTTCAATTCTTTTAAAGATATTTTATAAAATCTCGCCATTTGTCTCTGTTCTGTGCAAGCAGCTCTATCTCATTGAGGGAGCCAATTCCTGCTGCTCTTGCCTCTCTCATCAATGTTCTTCTCAGTGTCTCTCTGGGTCTTCCTCTTTTCCTCTTACCTGTTGTTTCCCACATGAGGGCTTGCTTTACTATTCGGTTATTATATCTCCTCATCACATGTACAACATATGACCATCGTCTTTTCTTTATTACTGAAGATATTAATGGTTGATTGGTGACATGAAAGGTACATGGTTGGGGGGGGGGAATGTTTGACCATGGCATACTGTCAAATTTGGAAGAATTGATATTTTGGAGTGGTAATTTTTACAACGGTTTCATAATCTAGGGTTAAATATCCATACTAAACATATGTGAAGATGACGTCATGGGACGCACCAAAATGGCAGCTTATTTATATTCGAGCTATGGACCAAGCAATGTTTACATTGAACAACACGATAAATGTCATTGCTGCGAGTTGGCAGATTTTTGAAAATGTTTTCAAGGGTTTGAACATAAATGTTTGTTCACAGTTCGTTAACCTTCGCTGTAGATAAAGTCGTTAATTGGATGGCTTTGTTTCAGACATTTTTGACGTTGGTAGCTAAGGACCTAACTTGTGCAAACCGATGGCATTGGCAAGGATCATTTTGAATCTACGAAGTGGGCTCATTGTGTGTTTAACTCAAACGCATATGTGCTTTTTAACCAAAGACCTTTTTTTGGGGACTATGCAGATATCCCTGATGGAAGAATAAATTGTACTATTAGTCCCATAAATGATTCGCTTCCAGAGGTTTATGATGTAAACAAAGCAGTTTTGTCATTGCAAGTGAATAATGTCCACACCTATAATTGGTCAGGATTGTGTAGCAGCAGCAGCTTTATAGCGAACACAGAAAACATCACAGGATTGTGCTGTTCTGAAACAGCTATGCCATGCTACCCTAGAATTGCCTTTAATGGGATTACTGTGACCACAAACCACTCTCCATGTGTGTGCCACATATTTACACCCCAGAAAGAAATACTGAGTATAACAACACCATGTGCCGTCTGTGATATTAATGACCACAGACCAGAAGCCCCCAGTATGATTGATACAACTGTTGCACCAAGCACTTCATCAGCAGAGCCATATTTATGGAATGTTAATCTGACATTGTTCTTGAATGATGTCCAAGTTAGTGAGACATCAGAATCGTGTGGCAGCAGCTACAAGAAGGGAGCGGAGAATATCAAGTTCTGCTGCTATAAAGGAGACTTGCTTTGCTATCCCAGAATTGCCTTAAATGGAATCACTGTAGTTGAAAACTTCTCCTCTTGTGTAAACTACACATTCACATCTAAGAGTGAATCAGTGAAGGTCACAAAATCATATTCTCTCTGTGGTTTTACTAACTACAGGTCATGTGGCTTCTGTTGGATTGGAAATGACAAATTACCACCACTGTGTGTCTATATGTTTGGAATTGGAGTCATCAATGACGGCCTAACATCATCAAGTGCTATGACGATCATCAATTTCGGGAGGACATGAACTCCCATGGTATATGGTGGATAGGCGGTAGGAACCATTGAAGGCTATGTCTGAAAAGTGTTCCTTCTTGCAGTTTCCTCATATTCCAAGTCCGGCTTGTTGCAGGAGCTACTGAGTTAAGTGCTCTGTGCATACCGTGAGCTGTGTGTCGCATCCGTTTTGATCCTGCTTCGATATCCCGCTTGTTTACGATGAATGATGATATCGTATGACAGGGAACAGTTGGCTGTATTCACTTTCTGCGCGGTTTCGCTTTATGTCTTTTGGCATGTGCTGAGACTGCTACGATGGGGACTACAGTTACCTTTCTTTGTTTGGGAGATGAGTTGGTAATTCGGATGATTCCACTGGCACGGGCGGTTGAGCAATTATGGATTTTAATTCGTTTGCTGTGATGCCGAGGCCTTCCATAACCAATAACTAAACATATGTTGTTGGAATTTAGTTATCAGTGTATGTCACTTATTGCATTTTGGTACAGTTTATGTTAGCTGATACTAAGTAGTTACCAGTGTATGTCATCAGCTGATATTAAGTAGTTATCAGTGTATGTCATCAGCTGATATTAAGTAGTTATCAGTGTATGTCATCAGCTGATATTAAGTAGTTATCAGTGTATGTCATCAGCTGATATTAAGTAGTTATCAGTGTATGCTATCAACTGATATTGAGTAGTTATCAGTGTATGGCATCAACTGATATTGAGTAGTTATCTGTGTATGTCATCAACCGATATTGAGTAGTTATCTGTGTATGTCATCAACTGATATTGAGTAGTTATCAGTGTATGGCATCAACTGATTTTGAGTAGTTATCAGTGCATGTCATCAGCTGATATTGAGTAGTTATCAGTGTATGTCATCTTCTGATATAGAGCAGTTATCAGTGTATGTGATCAGCTGATATTGAGTAGTTATCCTGTAATTCTGTTTCAGAAATCAAAGTTCACCATCTGTGGGGACATTCATGGCCAGTTCTATGATTTACTAAACATCTTTAAGATGAATGGCAAGCCCTCAGAAGAAAACCCATATGTATCCTTTCACGTTATTGTTGTCTTCTAAAGATACATGTATATTATGGCCTGTGTGTTCACTATAAATTTGTCTTGGTGTTCTATCTACTCTGTTGTCTTGGTGTGGTGTATCATCTACATTGTTGTCCTAGTGTAATGTATCATCTACATTATTGTCCTGGTGTAATGTATCATCTAAATTGTCCTAGTGTAATGTATCATCTACATTGTCCTGGTGTAATGTATCATTTACATTATTGTCCTAGTGTAATGTATCATCTACATTATTGTCATGGTGTTATGTATCATCTACATTGTCCTAGTGTAATGTATCATCTACATTATTGTCCTGGTGTAATGTATCATCTACATTATTGTCCTAGTGTAATGTATCTACATTATTGTCCTAGTGTAATGTATCATCTACATTATTGTCCTAGTGTAATGTATCTACATTATTGTCCTAGTGTAATGTACCATCTACATTATTGTCCTGGTGTAATGCATCCCCTACAATGGTGCTATAAAAACTGTGGCTGTATGTGTGTTCACTGCACGTATGTTGCTCTGGTGTGATACGTCATGTACATTGTTATTTTGTTGATAAAATGAGCATGATCAGTAGCTAAATTAGTAGACAACCGTGCTGGTCTTTCATGTCAACAAAAAAAAGGAGCATATGGAAGAGCTTACGTTTATTTGTGGATCAAGCCTCTCTTTGACTCAGTGCCACGTATATATGGTAAATGTAATCTGTTGCTGGGGAGTTAAAGGACCTCTGTCCACCCAGGTTTGGGGGATTAAAAGAAAATCTCAGACTAGTAGGAAGTAAGTTTAGTGTGTGTACTTCACTCCCATCATACCTCAACCAATTTAGGGCTCTATTCTGTTCTAATCATTTCATCAGTTTCATTGCAGTCCCCATATCTGCTCATCTTAGCATTTCTCAAAGCATATGCTGACTGATTGTTCCCATAACTTGCTGATTATAGATACATCTGCTCTTTTTTCTCTCTCCCCCCCCCCAAAAAAAAAAGTTACTTGATCGACCAGATCCCTTTTCCAGACTTCTTATTCTCTCAATATATGCATCATTGTCCCACCCATTTTCCTCCTTTTCTCTTAAGGAATGAAGAACAAACTAGGTGATGTCCTCTTTGTCCAGAGTAAGCATACACTCAGTGCCAGAGCTGCCAGCGAACTTATTGGCTATTTCATTGCTGTGTACACCGGGCATGCCCTGGATAATACACTCAGGTTAACGACGTTCACTTTAGAGTAATCCAAGAGCTGCATCCACTCCTGCTGCAAACACTCTGTCAGTCTTCTGTGCCTGATCCACGTTCTGTGTAACCAACCTTGTTATTGCCCCTCTTGTCGCTTCCATCTCCATTCTTATACTGGAGACTAATGCTACACTTGCCAAATTTCCTAGCCACTTCTCTGCCTTGTTGGTATGCAACAAAACCCCAACCACTCTGCTGTCTAGGAGATACAGAACCAGCCGTGTTGACACTAGGGTCCTGAAGCGATGACACACTTTTTCTATGGATTCCCGCATTATGATCTCGGTAGCTCTATAGGTCCAATTCCTACACTCTCCACCAAGCTGAATGATTACTTTGATTAGCCTCTTTTTCTCTGCTGTTACTTCTATCCAATCCTTGCCAGCCCTAATGTCATTCAAATCACATACTCTCTCCTTATGGAATCCTCTGCCATCCAGGATTCATCATGTCTGAGTTGTCTGCTCTTGGTCGCACCCAGTTCTGAATGCAAGGGATGATTTCGTTAGGTCTCATTCTCTGTCTCTGTACTTCATTCCCAAAAATACCTCAGCTAAATTAGGGCTCATTCCCTGACTATGTACTTCACTCTCAAGATGCCTCAGTCTATCTAGGGCTCATTCCCTGACTATGTACTTCACTCTCAAGATGCCTCAGTCTATCTAGGGCTCATTCCCTGACTATGTACTTCACTCTCAAGGTGCCTCAGCCTATCTAGGGCTCATTCCCTGACTATGTACTTCACTCTCAAGGTGCCTCAGTCTATCTAGGGCTCATTCCCTGACTATGTACTTCACTCTCAAGGTGCCTCAGTCTATCTAAGGCTCATTCCCTGACTATGTACTTCACTCTCAAGATGCCTCAGTCTATCTAGGGCTCATTCCCTGACTATGTACTTCACTCTCAAGATGCCTCAGCCTATCTAGGGCTCATTCCCTGACTATGTACTTCACTCTCAAGATGCCTCAGCCTATCTAGGGCTCATTCCTTGACTATGTACTTCACTCTCAAGATGCCTCAGTCTATCTAGGGCTCATTCCCTGACTATGTACTTCACTATCAAGATGCCTCAGCCTATCTAGGGCTCATTCCCTGACTATGTACTTCACTCTCAAGATGCCTCAGTCTATCTAGGGCTCATTCCCTGACTATGTACTTCACTCTCAAGATGCCTCAGCCTATCTAGGGCTCATTCCCTGACTATGTACTTCACTCTCAAGATGCCTCAGCCTATCTAGGGCTCATTCCCTGACTATGTACTTCACTCTCAAGATGCCTCAGCCTATCTAGGGCTCATTCCCTGACTATGTACTTCACTCTCAAGATGCCTCAGCCTATCTAGGGCTCATTCCCTGACTGTGTACTTCGCTCTCAGTATGCCTCAGTCTATCTAGGGTTCATTCCCTGCCTATGTACTTCATTTCCAAAAATACCTCAGCTAAATTAGGGCTCATTCGCTGCCTATGTACTTCACTCTCAAGATGCCTCAGTCTATCTAGGGTTCATTCCCTGACTATGTACTTCACTCTCAAGATGCCTGTCTATCTAGGGCTCATTCCCTGCCTATGTACTTCACTCTCAAGAAGCCTGTCTATCTAGGGCTCATCTCTGATTATGTACTTCACTCTCAAATGCCTGTCTATCTAGGGCTCATCTCTCTCTGACTATGTACTTCACTCTCAAGATGCCTGTCTATCTAGGGCTCATCTCTGATTATGTACTTCACTCTCAAGATGCCTCAGTCTATCTAGGGCTCATTCCCTGACTATGTACTTCACTCTCAAGATGCCTCAGTCAAGTAGAGTCCCTGTCATTATTTAACTGCCGAATTATTGTAGTTGTCTAGACTTGTGATTGAATGCTCACAGAAAAATGAATATGCCACCATCTCTTAAAGATGGCTCCCTCCAAAATGTCCTTACTAAGTCCATTTTTGTTGGGTTAAAGCACAAACATGGCAACTGTACTGTAAACTGTAGAAACTAATAGCAATCATCCATGTCAGGGCCAGCAAAGGAGAAAAAGAAATGTTTGTACAAGAAAAAAAACCGTTGGTTTATTTCTCTAACTGCAACCGTCAAGCTCTTCAATGGAGATTTTGTCGACCGAGGATCATTCTCTGTTGAGTGTATCCTGACCTTACTCAGTTACAAGCTTCTTTACCCTAAACACTTCTACATGGCCAGAGGTTAGTTCATGATTCTCTAATGTGTGTTGTTAGCATTGATCATCGCATTGAGATACTACATTTGTGAGTATTGTTGTTCATTCTTCGGTTGAATCTGTCTATACATTACTGTTCAGAAAAACAGCATCCAGCATAAGACATTATTATTTTAAGAAACTACTGACTTATCATGATTGCTTGCTATCAATTGTCTGTCAAGACGACAAAGGCCATATATAACTTTTCAAAAATTGTTGGGCAAACACAATCGAAATGCAGAACAACAAAAATGAAAGTGGTCACTGATCAAGCAACTTGATGACTTAGATTTTGCTGATAAAATAGCTCTCCTGTCACATAGTTATCAACAGATTCAAGATACAATAAGCCTGCCTGACATTACCACATAACGCGTACAATATTTGATATATATATGTCATTTATATTTTAGACTGTAGTATAGACAAAGAAGGAGGAACAGAGAATGGCACCAAAATAAGGATACAGAAAGCAAGAGGAGCCTTCATTGCACTAGGAAACACATGGAAATCCAAAGAAATTAGGTTAAATACAAAAATATAAATTTAATAAAATAATATTTATATGATAAATATAAAAAAATATAAAATAGTGTTAAATGTCCTATTATATGGCTGTGAAACATGGAGAACAACAAAAATGATAAACACAAAGAT
This sequence comes from Megaustenia siamemsis, assembly GCA_032433765.1. Classification (NCBI taxonomy): domain Eukaryota; kingdom Metazoa; phylum Mollusca; class Gastropoda; order Stylommatophora; family Ariophantidae; genus Megaustenia; species Megaustenia siamemsis. Next base: position 9,270,097 of record JAVIAB010000050.1, read on the forward strand.
ACAGACTTTCATTAATGGATGCTTGCGCAGAATAAAAGGATGGAAATGCAGGACAAAATCACTAACATAGAATTGGAAAGTAGAAGTCAAATACCAGCTGGTAAAGAAATAAGACAAAGTTTATGGTGCTGGACAGGACATACACTGCGGAAACCAACTGAGAGTATTATATGACACACCCTTTTTTGGAATCTCCAGGGGAAGAGACAAAGAGGAAGGCCAAAATATTCTTGGAGAAGATAGATGGAAGCAGAGATGATGGGGAAGTCATAATGTGATCCTAAAAGAAAAGGCAAAAAAGAAACAGAAGATCTTGAAAAGTGTTTGTTGAAGACCTATGCTCCACAGGCAGCTAAAAGTTGTTGTTGTAGACCTATGCTCCACAGGCAGCTGAAAGTTTTTGTTGTAGACCTATGCTCCACAGGGAGCTGAAAGTGTTTGTTGAAAAGCTATGCTCCACAGGCAGCTAAAAGTTTTTGTTGTAGACCTATGCTCCACAGGGAGCTGAAAGATTTTGTTGTAGACCTATGCTCCACAGGGAGCTGAAAGATTTTGTTGTAGACCTATGCTCCACAGGGAGCTGAAAGTGTTTGTTGAAAAGCTATGCTCCACAGGCAGCTTAAAGTGTTTGTTGTAGACCTCTGCTACACAGGGAGCTGATAGTGTTTGTTGAAGACCTATACTCCACAGGGAGCTGAAAGTGTTTGTTGTAGACCTATACTCCACAGGGAGTTGACAGTTTTTGTTGTAGACCTATGCTCCACAGGGAGCTGAAAGTTTTTGTTGTAGACCTATGCTCCACAGGGAGCTGAAAGTTTTTGTTGTAGACCTGTGCTCCACAGGGAGCTGAAAGTTTTTGTTGTAGACCTATGCTCCACAGGCAGCTGAAAGTGTTTGTTGAAAAGCTATGCTCCACAGGCAGCTAAAAGTGTTTGTTGTAGACCTGTGCTCCACAGGGAGCTGAAAGTGTTTGTTGTAGACCTGTGCTCCACAGGCAGCTGAAAGTGTTTGTTGTAGACCTATGCTCCACAGGGAGCTGAAAGTTTTTGTTGTAGACCTATGCTCCACAGGCAGCTGAAAGTTTTTGTTGTAGACCTATGCTCCACAGGCAGCTGAAAGTTTTTGTTGTAGACCTATGCTCCACAGGCAGCTGAGAGGTAGAAGAAACACAACAGAAGTAGGAGCTGATGTTGTTGATTTAGTTATAAAATATGAACTTACTAACTGTAGAATAATTGAATGAAATGATTTTTGTTGACCAACTCACCAGGTAACCATGAAAGCCTGACTATGAACCAAATGTATGGTTTTGAGGGAGAAGTCAAATCAAAGTATCCTTTTGTTTTGTAGTTTTGTTTAGAAAACATATTCTAGTTGATTAGTTACAGATAATATGGGGTGTCAAATCATAGTATCCTTTTCTTTGTAGTTTTGTAAAGGAAATAGTTTTCTATAAAGTAGGGAGATATGAGTTTGTGGTGTGTAACAAGAGATATGAGTTTGTGGTGTGTAATAGAGGATATATGTAACAGGAGATATTAGTTTGTGGTGTGTAATAGAGGATATATGTAACAGGAGATATGAGTTTGTGGTGTGTAACAAGAGATATGAGTTTGTGGTGTGTAATAGAGGATATATGTAACAGGAGATATGAGTTTGTGGTGTGTAATAGAGGATATATGTAACAGGAGATATGAGTTTGTGATATGTAGCAGGAGATAAGAGTTTGTGATATGTAGCAGGAGATATGAGTTTGTGATATGTAGCAGTAGATATGAGTTTGTGATATGTAGCAGGAGATAAGAGTTTGTGATATGTAGCAGGAGATAAGAGTTTGTGATATGTAGCAGGAGATAAGAGTTTGTGATATGTAGCAGGAGATATGAGTTTGTGATATGTAGCAGGAGATATGAGTTTGTGATATGTAGCAGTAGATAAGAGTTTGTGATATGTAGCAGGAGATATGAGTTTGTGATATGTAGCAGGAGATAATAGTTTGTGATATGTAGCAGGAGATATGAGTTTGTGATATGTAGCAGGAGATAAGAGTTTGTGATATGTAGCAGGAGATAAGAGTTTGTGATATGTAGCAGTAGATAAGAGTTTGTGATATGTAGCAGGAGATATGAGTTTGTGGTATGTAACAGTAGATATTAGTTTGTGATATGTAGCAGGAGATATGAGTTTGTGATATATAGCAGGAGATATGAGTTTGTGGTGTGTACCAGGAGATATGAGTTTGTGGTGTGTACCAGGAGATAACAGTTTGTGGTGTGTACCAGGAGATTCAAACAAGGAAACTTTTGGAATGAAAAAATCTGGACATTGTCTTTAAATCGTCTCCAATGATTTTGTCTTTGATTCGTCTCCTGAATTATGGAGGGAGAAATGTCATCATTGATTTGTGACACTTTTGGCTAAGATCAACGTGTTGTATCTGTTCTTATCAGCTTAATATATGATATGTGGCCCATTGGGTCAATACGATATTAACTTTTTATATCATGAAGATACAGACTTTTATTAATGGATGCTTACGCAGAATAAAAGGATGGAAATGGCAGGAGAAAATCACTAACATAGAATTATGGAAATGTACCAGTCAAATACAGTAGATAAAGAGATACAGCGAAGACGATGGCGCTGGATAGGACACACACAACGGAAGCCAACTGAGAGTATTACACAACAGGCCCTTTATCCTTATCTTAATCCTTATACTTATTAAAAATTCCATCCCAGCAAAACTAAGAGAGGTAGTCACAAACAGAGAGGTAGTCACAAACGGAGAGGTAGTCACAAACGGAGAGGTAGTCACAAACGGAGAGGTAGTCACAAACGGAGAGGTAGTCACAAACGGAGAGGCAGAGATCATTGGTACAGACCTATACATTAACTCCGCTAGTATAAGGATATTTAATATATACTGTCCAAATGACAAATTACTGAAGCTGGAGTCAATGGAAATAACACCATCAAAGTGTCTGGTAGTAGGAGACTTTAACAGCCACTCTGAAAGATGTGGATATAATGAGTCCAATGCTCGAGGTGAAGAAGTAGAAGAATGGGAAATAGACAACAACCTATTCCTCATAAACTCTAGAGAGGACCCCCCAACCTTCTACTCAAGAAGATGGAAAACAACTTCCACTCCTGACCTAGCATTTGCAACTGGAGACATATTCAGACTTTCAGTGGATCTTGCTCACAAACAGGAGTTGCAAATACCTCTTCCCTGCTGGAACTATAAGAAAGCAGATTGGGCAAAGTTTGCAAGGCTCACTGATGCATATACTGCGCCTATCAACACCCACGAAAAGAAGGTCAATAATATGATAGAGCGGTTAATAAATGGAATCATGAGAGCTGCTAAAGAATCCATTCATAGAGGAGCAAGAAGAAACTACAAGTCATACTGGAGCAAGGAAATACAAAGACTAGAAGAGGAACTGGACTCTGCCAGAGAACTAGCTGAAACATCACACAGCACAAAGAGCAACATTGCCTACAAAGCAGCCTCTGCCAAATACAGACGTGAGGTCATAATATCAGCAAGACAGAGCTGGATAGACAAAACAGAGAGCCTTAATCTAGACAAAAATGGTCATAAACTATGGAAACTTGTGAAAGCTCTGAGCCACGACAACAACTGCTGACACACGATCAGAACATCCTCACAGGCAAAAGGGTAGGGAATCTACTGATAGAGACTTACAAAAACATTAGTAGAATAATCATTCCAATTGACAAACAGAAAGCTGCAAGACGGGAAAACCAAGGTGCAAAACACATGCCTTTAGCGCCAGAAGAGCATCAGACGACCATCTTTACCCCAACTGAATTAGATGTTGCCCTCAAAGGATTGAAGCTGAAAAGTTCCCCTGGTAAAGATGGAATCTCCAACGAAATGCTCCTAAATCTGGGACAGAAAGCCAAGAGCCAGCTTATAAGGATAATAAATGCTAGCTGGAAGAGAGATCATGTGCCGGCAATCTGGAAAGAAGCTATTATGGTACCCATCCTCAAGCGTGGAAAAGATCCACTAGACCCAAGTCGCTACAGACCAATTAGCTTACTGGGCTGCCTGAGTAAACTCATGGAAAGGCTGGTTAACAGAAGACTTATGTGGCATTTGGAGACAAAACAACAAATCATACCACAACAAAGTGGCTTCCGTCAGCACAGATCAACTGAAGACCTGGTCACCTACATTGCACAGGAAATAGAGGATGCTCTATAAGAAAAGAAACACACACTGGCAGTGTGGATCGACATGGAGAAGGCTTTTGATAGGGTTTGGCGAGAGGGTTTAAAGAACACGTTTTTAGACTTGGCATCCATGGTCGATTATTCAGTTTGGTGTCTCAATACCTTCAGGATAGAATGGCCAGAGTACAAGTTCAAGGTCAACTAAGTAAGAAGGTCACAATCAAACAAGGTGTCCCCCACAAGGTGGAGTCTTGTCCCCAACACTCTTTTTAATTTTCATGAATGACATCGTAATGGACATTCCACCCACAATACACTCAGCAATATACGCAGATGATCTGGCGTTATGGGCTCGCGAGGAAAGTATGTCGGTGGCTGGACCCAGGATGCGAGATGCCCTAGGTGAACTTGAAAAATGGACGAACACCTGGTTCTTACCAATTAACGAAAACAAAACTACATATACAATTTTCAGCCTATCAAGAAACACACTCTCTGCAAGCTTGAAGATAATATACACGGGAACGAACGCACAGACAAATTAGCTAAAGAGGGAGGGAGACTGCCACAAGAGAACCATCCGCTCAGTTATGATGAAGCCAAATCTATCCTCAAAGGTCAGTACCATGAAAAATGGAAATGAGAACACGCAAAGTATAACGAGAGAGACGGATACCATCAACTATCAAGCAGGGATCAAGTCATCATGCTTCGCCTACGCACTGGCCACAATAGAATGAGAAATCACATGTTCACCAAATTCAAAATAGGTACCACCAGCCTATGCCACTGTACACTGGACAATATGATTACAAAACATGTTCTACAGGATTGTCCCCAGTACACAGACCTGAGAAGAGCAAGGTGGTCCACACCCACCTCCCTGGAAGAGAAACTATATGGGACAGTCGAATCACTTAAACAGACAGCTGCCTTCATGAGAGAGTCTGGAATCCTACTCTGATTGAGTCCTGATCGCAGAGAGAGAGAGAGAATAGGCCCTTTTTTGGAATCCCCAGGGAAAAAGACAAAGAGGAAGACCAAGGAATTCTTGGGGAAGACATGGAATGATCTTAAAAGAATTGCAAAAAACAGAATGGTTTGGAAAGTGTTTGTTGAAGACCTATGCTCCACAGGGAGCTGAAAGGTAGAAGACGACTTGATGTTTCGATGCTGTAGTAATTGTCATATATTTAGTATTGACACATAAGAAAGAAGTATAACAATCAGTCTTAAATTGTTTCCCTTGACCTGTCTCCCTCTGATACTCATCACAACTTTGTGAACTTTTCACTGAAGTCTTCAACTGGCTACCCCTGGCTCACTGCATCAACAACAAGATATTGGTAAGCTTTTTTCTTATTTTCTGTACACACTTTTTTTTTAGCTGTTTTTGACACAAGCAGTCGGCTACAAATGCTGGCTACTTTCAACCCAGGTGTCGTTGGGCACCTCCCACATACTAATGGCACTTAAGAGAATAGAGAATATATATATTATAGACTCATACATATATCTGGGTAGTAATATAGATAAGCCTTCTAAACCAACAGCTCCTGTGTGTTACTGGGGCCTCATTATGAAGGAAGTAAACAATAATGACACTGTGACCTTCCAAGCATGTCATAAGAGGCGACTAAGGAGATTGATTGATGGCTTGACAAGCTGTCATTATAAAAAGTATTGTTATGGAAACAGCGCCATATATTTGAGAGCAGTGATCTCTGCCCTATGTGCTGTCTTCGACTTGAAAGGACAATAGATAGATAGATATATGTTGAAGATTTTCAGTTTCAATCCAAGATGGAGGTTGTTTTTCTCCCTCTTGGCACACAGCCATTGATCACAGGTCTAAAAAGCCACTATCTTAAAAACGCCTTTGTTAATGAAACATACACCTGATATAGAATGTGATGAGAAGAAATTATAACCGAATAACAAAGCAAGTCCTCGTGTGGGAAACAACAGGTAGGATGAATAGAGGCTGACCCAGAGAGACACTGAGAAGAGCATTGATCAAGAGAGGCAAAGGCAGCAGGAATCAGCTCCCTCAATGAGATTGAGATGCTTGCACAGAACAGAGACAAATGGTGAGATTTGATAAAAGATCTTTCCAAGGATTGAGACTGCTAGAAAGAAAATTTCGAAAAGAAAGAAAGAGCATCTGTGTCTATACCCTATTGGCTGGCCATGGCTCAAAAGGTCAATAGATAGATAGCTAGATATATGTTGAAAATATAAGGTGATCATATGCACTCCTTGTCCTGTGCTAAACCAGTCTAATGTTTTATTTTCTGTGCATGAAACTTCTTGTTATGTTTCACCTATACTGAAATTAGATAAAATACTGAAAATAATCTGTCTCTCCAATGTAGATTTTAAATAGTATATTTTAGAGTGTGTTCCCTAATGACATAGTGGAGCGGTGGTAAGAACTAGCCTTACTGTGGACAGTGTTGTTGAGTTCATTCCCCTGACTAGGTTCCTGGTCTTGATCCTTCCAGCTCCACCAGACATCACATTGGGCTTGTGTTTTTCACTGTCCATCTCTATTCTTAGCAAGATATTTGATCTTATTGAATGAGTCTATGCCTGCCAACTTTGCTTCTCTTATAAATGTTTTCTTCTTTGTGTCTCTTTTTAGGTCTTCCTCTTTTCCTGTATCCTAATATTTCCCACAAAAGAGCCTGTTTTGATATTCTTTTGCTGTCTCTTCTCAACACATGTCCAACATATGTCCATCTTCTTTTCTTAATTGTAGATTAGATTGTTGGTTGCATGGCCATTTCTCGTATCTCTGTATTAATCTTGAATGAATTCCATTGTACACAGAGTATTCTTCTTATGCATTTGTCTTCAAAAGCATTTAATTTTCTCTCAATCTGTTGTTTTCCAGCTTTCACATGCGTAGGTAAGAGTTGATAATACGTTTGATTTGAATGTTCTCAGTTTTTAGGTTTACCCAGCTATAAATAAGTACTGCAGTTTTTTTTTCTATGAAAGTAAGATGGCCTGGTATAGTGCTGACCATATAGCCCCAAAAATGTGCAAATAGATTTTAAAAGCATGGGTGCTAATAATATATTTCCTAAACACTAACATCACACTTGAGGCATGTTACACAATTGTTTTTCATTGACACTTTACTTGATTTGCTCGATTTCTGTCCAGAAAGATAAAGATTGCATATTTCTTCGATACATTCAAAGCAATTAGAAGAGAGAAACAAGATTATTGTAACACCTGATAAACATTTGTGGCCAAATCTCTAAAACTCATAAATTTGCCAATCTTTCATCTTTTTATTATGTGCATTAACTACTAAAATATCATTAATGCATACATTTTTACTTTAGAAATATTACACGTTATTTGTGGTGGCACAAATTTAAACCACTTCCATACAGTATATTTCGTATACCGTGTTATGAGTTCAAGACTAGCATACAAATAAGAGAAATGAGAGAGTATTCAAAAATATCAACTGGAATCAAGAAAAGAAATGTCATATGACGGCCATATGATGAGAAGAAATTAAGAAGAATCTCAAAACAGGTACTCAAATGGGAACCAGAAGGTAAAAGAGAAAGAGGCAAACCTAGAGAAACACTTTTAAAAAAACACATTAAAATGAGTGGCATTAAAAGCTGGTATCATCCCCCTCGCTAAGATCGAGCAACTTATCCAAAACAGAACAACGTGGTGAGACACAGTGCAGGTCTGTGCACGATCTGATAGTTGAAAGATGTCAGACACAATGCAAGTCTGTGCATGATCTGATAGTTGAAAGATGTCAGACACAATGCAGGTCTGTGCACGATCTGATAGTTGAAAGATGTCTGACACAATGCAGGTCTGTGCACGATCTGATAGTTGAAAGATGTCAGACACAATGCAAGTCTGTGTACGATCTGATAGTTGAAAGATGTCAGACACAATGCAAATCTGTGCACGATCTGATAGTTGAAAGATGTCTGACACAATGCAAGTCTGTGCACGATCTGATAGTTGAAAGATGTCAGACACAATGCAGGTCTGTGCACGATCTGATAGTTGAAAGATGTCAGACATAATGCAGGTCTGTGCACGATCTGATAGTTGAAAGATGTCAGACACAATGCAAGTCTGTGCACGATCTGATAGTTGAAAGATGTCAGACACAATGCAGGTCTGTGCACGATCTGATAGTTGAAAGATGTCAGACACAATGCAGGTCTGTGCAAGATCTGATAGTTGAAAGATGTCAGACGCAATGCAGGTCCTGTGCAAGATCTGATAGTTGAAAGATCGTCGGACATAAGAGTCTAGAATTTCTGCCCTATGTGCCATCTTCTGCTCGAAGGAACAAAGAATAGATAGAGTATATCATTATAGAAATGGTAGGAATGTACTAAGTTTGGGGCATATTCCTCCATAAATTCTGATAAATTGCCAAGATTACAAGATTAGAGCTAAAATACAACTTTGAGGTGAAAACAAAGAGCTGTGGGTGTGGTTTCTCTGTCAGTGCTATATTGATTGCCACTTTTATTGCCATATTAGGAGGTACAACTACCTGGGACATACTATAACCAATGATGGAAAATGCAAAACTGAAATAAACAAAAGAATAGGTATGGCAAAAAGTAATTTTAATGCCATGAAAAATATACTAACAACAAAACAAATATCAGCATGGCTGAAACTAAGAATGGCAAAATGTTACATCTTCTCAATATTCCTGTATGGTGCAGAAACATGGACATTAGACAAGAAAACAGAACAAAAAATTGAAGCATTTGAAATGTGGATTTATAGAAGAATAGGTAGAATTGGATGGAGACAAAAGATAACAAACGATAAAGTTTTAAAACAACTGAAAATAAAAAGAGAACTACTAAATACAATCAAGACAAGACAAATGAAATTTTTGGGGCATGTTAAAAGACACAACAGCCTACTAAAAGTAATATTGGAAGGAAAATACATGGTAAAATAGGCAGAGGCAGACCAAGACTAACATGGACGAGTAACATCAAAAGATGGACAAGTCAATCTATGACAGCCTGCACCATCAAAGCAAGAAACAGAGTAGAATGGTAGCCAACCTTTGTTGTGGAGAAGGCACACGATGATGATGATGATTAGGAGATGAAGGTGCGCCTCATGGCACCAGAGCTGAAAGTTGTCAGCGACCCACAGCTGATGGCTTGCGCCTGGATCGTTGAACCAGATCTATCCAGACCCTGCTCCACTTCTCTGTGGTGCCTCCAGTAACAGACTAACCTGTCTAGTCTGGCCAAGTGAGTAGTGATCAAAGAGAAAAGACAACACGGTACTCAAAATGTTATGCCGAAGTCGGGTGTGTTGGGCTGAAAGGCGCAAATATCACAGTTATACTGCAAACCACAACGCAGACGCTTAACGTCCTTTTAAGGGCTGATGATGAAGAGGTACGCTCCATTAGTCATCGGGCGAAGCAAGCAAGCATTGCCATATTGATTGCCATTGTTATTGTTGCTCACATCTGTTCCAGGTGATGCATGGAGGCCTGTTCTCCTCAGACGAAGTAACATTAGACGATATAGCTAAGACATTCAGGAACAAACAACCCCCAGAAACAGGTATGTTTTGCTTTCCTGAGTTCAGGTTCTGGAAGTGACATCATGACTTTCTCTCCAAAATGATTGTTAATTTACAGACCTGGTCAAATCCAACTACAAATTATCAAACACTAATATTTGAATTGATCATTTCTATGTGTTGTACATCGTGATGTTGGCAATAACCATTTTGTTCTTTCCTGTGAAGATGTATTGATTAGATAGCCAATGTTTTTCCTCTTTCTTGTATAGATATAATCTCTTTTCCCACAAACACACACTTTTACAATAACAATATTTTTGTTATTCTTTTGAATAAATGTAGTTATATTTTTGCTTTTGCTGTTTTTTTTTTTTAATTAGCTGTCTTGATTTATGTTTGAATGATATCTTAGTAGTTCATGTTGGTAATAAAGAGATTAGGGACTGACAAATTGAAGAGTATCAGTAGATGCAATATTAAATTTTTAACCAGAAAAATTTTTGAGATTCTAAGACCCAGCTTCTTCTAATCACTTTGATTGTGTAGCACAAATATGGATATTTTATCTGTCTTGACAGACAAGCTCCAAATTATAAATTACTAACTTGTAGGCTCCTATGTTTATTAGTAATGATATCACAAATTACTATACTGCATGCTCCTATATTTATAAATAATGATACCACAATTTGCTATCATGTAGGCTTTCTCTGTTGATGTGATTTAGAAATGATATCAATCTACTATCATGTAAGCTCCTCTTTTATGATTTATAGAAACGATATCAATCTACTATCATGTAAGCTCCTCTGTTATGATTTATAGAAACGATATCAATCCTCTATCATGTAAGCTCCTCTTTTATGATTTATAGAAATGATATCAATCTGCTATCATGTAAGCTCCTCTTTTATGATTTATAGAAATGATATCACATTTACTGTCTGCCAAAGTGACATTAATTAATTGTTTCTGAACCTCCCCAAAAATAAACCCAATTTCTTGCTAAGGTATAATGTGTGAGTTGCTGTGGTCAGACCCACAGCCCCAGAACGGACGAGCACCGAGCAAAAGGGGAGTCGGGGTACAGTTTGGACCAGACATTACCAAGAAGTTTCTAGCACTTAATAAACTAGACTATGTTGTGCGAAGTCATGAGGTGAAGAATGAGGGCTATGAGTGCATGCATGACGACAAGTGCATCACAGTCTTCTCAGCACCAAATTATTGGTAAGTTTTGATAAAACCTTTTGTCTCTATTTTTGATTGTGTGCTGAATCTCAGATCAATGTGACTAAAAAGTGAAGAGCCCCATAATGCCAAATGGCATATAGGGGATAGGGTGTTATTGACCATCATTTTTATAGACCTTCATCACATGATTTTTGGGGTAATGTGGACGGTATTACACCCATGCCGCTTTACTTTCCCAGAAAAAATCTGGTACCCATATAAGGCTGGCTGAACCCGACCTCTTGAATGTGACAGTGGAACCGGCAATATGACTGCTGAACATCTGCCACAATCATGCCTAACATATGATGAACAGATGAGGTTCTTGTGGCCATCATCGGTACCACACTGGGACAAGCTGTACTGTGATGTCACCAACCTTGGGCTGACAAATACTTTTTTCAAAACTTATTAACCCTAGATTATGATACCTTCATAAAATTTATGACCTAAAATACATTTTAAAGATTGTCAACAGTTTCCCACAAGTAAACATTAGCGCTCTCCTTATACCTTCCTAATGTTTACTTCTTGTGACTCATGAGTGTTTGATTTGTTTCCTTTTAAGTTGATTTTTTTTTCAACAAACACTACATGTGCTATCAACAGCAGAGATAGAATCAAGGTGCAACAAAGCTTGTCAAATCATCGGACAGTTATCACCACTATTGTCCAACAAGGAAATAACTCTGGAGGCAAAACGAGCACTATACAATACAATCTTCATCCCAATGTTGTGCTACCAATGCCAGACCTGGACCCTAGATGCAAGAACAATAAGAAAAATAACCTCTACAGAGATGAAATGTGTTAGACGAATGACAGGAAACAGTCTGAGAGATAAGATCAGAAATGAAGAACTGAGAAAAAAGCTAGGAATAGCCCCAGCCATAGAGTATATAAGGAAACAACAGATAAAATGGTTCGGCCACATGACAAGGCAGAAAGAATAAAACACAACATAACGAGCCTTCAACAAACGTTGTGAGAACAACAGACCCAAGGGTCGACCACGAAAAAGATGGATCGATGGAATATTAGAAGCACTAGGAAACATAACAGCAGCAGAGGCGAACAGAAGAGCAAAAGACAGCAAATTATATCTCCCCTCGACGCTGAAAGGCAGATGAGGAAGGAAAGAAGAAGAAGAAGACTACATGTGCTTTGTAAAATTAATGAAGGTGTCTGAGAACACAGTTTTTTTTTAAAAAGCTCGAGACCAGCGAGCAGTCACAAAAAGGCTACCAGGAATATCTCAAATATACAAACATTCTCTTTGTTGGCGTGATTATATGATATGAATATATTGTTAGGGACGATCATCTTCTTGAAGATACTGTAGCCTGTCCTCTCCACTCGTAGCCTGCTGGTTGCATTTGAATGTTTCCATCGCTTGAGATATTAACTTTAAGTTAAAAGAGTGTCATTGAGGTGATAGGTAAAGGTAAAGTACGAGACTTGAATCAGCGTCTTAGCACACCAGTTTTCACCCATATGTGCTCGGCCACCTATCCAAAAGTGTTCTGAGACTTCTGGATAGTGTTGCTTCAAGCATCGAAACTCACGATGCAAGGTGTCATTCCTCGCCTTCCCAGTGCACTATCCTGGTACCCATTTCTGCTAGTAGCTGGGTTGACTGTGGGAGTATTTTTTTTTTCCAACCACAAGTACAACTCACTGCTTGCAGTGGGAATTGAACATGAGTTGTCCAAACGTCGGTAGTTCAGTCGGATGGTTTTCTCTACTAGGCTACCGAGGCCTCCGAGTCTCTCATAATGTAGCTTTACGGTGTTCAGCATTAGAATGAAAATATAAGCAGCAATGACGACGGTAACATAGGTGGTTACACAGGACATGGATAATGCAGTCTTGGTGACTGACTCGCAAAGTATGCTAAGAAGATTGACAGACAGTGTCTGCCTCTGGAGTGGATGCAGCTCTGGGATGACTACATTTAGTGCATTAACCTGGGTGCACTGTCCAGTGCACATGTATACACAGTAATGAAAATAGCTGATAAGCTAACTGGCAGTTGAGATGATATATAACCTTACATTTTAAGCTATGGGTCATCACTTCCTGATCAGCTAGTTTCAGGGGAAAAAAAACCAGCACAGCTTACCTGGCCTTGTATCAGTGTACACTTCTGACTCCTTCCAAAGCGTACAGAGGGTGCGTACATATTAATTAATGGTACACAGATTTTTACTACCAGCAGGATTTTATTACCAAAAAAAAACAAACTTAACTTTAAAATATTTGTTGAATTGTACACGTGTTGCTTTCCTCGCACACCCCTTCTCTTATTTTTTCTGTTGTAATATATATATATATTTTTTAATTGATTTCTTCACACTTTTTTTCTTTAGTATTCTCAGTTGTGCAATATTTGTTTTTTTGATCCTCACACTTTCTGATTTGTTTAGTATCACCTCATATAGTGATGATTGATATAGCAATTCTCAAACAACTTTAAAGCAGAAACTGAGGCCATCAGAGATGCTGCAACACTGGCTACTCAACACAAAAATAACATGCACAATAAATTGGTGATTCTGACTGATGCACTGTCAGTATTATCAGCTCTAAAAAGCCCCAAGAACAATGAACTAGATGACTTGAGAACAACCCTGGACCAACTATGCAATAACTTCCAGAGAGTAGTCATTCAGTGGATACCATCACACTGTAATATACACGGGAACGAACGCACAGACAAATTAGCTAAAGAGGGAAGGAGATTTCCACAAGAGAACCATCCGCTCAATTATGATGAAGCCAAATCCATCCTCAAGTGTCAGTTCCATGAAAAATGGAAATGAGAACACACAAAGCATAATGAGAGGGACGGATACCATCAACTATCAAGGAGGGATCAAGTCATCATACTTCGCCTACACAGTGGCCACAATAGAATGAGAAATCACATGTTCACCAAATTCAAAATAGGTACAACCAGCCTATGCCACTGTACACTGGACAATATGACTACAAAACATGTTCTACATGATTGCCCCCAGTACACAGACCTGAGAAGAGCAATGTGGTCCACGCCCACCTCCCTGGAAGAAAAACTATACGGGGCAATCGATTCACTTAAACAGACAGCTGACTTCATGAGAGAGTCTGGAATCCTACTCTGATTGAGTCTTGATCGCAGAGAGAGATATAGTGATGTCACTGATAATCTCAGTTATTTCAGTGATACAATGGGGAACAAGAGGGCATATATAACTATAACAAGAGATAATCTCAGTTATTTCAGTGATACAATGGGGAACAAGGGGGCATATATAACTATAACAAGAGATAATCTCAGTTATTTCAGTGATACAATGGGGAACAAGAGGGCATATATAACTATAACAAGAGATAATCTCAGTTATTTCAGTGATACAATGGGGAACAAGGGGGCATATATAACTATAACAAGAGATAATCTCAATTGTTTCAGTGATACAATGGGAAACAAGGGGGCATATATAACTATAACAGGAGATAATCTCAAGCCAAAGTTTACCTCATATGAAGCAGTGGTGAGTAGGAAATATCATTTGTTTGATGTGTCTGGAAGTAGAAAATGCCATTTGTTTGATGTGTCTGTAAGTAGAATATGCCATTTGTTTGATGTGTCTGGAAGTAGAAAATGCCATTTGTTTGATGTGTCTGTAAGTAGAATATGCCATTTGTTTGATGTGTCTGTAAGTAGAAAATGCCATTTGTTTGGTGTGTCTCTCTATTTTGGGTATTAGAATTGCTCAAATGCTACTCAGAAACATCATACGTGTATAATGGGCAGACATTTTTGCTGATTTGGACGTATACTCCCAGAGAGCCACCACAAAGTGGACTCTGAAGGGAAGGCAAGAAAGGTTCAGTCTGGAGGAGGATAGTGGTCCAGCTGGGGGCACCCTGTCACAAGAGAGTCACAGAGTCGAGGAGCTTTGTTGTTGCCATATAAAATGTAACACTCAATGACAGCTCTGTCTGTGAACAAAGAAAGAGGAAAAATTTGGGCATAGAGAACAGACCATTTATTGACATATTTGTCTGTCTGTGAACAAAGAAAGAGGAAAAATTTGGGCATAGAGAACAGACCATTTATTGACATATTTGTCTGTCTGTGAACAAAGAAAGAGGAAAAATTTGGGCATAGAGAACAGACCATTTATTGACATATTTGTCTGTCTGTGAACAAAGAAGGAGGAAAAATTTGGGCGTAGAGAACAGACCATTTATTGACATATTTGTCTGTCTGTGAACAAAGAAAGAGGAAAAGTTTGGGCATAGAGAACAGACCATTTATTGACATATTTGTCTGTCTGTGAACAAAGAAAGAAGAAAAATTTGGGCAAGGAAGGGTGAGAGTTGGGGTATGATCAAAGAAGATGTGGGCCTGTCTTGTTGGCATTTGACTAGAGAACGGAGAAGATGTGGGCCTGTCTTGTTGGCCTTTGACTAGAGAACGGAGAAGATGTGGGCCTGTCTTGTTGGCCTTTGACTAGAGAACGGAGAAGATGTGGGCCTGTCTTGTTGGCTGGCCTTTGACTAGAGAACGGAGAAGATGTGGGCCTGTCTTGTTGGCCTTTGACTAGAGAACGGAGAAGATGTGGGCCTGTGACTGTCTTGTTGGCCTTTGACTAGAGAACGGAGAAGATGTGGGCCTGTCTTGTTGGCCTTTGACTAGAGAACGGAGAAGATGTGGGCCTGTCTTGTTGCCTTTGACTAGAGAACGGAGAAGATGTGGGCCTGTCTTGTTGGCCTTTGACTAGAGAACGGAGAAGATGTGGGCCTGTCTTGTTGGCCTTTGACTAGAGAACGGAGAAGATGTGGGCCTGTCTTGTTGGCCTTTGACTAGAGAACGGAGAAGATGTGGGCCTGTGACTGTCTTGTTGGCCTTTGACTAGAGAACGGAGAAGATGTGGGCCTGTCTTGTTGGCCTTTGACTAGAGAACGGAGAAGATGTGGGCCTGTCTTGTTGGCCTTTGACTAGAGAACGGAGAAGATGTGGGCCTGTCTTGTTGGCCTTTGACTAGAGAACGGAGAAGATGTGGGCCTGTCTTGTTGGCCTTTGACTAGAGAACGGAGAAGATGTGGGCCTGTCTTGTTGGCCTTTGACTAGAGAACGGAGAAGATGTGGGCCTGTCTTGTTGGCCTTTGACTAGAGAACGGAGAAGATGTGGGCCTGTCTTGTTGGCCTTTGACTAGAGAACGGAGAAGATGTGGGCCTGTCTTGTTGGCCTTTGACTAGAGAACGGAGAAGATGTGGGCCTGTCTTGTTGGCCTTTGACTAGAGAACGGAGAAGATGTGGGCCTGTGACTGTCTTGTTGGCCTTTGACTAGAGAACGGAGAAGATGTGGGCCTGTCTTGTTGGCCTTTGACTAGAGAACGGAGAAGATGTGGGCCTGTGACTGTCTTGTTGGCCTTTGACTAGAGAACGGAGAAGATGTGGGCCAGTGACTGTCTTGTTGGCCTTTGACTAGAGAACGGAGAAGATGTGGGCCAGTGACTGTCTTGTTGGCCTTTGACTAGAGAACGGAGAAGATGTGGGCCTGTCTTGTTGGCCTTTGACTAGAGAACGGAGAAGATGTGGGCCTGTGACTGTCTTGTTGGCCTTTGACTAGAGAACGGAGAAGATGTGGGCCTGTCTTGTTGGCCTTTGACTAGAGAACGGAGAAGATGTGGGCCTGTCTTGTTGGCCTTTGACTAGAGAACGGAGAAGATGTGGGCCTGTCTTGTTGGCCTTTGACTAGAGAACGGAGAAGATGTGGGCCTGTCTTGTTGGCCTTTGACTAGAGAACGGAGAAGATGTGGGCCTGTCTTGTTGGCCTTTGACTAGAGAACGGAGAAGATGTGGGCCTGTGACTGTCTTGTTGGCCTTTGACTAGAGAACGGAGAAGATGTGGGCCTGTCTTGTTGGCCTTTGACTAGAGAACGGAGAAGATGTGGGCCTGTCTTGTTGGCCTTTGACTAGAGAACGGAGAAGATGTGGGCCTGTCTTGTTGGCCTTTGACTAGAGAACGGAGAAGATGTGGGCCTGTCTTGTTGGCCTTTGACTAGAGAACGGAGAAGATGTGGGCCTGTCTTGTTGGCCTTTGACTAGAGAACGGAGAAGATGTGGGCCTGTCTTGTTGGCCTTTGACTAGAGAACGGAGAAGATGTGGGCCTGTCTTGTTGGCCTTTGACTAGAGAACGGAGAAGATGTGGGCCTGTCTTGTTGGCCTTTGACTAGAGAACGGAGAAGATGTGGGCCTGTGACTGTCTTGTTGGCCTTTGACTAGAGAACGGAGAAGATGTGGGCCTGTCTTGTTGGCCTTTGACTAGAGAACGGAGAAGATGTGGGCCTGTGACTGTCTTGTTGGCCTTTGACTAGAGAACAGAGAAGATGTGGGCCTGTCTTGTTGGCCTTTGACTAGAGAACGGAGAAGATGTGGGCCAGTGACTGTCTTGTTGGCCTTTGACTAGAGAACGGAGATGTGGGCCAGTGACTGTCTTGTTGGCCTTTGACTAGAGAACGGAGATGTGGGCCAGTGACTGTCTTGTTGGCCTTTGACTAGAGAACGGAGATGTGGGCCAGTGACTGACTTGTTGGCCTTTGACTAGAGAACGGAGATGTGGGCCAGTGACTGTCTTGTTGGCCTTTGACTAGAGAACGGAGATGTGGGCCAGTGACTGTCTTGTTGGCCTTTGACTAGAGAACGGAGATGTGGGCCAGTGACTGTCTTGTTGGCCTTTGACTAGAGAACGGAGAAGTGGGCCAGTGACTGTCTTGTTGGCCTTTGACTAGAGAACAGAGATGTGGGCCAGTGACTGTCTTGTTGGCCTTTGACTAGAGAACGGAGATGTGGGCCAGTGACTGTCTTGTTGGCCTTTGACTAGAGAACGGAGATGTGGGCCAGTGACTGTCTTGTTGGCCTTTGACTAGAGAACGGAGATGTGGGCCAGTGACTGTCTTGTTGGCCTTTGACTAGAGAACGGAGAAGATGTGGGCCAGTGACTGACTTGTTGGCCTTTGACTAGAGAACGGAGAAGATGTGGGCCAGTGACTGACTTGTTGGCCTTTGACTAGAGAACGGAGAAGATGTGGGCCAGTGACTGTCTTGTTGGCCTTTGACTAGAGAACGGAGATGTGGGCCAGTGACTGTCTTGTTGGCCTTTGACTAGAGAACGGAGATGTGGGCCAGTGACTGTCTTGTTGGCCTTTGACTAGAGAACGGAGAAGATGTGGGCCAGTGACTGTCTTGTTGGCCTTTGACTAGAGAACGGAGAAGATGTGGGCCAGTGACTGTCTTGTTGGCCTTTGACTAGAGAACGGAGAAGATGTGGGCCAGTGACTGTCTTGTTGGCCTTTGACTAGAGAATGGAGAAGATGTGGGCCAGTGACTGACTTGTTGGCCTTTGACTAGAGAACGGAGAAGATGTGGGCCAGTGACTGACTTGTTGGCCTTTGACTAGAGAACGGAGATGTGGGCCAGTGACTGTCTTGTTGGCCTTTGACTAGAGAACGGAGAAGATGTGGGCCAGTGACTGACTTGTTGGCCTTTGACTAGAGAACGGAGAAGATGTGGGCCAGTGACTGACTTGTTGGCCTTTGACTAGAGAACGGAGATGTGGGCCAGTGACTGACTTGTTGGCCTTTGACTAGAGAACGGAGATGTGGGCCAGTGACTGACTTGTTGGCCTTTGACTAGAGAACGGAGATGTGGGCCAGTGACTGACTTGTTGGCCTTTGACTAGAGAACGGAGATGTGGGCCAGTGACTGACTTGTTGGCCTTTGACTAGAGAACGGAGAAGATGTGGGCCAGTGACTGACTTGTTGGCCTTTGACTAGAGAACGGAGAAGATGTGGGCCAGTGACTGTCTTGTTGGCCTTTGACTAGAGAACGGAGAAGATGTGGGCCAGTGACTGTCTTGTTGGCCTTTGACTAAAGAACGGAGAAGATGTGGGCCAGTGACTGACTTGTTGGCCTTTGACTAGAGAACGGAGAAGATGTGGGCCAGTGACTGACTTGTTGGTCTTTGACTAGAGAACGGAGAAGATGGTACTTGCAGAACCTGGTTGCTCCTCACAGCCAGTACCTCCCATACAAAAGTGCATGGTCTTCTCAGTTGTCCTGCTGGTTAGAAGACTTTGTTAATGTTTGGATGTGTTACAAGGTGCTGGCTTCTTAGATCGGTTAGATAGAGGCATTGTGGTAACAGGTAATCTACCCTTTCCTTACGGTGAATGTTTACACTTTGGTTCATACATAGGATCTAGTAGCAGGAAGGGATAGATAAAAGGTATGTTTCACCAGCAAGCTACTGTAACCTTTAGCTTATTCTCTCATTTCGAAGGAACTCTTGACATTCTGGGGGAAAGCGATTGGTTATTCGAAGGCCCCGGTATCACTGCAAATGAATGGAAATCCATAATTGCTCAACCGCCTGTGCCACTGGAATCATCCGAATTAACATCTCATCGAATATCCAAACAAATAAACGCAGTTGCAGTCCCCATCATAGCTAACACACAGCGCATGTCAAAAGACATAACACATATTATAGCACCAATAGTGAACACATCTTAACTGTTCTTCATACAATATCATCATTCATTGTAAGCAATCGGAATATAGAAACACCACTTGGATGAAACATACAAGTCACGGTCTGCACAGAGCATTACTCAGGAGCTCCGGCAGCAAGCCAGACTTGAAATATGAGGAAACTACAAGGAACACCTTTCAGACAGTGCCTAAACGGTTCCCTGTCGTCTATCCGCCATATTGACCAGAAGTCCAGGAAAGTGATATGGTGTTCATCCCATAGAAGCCTTGCCACGTGGCAATGGGTTCCCTGCCATGAAAGGGCCCAACCTATCTTGCTTGTGACAACCATGCCCAGTGTATGATGAATAGAGAAAAGTCTTGTGACCACTACTAGGGCAAGCTGTATTGATATGTCATCAGCCTTGAGCTGATGTATACTTTCTTCAAACCCATTAATGTTGTCTAAAGGTATACGCAGAAGGTTTTAAAAAAACCAATCACCTTTGAGTGTGTAATGAGTTTGGTACATCAACCATCATCATTTATTTTGCTAACATAATTAATATTTGTTCATCGTATCATCACTCCTCATGCCTTGTGCCACATTACAAGATGTACCTTCACAAATCCAGACTTTGACCATTTGTTCTCAATTTTCATCTTGTTTCAGTCGCATCCAAATGTCAAGCCAATGGCCTATGCAAATCCATTTTTTGGCCTGTTTTAGCTGGAGTCTAGTTGTAGACATTGACCATTTATTAGTATTGGACATGTTCATGGAACTCACATTCTGATTCTTGAAATTGTGTTGGAGTGGACAGACATTTGTTGGTGTATAGCTGTGTGTATTGTGAGAGTTTGATGAAGTGAAAGTCATTAGTGCCGTTGTGTGTACTTAATTTCATGGATTTTTGTGGTTTATCGGATGGAAGGTACTTGGAATAATGAACTTTTACATTTTGTTATATTATTTTATTGGCAGTTGGAATGTGACATATTAAACAGAGGTCAACCATTTTTCTTGGAAAAAATGGGCCAAAGAAAGATGCTTCTGTGAACTGACAAGCAGTACATTTTAAACTTGATAAGAAATAGGTCAAGAAAAACTCCCAAAACGTTAATTCAGTATCAAACGTGAGCATTGACGAACCAAATAGACTGGGTCAATGGCTGACATCTTGTCCACATCCAGACAGTAATATGTAAATGTCTGCTTTTGTAGCATCAGTCTCCAGAACAGACTGGAGACTAAAACAATTACTGTGGCTCTATATAAACTCAGTTACTGCAGCTCTGTAGGATTATTGTGACTCTATGTGATATCTGACATATTTACTGTAACTCCCTGAGAACTCTAACGCAGTTATTGCAGCTCTGTAGGAACTTTGACAGTTGGTGTAACTCTTAAGTGAACTCTGACACAGTTACTGCAGCTGTATAGGAACTTTGACAGTTGCTGTAACTCTTAAGTGAACTCTGACACAGTTACTGCAGCTCTGTAGGAACTTTGACAGTTGCTGTACCTCTTAAGTGAACTCTGACACAGTTACTGCAGCTCTGTAGGAACTTTCACAGTTGCTGTAACTCTTAAGTGAACTCTGACACAGTTACTGCAACTCTGAAGGAATTTTGATAGTTACTGTACCTCTTAAGTGAACTCTGACACAGTTACTGCAGCTCTATAGGAACTTTGACAGTTGCTGTAACTCTTAAGTGAACTCTGACACAGTTACTGCAACTCTGTAGGAACTTTGATAGTTACTGTAACTCTTAAGTGAACTCTGGCACAGTTACTGCAACTCTGTAGGAACTTTGATAGTTACTGTAACTCTTAAGTGAACTCTGGCACAGTTACTTTATTTCTGTGTGAACTCTGACTGTAACCCTATGTGGGCTCTGCACAGTTACTCTATCTCTGTTGGGGTTCTGACACAGTTACTGTAGCTCTGTAGGAACTCTCGCTGCTAATTATAATTGTTGCCATGACTGCATCTTATTCTATTCTAACGGAAGTTCAAGATGAATAGACATGTTTAGATGAGATAAGATGAGATAATTTTAATGTCATGAAGGACATACTAACATCAAAACAAATAACACCAGAGCTAAAACTAAGAATAGCAAAATGTTACATCTTCTCAATATTCCTATATGGTGCTGAAACATGGACATTAGACAAGAAAACAGAACAGAGAATTGAAGCCTTTGAAATGTGGATATATAGAAGAATAGGTAGAATTGGATGGAAGGAAAAGAAAACAAATGACAAAGTCTTAAAACAACTAAAAATGAAAAGAGAACTTCTGAACACAATTAGAACAAGACAAATGCGATTCTTAGGCCATGTTAAAAGACACAACAGCCTACTGAAAGTGATCCTGGAGGGGAAAATACAAGGTAAAAGAGGCAGAGGCAGACCAAGATTAACATGGACGAGTAACATCAAAAGATGGACAAATCAACCGATGACAACCTGCACCATCAAAGCAAGAGATAGAGCAAAATGGCGCTCCATGGTAGCCAACCTTCGTTGCGGAGACGGCACTCAATGATGATGATGAGATGAGATATCCAGAGACATTAAACAGACAAGTTCTTGCATAAATTTATAGTCCGAACATAATCATAGATATTAGCTCAAAGACCACGTTTCACCCAGTCAGTGCCTCTAGTGTGGGTGTTAACACACATTCAGTACCTCTTGGACAGAGATAAAGCATAGATCTGGTGACTCAGTAAACATTTTTAAAACAGGTGCTACAAGAACTACTGTCAGTCTGATACTGTGCTCTGACCTGTCAAGACTGGTACAAGGGGATGGACAATACCGAAAGCAGCAGACATTCAGCATAGACCACAAACTTGCAAACAATCTCACCACAAGAGAGTTAATTAAGAAGTACATGTCTCTATGGGAGCCGCGATAGCTCAGTGGTTAGTGAACTGGACTACAAAGGACAAGAGGTAGGGTTCGATCGCAACCAACGGCTTCCGGTTCACCCAGCCTTTAATGGGTACCGGATTTTTTTCTGGGAAAGTAAAGCGACACGGGCATAATACCGACCACATTACCCCAAAAATCATGTGCCGAAGGTCTGTAAAATTTATGGTCACTAACACCATATTCCCTACACGCCACTTGGCGTGACGGGGGTACTTTACTTTTTTTTTTACATGTCTCTTTTACTGGAAATGTTTTTCCCTTTATTTTTGTTACATTTCGGGTATTTCAATATTAGGACATATCAATCAGTCATTCCTGCCCTCTTTTGAAGCACAGGCAAAGTTTCTCCATCCATCTTTATTCTTGGACATTTTCCCCTTCTCCTTTCAGTCCCAATGTCTTTCAGGGTTTTCATGATTTCTGTGTATTCTTGGCATTCCATGTGAGTTCCAGAATAATTCTTATATTTAGAGTAACTCATCTGACATTTTCTTAAAATCAAGAGGGCTCAACAGAATTTGGAACCATGCTCTGTGTTTTCACCTGATTGGTTGGTTTTTTTCTATTGGCTATTCCAGCTTATCTTTTTGCACAGCGTCTAATCCAAGCGTTGCTTCATTTATTCTTTACCTCATAAAACCTTATTGTTCTGTTCATGGAATCAGCATCACTGCAGTTGGGAATTCCCCATATCCGCTCCACTCTTGTCACAGCTCACGCCAAAACACATTGGCAAATTCTGTTAATTAGGTCAACTACAATGTAGCCCTAATCAGCGCACAGGTGACAATTTCAAATGACTTCCATGGAACAAAGAGTGTGCGGTCAATTCTTCACTCCAGTTTCCTCAAACGCATGCATGTAAAACATACAAAGAAACCAAAATGGTTTAAGTGACTATGTTAGCCTCTGCAAAAACAGCGATATGCAACCGTTTTTATTTTTTTATTGTCAATTTGTAAGAAAGGACAAACTCCAGCGAAAGTCAAGCCAGCAGAAAGGGTCACAATTTGCCATCACCAAAAAGAGAGTGGCCACAGTCACTTCTAACTCCAGCTCACTCTAATAAATGGAGAAAAAAAAACCTTTCACACACCACAAAACTGTTAGTGTTGGCACTCTCTGAATGACAAGCTGTGGGAAGCTGGACAGGACATCCTGTTGTGGACACGCCATCCTGTTGTGATCACGCCATCCTGTTGTGGACACGCCATCCTGTTGACAATCTGAGCTGGGATCTGTTTTAGCAAACATTGATCACTGAGGAAGTAGAGTCAACACTCACATTTTAGATAACAAAAAAAAGACAACCTCATTTCGATGTCCATTGAAGAAAACATATAGTGAGTCACATAAGTTCCTTAATTATGTTGTAATATTAGTTCACTATGTGACTCCAAACACTGTTCTGTAAAATGGCATCTCTGACAACCACCAGTGATATTCAAACATGACATCCTTCTGCCATCTAAGAGTGACACCCACCCACACTTTGTGACCCCAGCACATGTAACAAGCCCATTCTCTCAATTTCTTGCAATTTTTAACAAACCTTATGTATATAATTTTAGTGTTTCTGTAATTGTTAAAGTGTCCACACCATAACTGCCTATTGTTTGGAAGATATTTGTTCATTCAAGGATTTGATATCATTTGTACACTCTTTCCATGTTGTTTGTTTTAATTTTGACAGTAATTCCACAGAATCATATCCAGTTTATTGTTTTATTGAGCTTTTCTCAAACACACAAAGGGTGGCCTGCACACTAGGATGTGGCTGTGCTGTCAGAGTACCTGTTGCCTAACTAAGGCTGCTGAACTGTAGTACCAGTTTTTTTTTTTTTAAGAGCATTCGCCAGTTTTCACCTTTGGCGAAGTTCCTATAGAGACTAGGAACTGAATTTTGCGTGTTAATTCGTTTTTTTTTTCCCCTGGCAGACGTGTGCACAGGGGTCCCTTGAGCACAGTTAAATAACTCCATCTTTGAAGGTACTCATATTTTTTCAATCAATGATAATTGACGTTTCAAACCGGGCCTGGCTACTGAGACCAGAGGTGCCACAGAGAGAAATCACAAATAAAAATCCCAACTGGTGCAGCCAGGATTTGAACTCACAACCTCCATGTCACGAGACCAACCAGTCCCTCGATGTGAGCTTTAATGGTTCTGTTTTGGGTGGAGAATTATGGCTGTTTGGAATTGTTGGTGGGGCATGACCTAGTCATAGATCTGCGATCATGACATCATTCAGACTAGGTTTTTAGACTCTTATGAAGGCTGATGTCTGTTCCAGTGTTTTGGTTGCCCCATAGAGTTTCTCTTCTAGGGAGGTGGGTGTGGGCCAATTTAACCTTCTCAGGTTTGTGTACTGGGGGCAATCCTGTAGTTTTGTTGTCATGTCATCCAGGGTACAGTGGCTTGGCTGGGAGTTCCTATTTTTGTGTACCTAGTCTAATCCCCTTCAGTTGTGGGCTTATTGCTCTTATAGTCCATGTCTCTCATGCAAAGATGCATGTCATCCTGCATTCTTTTGCTGGTGAGAAGTGTGTGTTGGCAGTGGTTGGAAGATACAGATTTCACAAGTTCGTTAGATGGGGGTAGTGTAGTTCATGTAATTTATCGTTTCCACATACAGGGTTGTTGTGCATGTGAGGGTTTTTGGTGTTGGTTGAAAGGGACATATCCTGTTGAGGCTTTCTGTGGTGATTCTTTGTTTCCACAGGATGTGTGTCAGCACTCAGGTGTATACTGGGTTGCTGTGTGTCAGCACTCTGGTGTATACTGTGTTGCTGTGTCAGCACTGGTGTATACTGTGTTGCTGTGTCAGCACTCTGGTGTATACTGGGTTGTTGTGTGTCAGCACTTTGGTGTATACTGTGTTGCTGTGTCAGTACTCTGGTGTATACTGGGTTGCTGTGTCAGCACTGGTGTATACTGTGTAGCCGTGTCAGCACTGGTGTATACTGGGTTGCTGTGTACGTACTCTGGTGTATACTGGGTTGCTGTGTCAGCACTCTGGTGTATACTGGGTTGCTGTGTCAGCACTGGTGTATACTGGGTGCTGTGTCAGTACTCTGGTGTATACTGGGTTGCTGTGTGTCAGCACTTTGGTGTATACTGTGTTGCTGTGTGTCAGCACTCTGGTGTATACTGTGTTGCTGTGTCAGCACTCTGGTGTATACTGGGTTGCTGTGTCAGCACTGGTATATACTGTGTTGCTGTGTCAGTACTCTGGTGTATACTCGGTTGCTGTGTCAGCACTCTGGTGTATACTGGGTTGCTGTGTCAGCACTGGTGTATACTAGGTTGCTATGTGTCAGCACTATGGTGTATACTGGGTTGCTGTTTCAGCACTTTGGTGTATACTGGGTTGCTGTTTCAGCACTTTGGTGTATACAAGGGGTTTAGTCAGCTTTGGTATTGATTGGCAGGGACATGTCCTGTTGAGAAATATTTTTCTCCTTTCTGTGGTGATCCTTTGCAGCCCATGTTACCGTCACTGCAGCAGCCAGTGGAGCATGTGTAGTCATGGTCATGAAATATGAACTGAGGCATTATCATTTGTAGAACATGGAGATGCTGCCAGATTGATGTGTTCCAGACTTCTTGTTTTGTTCACCAGCCCAACCCGAATGACATTGGTTTGAAAGTCGTGAGGTTTTCTGATGATGTGACTGATATGAAGACACTGTTGACTGTAATGTTCCCGTTATGATGAACCAGATAGCTGGTTAGAAATATCGTAGAATGTCTGGAGAATATGTTAATGGCAGCACTCTTGAGGAGCTTCAAGTCAGTTTGATAGAGTTGCTTCCCCTGGACATTCTCAGTTATAGCTTGTGAGGTACAGCTGGCAACTTTCAGAGCTCCAATCATAGCCAGACATTGTAGCCATTGCAGATCTGCACTTGTATGTGATGTAACGTGTAGCTGTTCCAGATAAATATAACAATTAAACCAAATTATTTTCAAAATTTGTAGCCAAATTGTGTTTCTTGGTTTTTGCCTGTGTTTTGTTTGTTAATGTATTCTTGAGTTTTTCTTCTTGTTGCTCTCATGTATATGTGTGTCTGTCTATATACATGAAATATGCTCAGCCTCAAACTCCCATCACTTTACAGCGGGCTCCAGTTTTATTTTCAGATCTCTTTCTCCCATTTGCATTAACAGAACCATTCCCTATTCCCCCGCCTCGTCAGCTATTAATTTTAAAAAATGTCAGATTTGCGCTATTCACAACCAATTACCCGATGTTTAAAGCAGAACTTATCTTAAAAAGTACAAGAATTTTATATACAAGAGGATTGTTTCCAAAAAAAAAACATGATACCTTATCGCCTCGTTTTTAATAATATATATAAAGTAGATGACACAGATATACAACTAATATGTAATTTATACTGGGAACAAACAGCAATAACAAAATATGACAAAGAGAACTCTATACCTATTGATATAAAAAGAGGAGTAAGACAGGGATGCATCCTATCACCAAGTTTGTTCAATCTATACACTGAGCAAATCTTTTAAAACATCATAGAGATGCCAGGCATCTGGTGTATACTGGTGTATATTAATGGAAAGATAATCAATAACCTAAGATATGATGATGATACTGTACTACTAGCAGAAAATCCTAAAGATCTACAAAAATTACTTAATGAAATAAACATGACAAGCAAAATACATGGATTAGATATGAATATCAAAAAGACTAACTATCATTAACAAAGATAATACTCAAAACCTACAAGTGGATATAAAAGTTGAAGAAATAGACCTGAAGACATTTCAGAGCTACAACTACCTTGGGCAAACTATAACCAGTGATGTAAAATTGAAATAAACAAAAGAATAGGAATGGTCATAAATAATTTTAATGCCATGAAAAGTATACTAACTTAAAAACAAATGCCACCAGGGCTAAAACTAAGAATAGCAAAATGCTATATCTTCTCAACTGTATGGTGCAAAAACATGCACATTAGACAGCAAAAATAGAACAGAAAATTGAAGCCTTTTTTATGTGGATTTATACAAGAATAGGATGGAAGGGGGAAAAAAAACAAAAGATGAAGTCTTGAAACAAATACAAATTAAAAGAGAACTACTAAACACAATTTAAACAAGACAAATGAGATTTTTGGGGCATGCTAAAAGACACAGCAGTCTACTAAAAGTAATCTTAGAAGAGAAAATACAAGGTAAAAGAGACAGACCAAGACTAACATGGTTATGGAAGGCCCCGGTATCACTGAAAACGAATTAAAATTCATAATTGCTCAACCGCCCGTGCTAATGGAATCATCCGAATTACTATCTCATCTCCCAAACAGAGAAAGGTAGCTGTAGTCCCCATCATAGCAGTCTCAGCACACGCCAAAAGACATAGGCGAAACCGCACAGAAAGTGAACACAGCCATCTGTTCTCCAATATACGATATCATCATTCATCGTTAAGAAATTAAACATTAAAAGATGAACAAGTCAGCCTATGACAATCTGCACAATAGCAGCAAGAGACAGAGAGGAATGGTGCTTCAACACTTCGGTGCGGAGACAGCACTCAATGAATGAAATACAAAATATGGTAAATGTCTGGCTGAAGACAGGTCATATGAGGCGAAATCCTGACCTTTGTTAACCTTAAACACAAGCGTCAATTCCTGTGCATTTCAGTCCAAACACGCGACTTCAGAACATCATTTTCTGAGTTATGTTGTTGCTTCCGATTCTGATACCTATTCGATGATATCATCATCGAGTGCCGTCTCCGCATCGAAGGTTGGCTACCATGGAGCGCCATTCTGCTCTGTCTCTTGCTTTGATGGTGCAGGTTGTCACAGGCTGACTTGTCCATCTTTTGATGTTACTCGTCCATGTTAGTCTTGGTCTGCCTCTTTTACCTTGTATTTTCCCCTCCAGGATTACCTTTAGTAGGCTGTTGTGTCTTTTAACATGACCCCAAAATCGCATTTGTCTTGTTTGAATTGTGTTTAGTAGTTCTCTTTTAACATGACCCCAAAATCGCATTTGTCTTGTTTGAATTGTGTTTAGTAGTTCTCTTTTAACATGACCCCAAAATAGCATTTGTCTTGTTTGAATTGTGTTTAGTAGTTCTCTTTTAACATGACCCCAAAATCGCATTTGTCTTGTTTGAATTGTGTTTAGTAGTTCTCTTTTAACATGACCCCAAAATCGCATTTGTCTTGTGTTTAGTAGTTCTCTTTTAACATGACCCCAAAATCGCATTTGTCTTGTTTGAATTGTGTTTAGTAGTTCTCTTTTAACATTACCCCAAAATCGCATTTGTCTTGTTTGAATTGTGTTTAGTAGTTCTCTTTTAACAACTATAGATAGCAATACCCTAAAATAAGTGAAAGAATTCACACACTTAGGCCACACCCTGACATATAACAACATGCAAGCAACAGAAATAGCCTGATGGTGTAATAAAGCTTGTTAAGTTATTGGACAAAGCTCACCATAACTGTCCAACAAAGAAGTTACGTTAGAAGCGGAGCGAGCCATTTATATTTACATCCCAACGTTGTGCTGCCAGTGTCATACTTGGACTTTAGACTCAAGAAATATTAGAAAAATAACAACCACAGAAATGAAGTGTGTCAGACGCATGACACGAAAGAGCCTGAGATATAAGATCACAAATGAAGAGTTATGAAAAAGACTAGGCACGGATATTAAATACATAAAGCGACAACAGATCAAATGGTTCTGACATGTAATAAGACATAAAGAACTAACTATAATACAAGTTATCAACAAACGATACGAGAACACCAGACCAAGAAAACAGCGGTTAAACAGAATAAAATAAACACTCTGAGGTATAACAGGAGATACCAAAAGAAGAGCGAAAAACCGCGAACCATATCTTAGCCGAAAGACAAACGAGGAAGGACAGAAAGAAGAATCATGATGTCGTATCAATCTGTTGAACGCCAAAATTGTCCATTTCGTTGAAGATCACTGTCGCGCGTTTGAAAGCCTAAAAGTATGTGTTTATGCTGTACAAGATTTACCGTCAACAATCTGTGAGTTCTATATTCTGATCTCTTTGCTGTGTGCACTAAACTGCTATAGTCTCGTCTATAACCAAGAACAAACGGTTTCTGCGTGAGTTCCGGCCAAGTGTCGAGAAGAAACAAAAAGAAATATAAAACAAACTTCAAATAGGAAACTACTTGCGTTCATTCAATGACTAAAGGAATCGTTAGACATATTCGCCATCCTCCTTTTTAAAAAGATTACATTAAGTGAACGTGTAAGCATCGTATTGAGGTTGACAGTAGAACTGCTTTATTTGGGTCTTTCGGCCCAACACATCCGACTTCAGCATTGCATTTTTTAGAACCGGGTTGCCTTCCCTCTTGATCCCTATTCACTTTGCCAGACTAGACCGGTTAATTTGTTTCCAAAAAGAAAAATAACAAAATCAATCGAACTCTAAGAGATACAACAAACGATAAGAGAACACCTCTAAGAGATACAACAAACGATAAGAGAACACCTCTAAGAGATACAACCAATGATAAGAGAACACCTCTAAGAGATACAACAAACGATAAGAGAACACCTCTAAGAGATACAATAAATGAGACGAGAACACCTCTAAGAGATATAACAAACGATAAGAGAATACCTCTAAGAGATACAACAACGATAAGAGAATACCTCTAAGAGATATAACAAACGATAAGAGAATACCTCTAAGAGATACAACAAACGATAAGAGAACACCTCTAAGAGATACAACAAACGATACGAGAACACCTCTAAGAGATACAACAAACGATACGAGAACACCTCTAAGAGATACAACAAACGATACGAGAACACCTCTAAGAGATATAACAAACGATAAGAGAACACCTCTAAGAGATATAACAAATGAGACGATAACACCTCTAAGAGATACAAAATACGATAAGAGAACACCTCTAAGAGATACAACAAATGATAAGAGAACACCTCTAAGAGATACAACAAACGATAAGAGAACACCTCTAAGAGATACAACAAACGATACGAGAACACCTCTAAGAGATACAAAAAACGATAAGAGAACACCTCTAAGAGATACAACCAATGATAAGAGAACACCTCTAAGAGATACAACAAACGAGACGAGAACACCTCTAAGAGATACAACAAACGATAAGAGAACACCTCTAAGAGATACAACAAACGAGACGAGAACACCTCTAAGAGATACAACAAACGAGACGAGAACACCTCTAAGAGATACAACAAATGAGACGAGAACACCTCTAAAAGATACAACAAACGATACGAGAACACCTCTAAGAGATACAACAAACGATAAGAGAACACCTCTAAGAGATACAACAAACGATAAGAGAACACCTCTAAGAGATACAACAAACGATAAGAGAACACCTCTAAGAGATACAACAAACGATAAGAGAACACCTCTAAGAGATATACACATAAGGGCACACAGCTTCGAGTAAGATTATTTATTATGTCACTCATCAAACTTATTTGTCTACAATATCTGCTTCTCAGTCCGACAGTGTAATAAACACTGACTACAGAGGTTCTACCTTGGGGTTTCGCTTACTTTCGGTGATGCACTATCCTTTCAACCTCAGACTGTGTATTCCAGATTATTTTGGATATTCTAAGAACCTTCTTCTTTCGTGTGTGTGTGAGACGCTCTCCATTCAATTTCAGTCTGCTTATTCCAGGTTATCGGGCGTCTCACTCGCTACGCAACCCAGCAGTTCCTCGATAAATCTAACACCAAAGAAGATATTGTGAGAAACATACTGCAGAGGAGTGAGTGTTAAGCTTATTATAGAAATGACGAGTTCCATAGTGAGATACCCACTTGGTTACTGCCAATTCTAGCCAGTCTATTTAACCTAAAACTTGATAGCTTGGAAGTTTTGCCTACTTCTTGGCGTGGCACAGTCCGCTCCACCTCAGACTATTTCATCCAGGTTATGTTACACCGCGATTGCTATCTAAAAAATGAAGTCTCTCTCTCTCTCTGCGATCAGGACTCAATCAGAGTAGGATTCCAGACTCTCACATGAAGTCAGCTGTCAGGTTAAGTGTGTTGATCGCCCCCACAGACAGAACATCACATTTAGAGTCTGCCAGATCCACTCTGATTGAACACCCGTTAAAAACGTTGTGAAAACTACTTTGAGCTAGTCCCCAAGCGCACGCTGGCACGGTCCAGCACAACATTTTGACTACATATCCTGGGATAATATGATGTCAATTCTCAGAACTTGACCTGGTCTTATATGGTCAATATCCTGTATTGGATTGTAAGGGCCATCACTCTCTGGAAATAGCATTAGGTAGAAGTGAGAGTAGAGCACCCCTGTCCTAACGGTTATCTCAAGGTTTCGGGGCTCGGTGGTCGGGGCGGACGAGGCAAGAATTTATTTATTGAACTCACCCAAACCTGAAGCAAGCACCCATTTTTAATGAAGGAGAAAACACGGTATGTTATATTTTGTTTTGTGTACTCATGAGAATTTTAATCTGTGAAAGATTAACTTAACCGAGTAGTGCCAAGTTTCAGCGTCGTTTGTAACTGTACAGTACTGTACAGTGTACACTACAGTTTGAGTTAGGTAGTCATTGTAACAACATTGTATATACTATATGAGTCATGTCTCAGGACTGCTAGGATTCCTGTTCTCTGGTTATCACTTGATTTCATTAATTAAAGTTCTGACTTTCTCAGCTCACTCACTCAGTACTGACGTGACATTGTGAATGAGTTTTATAATGCCCCAGTATGTATGGTTTAGGTTTATGTATCATCATCATGATGTCTTGAAGTTGAACAGTGAAAAAAACATCAGTCACACCAACATGATCGGATCGAGTCACTTCCGTGACTTCGGACTGATAGTCATCACATAACAAAACATCATCTCATCATGGCAATCTTTCACTAACTGTTATAACTTGACAGTAATTTTTTAATTAATTAAAAGTTCAATACATATATTCAATACATTTTTAGTTGTATTACAATTGTAATTGTAACAGTCCTACAAATACTAATAGTAATAGATGTAAAAGTAGTTACTAGTTACAACTCTGCTGCTCATTTTATGATTTTAGCAGTCTCATAGTAGTTAAATAATACAACTATTGCTACATGACTACACTACATGACACATGTGTAGTATGAACAATGATACACTGCAGAATTAACACTACTATATACATTTATAAATATTATACCACTTATTCTCGAGATTCACCTTCTTCCTTTTCCTTTCAAGCCCCTGTGTCCAAATTTGAAATATTTATTCTCATAAATAAACGTTCTTCATTTTTTATTTGGACTCAAGTATCAATATAATAAAAGTGAGTAAGTTATTCTAGAATATTTTTATTTTATTTGTACACTTTCATAAATATCACAGTTTGTTCACTATTTGTTGAAGACATAGATTTTTATGTTTCTTGCCATTCTTTATGTCTTCAACAAACACTTTCCAAGCCATTATTTTTCTTGCCATTCTTTTAAGATTACTCCATGTTTTCTTGAGATTTATATTTACATTTTATTGAAGTGTTTGGTTCAAATTTGTGACAGTAAAATATAAATATTCATTATAGATTAGCTCATTTTTATGCTATTGATATTTGAGTTCAAATAAAAAATAATGTTTATGAGAATAAATATTTCAAATTTGCGCACATTTGATCCTTTCTGGTGTAAGATAATCATATTTTAATCACAAATATTGTAGCAATGTAAACTATAGGATCTCTTATGATCATTTGTATTTTACTGTAGCAGAATGATACTCAAGTCTTGTTTCAGAACTGAGAAAAATTACCAAGGCTAATAAAATGTCGTCAACAAACAGCTGTGACTATAATTGTAATTACTCACCATTTATTAATAATGAGATATCAATAATTTGTAATAATAATAAAATACACACAATTTCACCCATTAAATAATAAGCCCATACGTATTTTGATAAAAATGTCAAAAATAAGTAAAAAAATGATTTGGTTGCATTCGCCCAATGAGTAAAGTATTCTAGAGTGTTTGTAGACTACAATTCCTCTTCGTAATCCGTCCTTAAAAGGACATTAAGTGAACATGTCTGCGTTGTGTTGTGGTTTGCAGTATAACTGTTATATTTGTGCCTTTCGGCCCAACACATCTGACTTCAGCATGACATTTTTGAGTACCGGGTTGTCTTCCCTCTTCGATCCCTGCTCGCTTAGCAAGACTAGACAGGTTAGTCTGTTACTGGAGGCACCACGGAGAGGTGGAGCAGGGTCTGGATGGTTCTGGTTCACTGATCCTGGCGCAAGCCATCAGCTGTGGGTCGCTGATAACTTCCAGCTCTAGTGCTGGGAGGTGCACCTTCGCCTCCAAAAATGATTTAATATAATATCTAGAGAGCCCTAGATAGAGAGCTATCTCTTTTTTTTTGTTCAGATTATAAGATACATAGTGTATCACCCCACTTTTTTTTTTTTTACTGTGACCAGGGAAATTTCCTGGTCATCGGCAGACATCAAAGAGCCCTCTTTGACTAGGGAAACACAATGAATAATGTTATGCAGTACCCGAACATACCAATAGACATACTATAGACTGGTCCATTAGGTGAAACTCATAAATCAACCTGAGCCAGGAATTTCAAGTCCTTGTGTTTTGCCAAGTCTGAACACACAGGACTATGTCAAGAGTTCAGAGAAATGACAACATGTTCAATAAATGTTTGTCTGCAACACAAGTATTCAGCCCTACTGGGAGATACTTGCCATAATAGGAAAGTACAGAAATACAATTTATTCCTGAGTTGTGATCGTAACCCTATGCTATAGTCATGAGAACGCCTGCACATAAGACAATGTCCACAATAGCTAATTTTTTAGTTAGCTGAGTGGCAGTGTTCCTAAGTGTTCGACTTCTCGTGGCAAGGTGCGGTGCCATGGAGTATGGGTTTGATCCTGCTTCGGACCATATATTGTTCTTTGTTTTATTCTGTTGTTTATTTGTCATTTTTTTCTGAGAGCTGTAATACATACCTCTTCCTCCTATGATTCCCTTCAAAGAAGTGACTATTTTCAGAGCAACTAATGTTATATTTAAGTGGTAGTAATTTTTCATCTAGATGGAAGATGCTCCACAAAAATAAAAAGCAGAATAGCTCAGGCCAAAATAGCATTTCAGAAAATAAAAAATATCTTATGCAACAAATCTATGTCAATAGAATTGAGAAAGAGAGTTCATCGGTGCTATATAGAACCAATTCTGACCTATGGAAGTGAATCATTGACAGTGGACAAACAAATGAAAAGATGATTAGGGGCCACAGAGATGGGATATCTCAGAAGAATGTTGAAAGTTCCCTGGACAGCTAAAAAGACCAATGAAGAAATTCTCAAAGAGGCCATCACAAAAAGGAACTCCTAAAAAACATCAGAAAAAATCAACATTTTTCGGGCACATCATGAGAAGAGGAAAGTTGGAATACTTGGTTACAACTGGCAAAATAAAGGAAAGAGAGATCACGGATGACAAAGAGAGAAAATACTGGATAGCTTGGTGTCATGGCATGGAAAACAGTCAACAACAGAACTGATACAATGTACTGTATATAGAAGATTGTGGACAGACATGATCGCCTACACCATCTGGTATAGCACATGATGCCGATGATGAGTAATTTTTGTTGCAGTATCGTAACTGGGAGAGTTAGAAATAGGTAAGTTAATCTAGGGTTAAATATAGATATTATATGCTTGCTTGCGTTCGCCCGATGACTAAAGGAGTACACCTCTTCATCATCCACCCTTAAAAGAATGTTAAGTGGACATGTCTGTGCTGTGTTGTGGTTTGCAGTAGAACTGTGATATTTGTGCCTTTCGGCCCAACACATCCGACTTCAGCACATAGGTTTTGAGTACCTGGTTGCCTTCCCTCTTCGATCCCTACTCACTTGGCCAGACTAGACAGGTTAGTTTGTTGCTGAAGGCACCATGTAGAGGTGGAGTAGGTCTGGATGGTTCTGGTTCAACGATCCTGACGCAAGCCATCAGCTGTGGGTCGCAGACAACTTCCAGCTCTGCTGCTGTGGGGCACACCTTCACCTCCATAGATATTATTTAAATATGTATCAAATACAAACATACTCTATACTAGTCTGTGAGATCTTCTGTATCAAATACAAACATACTCTATACTAGTCTGTGAGATCTTCTGTATCAAATACAAACATACTCTATACTAGTCTGTGAGATCTTCTGTATCAAATACAAACATACTCTATACTAGTCTGTGAGATCTTCTGTATCAAATACAAACATACTCTATACTAGTCTGTGAGATCTTCTGTATCAAATAAAAACATACTCTATACTAGTCTGTGAGATCTTCTGTATCAAATATAGCACATCTGAACATATTTATTACATTTCTCAGTAGTGTTCACTATTAAAGGTGATTTATTACAATTTTTGGTAATTTACTAGTTCAGGAACATGAATTATTTCTGTTCAAGGGGCTGGGTGGTCTAGAGGTAAGACGCCGGCCTCTAGACAAGAAGGTCCCATTTTCGATTCCCACCATAGTCAGTGGGAAAAAAAATAATAAAATTGAATCCCTAGCTTTACTCTGCCCTGGTCTCTGGGTAGTGATATCCGATGTATAGTCCTCATGGACAACGGCGAAACAAACAAACAATTTTTGTTCAGAAGAGTAATATCCCTTGGTGTTCTAATCTATCATCAGAAAACCCCTAATTATAGGATTAGAGTTGGTAACCCTAGCTCTTGTTGCAAAAATAATATTAAATGAACAAGAACTAGAAGCAATTGATAAGTATGCAACAAATATGTGTGGTCAATCATTAGTAATGAACTTAAAGATAATCATCAACTAAGGGGAGATCACTCTTAAATATAAATAATGTATGTACCTGAAGAGATAGAGGGAAGCAAAGAGAAAAGATACCAGACAGCTTAATGGATGGCTTGGCAAAAGGTCAACAACAGAAATGATAAATAACTGTCGAGATCGAAAGTTGTGGAGAGACATGATATCGTATGCCAACAGGCTTGGTACTTGATGATGATATTTAATTCTTTCTGGCATTTTTCAAATATCGACATTAAAAAGTGATTTTTCATCTAGAATAGCCATGTCTGCCCAGGCTTTCAATAGAAATATTTGGCGTTCATCTAGTCTCCGTCTAGAATCTACAAGTCACATGTGCGATCCATACTCTTTTATGCAGCAGAAACATGGGGAGTGAACCATGATAGAAAGTTGACTTAAGAAGATACTAAGCATCTGTTGGGATCAACACATTATGAACAAAGAAGTCGCCAGAAGATCAGGCATTAACAACAGCAGTCAAGAAGTGAAAAGAAGATGTTGGAAATGGCTAGGTCACGTTCTATGTATGGAACAAACCAGGCATCCATTCTAGCATTAACATGGACACTACCTGGCAGAACATTGGGGACATGGCAACAAACCATACATGATGAAATAAAAGAAGCTGGCAGGTCCTGGTGAGAGTTGTTCATGCATGCTCCAGACCTGATTTGGTGAAAATCTCTTGTGGGTGCCCTTTTCTCTTATAGGATTCAGGAGATTAAGAAGAATGATTTATTTGCTTGCGTTCGCCTGATGACTAAAGAAGTACACCTCTTTGTCATCCGCCCTTAAAAGGACATTAAGTGGGCGTGTCTGCATTGTGTTGTGGTTTGTAGTATAACTGTGATATTTGCGCCTTTCGGCCCAACACATCCGACTTCAGCACGAATGATTTATTTAATTTGTGCTTCAGTCAGTCATGTTACTTTGCTGTATACATAATATTTATCTCTGTTTTATAATTCTCTATAGTTTAGCTTCGTCCACCAGCCCTGGGCCTGTGGCTTGAAAATAAAGCTGAGATGAATATTAGTTTCTTTCTGCATCGGACTCAACACAGAAGGTTCATTTTTGAGAACTGTTTTTGAAAAGCTCATTGTCTTATCCCAAGCATTTATAAAGCATCATTTGTGAAATAAACTAAAGCGTTGTTGAACATGTCTGTCAAACGAGTCGGAGACAGCTGTCTTAATGGCAAGATCTCTGTATGGCAGAAACGAGCTGATGACCACATGGAGAAGCAGCGTTTGAATCCATTCTCCGAGTTGGGGGAAAATTCTCCTAAAATAAATCACAGTAAGGATGATCCCAACTACGGCCGTCCATTGCCAGGTTCGTTGACAGAACTGAGGGGAAAGCAAGCAGACAAACACATCAACGCAGAAATTGAAGAGCTATGCCATATCATCAAAGGTTTAGGTAATGCAGTCCTCTCTCTCTTATATATCATTTTGTTACCAATGAGATCTCTCCAATAATAATTTTGTTACCAATGAGATCTCTAAAATAATAATTTTGTTACCAATGAAATCTCTCAAATAATAATTTTGTTACCAATGAAATCTCTCTAATAATAATTTTGTTACCATTTAAATCTCTCCAATAATAATTTTGTTACCATTTAAATCTCTCCAATAATAATTTTGTTACCAATGAAATCTCTCCAATAATAATTTTGTTACCAATGAAATCTCTCTAATAATAATAATTTTATCAATTAAATCTCTCTAATAATAATAATTTTGTTACCAATGAAATCTCTCCAGATACCAATGAGATCTCTATAATACTAATTTTGTTACCAATTAAATCTCTCCAATAATAATTTTGTTACCAATTAAATCTCTCTAATAATAATTTTGTTACCGTTTAAATCTCTCCAATAATAATTTTGTTACCGTTTAAATCTCTCCAATAATAATTTTGCTATAGTCCGTTCAGAAATTCATAATCACACCTGAATTAGCTTTGCGTAATAACCGCTTGTTATTTTAGTTTCAAAATTTGCATGCAATCTTAGAATATTGATGACGCAAAGATTTTGGTATTTTTTATTCCACAAACACAACAGATTTTGCACATCAGCGAATTCCTTTGATCTTTTATGACGATATCACACAAGTTGATTCAAATTTTAGAGTTTACAGTAATCGTGTTAAATTTTCCAGTATACTGGAATTCTTGTCAGAGACGTATCTATATAGTGCTTAATTGTGGGTGTTGTTCGTTATGTGTATTTGCAAACATGAATTCAATTGGTTACAATTGCTGATATAGTAAAAAAGTAACCTTTTGCATAGTTATAAATTTGCATTTCAAACTCATTGTAATTTAGATATAAATGTTGGTATTTAAAGTCAACAAATTGTCTACTGAGTCTTCACAAAATTAATTAAAATATGCCTTCCCTTCTGTAATTAATGCCCAGGCCGTGGTGCGTCATGTCGTTCAATAACAATTCAGTTTTGTGCACGGGATTTTCCTGAAGTTAGTGTTTCTGCAATAGCCAAACTATTTTACGTGAACGACCGCACCAAATTAATGTATATATCCTAAAATGGTGTCAAATTCGAACAGGGTGAATTTAATATAGCCTAAAGAAGGAAACTTTTAAACTAGATCAAATTTCTCAGAGCAAAAAATATTTCTATAACGTCATCAATATTCTAAGATTGCATGCAAATTTTGAAACCAAGATAACAAGCGGTTATCACGCAATACTAATTCAGGTGTGATTATGAATTTCTGAACGGACTATACCAATTAAATCTCTCTAATAATAATAATTTTGTTATTAATTAAATCTCTCTAATAATAATAATTTTTTACCAATGAAATCTCTCCAGATACCAATGAGATCTCTATAATAATAATTTTGTTACCAATTAAATCTCTCCAATAATAATTTTGTTACCAATTAAATCTCTCTAATAATAATTTTTTTACCAATGAAATCTCTCCAATAATAATTTTTTTACCAATGAAATCTCTCTAATAATAATTTTGTTACCAATTAAATCTCTCCAGTTACCAATGAGATCTCTCTAATAATAATTTAGTTACCAATGAGATCTCTCTAATAATAATTTAGTTACCAATGAGATCTCTCTAATAATAAATAATTCTGTTACCTATGAAATCTCTCCAATAATAATTTAGTTACCAATGAGATCTCTCTAATAATAAATAATTCTGTTACCTATGAAATTTTATTACTTCCACAAAATTTATATTTTCCAGATACAGACCTTAACAAATGAAAGAAGCAGAAAAAAAAATCATTCACATATTTTTTTTAACCCATGAAATTTTGTCTCTTTTATAATATTTTGGACCACTAAATGTATGTATATATTCTGCATTCTTATGTTGGTCTGAGATATCTAATATAGACTTGTCTTTTTGTTTGCATTCTTGTGTCCCATGTAATTGTCTTCTACATCGTTCACCCGTTGAGGAGGCATGGATATGTTCTGTCACTAGTTTATGGTAAGCTATCTGCACTTATCATTATGACACATACATCTTTAGCATGGATTTTTTTTTTAAAGTTACATAATAATTTTGGCCTACTCTGGTTCTTTAACATGTGCAGAGTGCACACATGACCTCCTGTTTTTCACTGCTACTTGAGAGGGCTAGACATCAAATCTCATTATCTGAGAGGGTTAGACATCAGTTCTCATTATCTGAGAGACCTAGACATCAGTTCTAATTATCTGAGAGACCTAGACATCAGTTCTCATTATCTGAGAGACCCAGACATCAAGTTCTCATTATCTGAGAGACCTAGACATCAAGTTCTCATTATCTGAGAGACCCAGACATCAGTTCTCATTATCTGAGAGACCTAGACATCGAGTTCTCATTATCTGAGAGACCCAGACATCAAGTTCTCATTATCTGAGAGACCTAGACATCAGTTCTCATTATCTGAGAGACCTAGACATCAGTTCTCATTATCTGAGAGACCAGACATCAAGTTCTCATTATCTGAGAGACCTAGACATCAGTTCTCATTATCTGAGAGACCTAGACATCAAGTTCTCATTATCTGAGAGACCTAGACATCAAGTTCTCATTATCTGAGAGACCTAGACATCGAGTTCTCATTATCTGAGAGACCTAGACATCAGACTACCCAGTGGTAGGGGAGAACATAGCCACAAAGAAAACCAAACCACAGATTTGAATAGAAAAATTCCCACAATTAAAACCTGGGACCTTTTTGTTCAGATGGTCAGTGTCTTACCCCTAGATCACCCACACCACCTCCTTCCCCCGTTGCTAGCAGTGACAATCATTCTACATGAACTCTAGTTTATGTACTACGGCTTTGATTTCTGTGATGTGTGCTCAAATTAGTTTATGTACTACGGCTTTGATTTCTGTGATGTGTGCTCAAATTAGTTTATGTACTATGGCTTTGATTTCTGTGATGTGTGCTCAAATTAGTTTGACTTCAGGGTCAATAAATATTCTGAATAGAACCTTGACTGAGAGTGATCAACATGTCATAGCTGAACTTGCATCCAGGATTGGCTGCTCCAGTTCCCCATTGTGGCTCTGTTAATCGAGTCTGGCCAGACAAGTAGAAGTCAAGCAGGGAGGCAATCCATGACCCATAAATGTTATGTTGAAAT
Source organism: Megaustenia siamemsis (assembly GCA_032433765.1). Classification (NCBI taxonomy): domain Eukaryota; kingdom Metazoa; phylum Mollusca; class Gastropoda; order Stylommatophora; family Ariophantidae; genus Megaustenia; species Megaustenia siamemsis. The sequence goes on from JAVIAB010000050.1 coordinate 9,311,155, forward strand.
TTGGTGTGCCAGACGAGAAGGTTTGAATATCACAGCTTGCTGTAAGCCACATACATCTATACACACCTAACATAGATGTAAGGGCCAAACAAGGACTAGTAGTTGGACAAACACACAAGAAAATAAAAAGAATTTGAACCCAAGATATAGTGGTTTTAGATATTTTTTTCTGTTTTGTCCTTTCTAATGTGTGTGTAGTTTTACACTTTTTGTAGATAGGGAAAATAATGTTGTGTGTTTTATACACCACATACCTTAGTCCATTTGTTCACCCTATTTATTGTACAGCACATATATTAGTCCTTTTGTTCACCCTATTTATTGTACAGCACATATATTAGTCCTTTTGTTCACCCTATTTATTATACAGCACATATATTAGTCCTTTTGTTCACCCTATTTATTGTACACACAAAAAGGGAGCTGTTAAAAAACATCAGAAAGAAGCAATCAACATTTTTCTGGCACATCATGAGAAGAGGAAAGTTGGAATACTTGGTTACAACTGGCAAAATAAAAGGAAAGAGAGATCGCGGATGACAAAGAGAGAAAATACTGGATAGCTTGGTGTCATGGCATGGAAAACAGTCAACAACAGAACTGATACGATGCACTGTAGATAGAAGATTGTGGAGGGACATGATCACCTACGCCAAATGGTAAGGCACATGATGATGATTTATTGTACAGCACATATATTAGTCCATTCGCTCACCCAATATATTGCTTTCTGCACTTTTGATATGGTTACTCTTTTGTATTCTCTGTACATATAGCCAGATTGTCTGCATGTGGTACATGTATAGCTATCCAAAGTGAACCAAAGGACCAACAAACACAAGATTAGTGGACAGATCAGCTGTCAACCATAAACCCTAAAATGGATGCTTTGGTTGAGGTGATTGCTGACTTTTCCACCAAAGATGGATTGTTGTTTGGTTCTTGTATTGTAGGTGTAGACTCACATTTTGTAACCCATATGGATTTTTATAAAGAAAGAAGGGGCCATTGGCAAAATGTGCTTTTAGGTCTGAGCACACAGCAAACCATTGAGGCAATGCTGTTTTTGACCAGCCTTTAGAATTCTGGACACAACAAACCATTGAGGCACTGCTGCATTTAGCCAACCTTTAGAAGTCTTGACATTTTGCAAACCATTGAGTCATTTAGCCAGCCTTTAGAAGTCTGAGCACTTAGCAAACCATTGAGTCATTTAGCCAGCCTTTAGAAGTCTGAGCACTTAGCAAACCATCGAGGCACTGCTGCATTTAGCCAACCTTTAGAAGTCTTGACATTTTGCAAACCATTGAGTCATTTAGCCAGCCTTTAGAAGTCTGAGCACTTAGCAAACCATTGAGTCATTTAGCCAGCCTTTAGAAGTCTGAGCACTTAGCAAACCATTGAGTCATTTAGCCAGCCTTTAGAAGTCTGAGCACTTAGCAAACCATTGAGTCATTTAGCCAGCCTTTAGAAGTCTGAGCACTTAGCAAACCATTGAGTCATTTAGCCAGCCTTTAGAAGTCTGAGCGCTTAGCAACCCATTGAGTCATTTAGCCAGCCTTTAGAAGTCTGAGCGCTTAGCAACCCATTGAGTCATTTAGCCAGCCTTTAGAAGTCTGAGCACTTAGCAAATCATTGAGTCATTGCTGCTTTTGGCCAACCCATAGAAATCTGGGCAAAGACTTTGATGCTACGCACCAATGTTCTCCTTTATATTTCTGTGACAGCTTCCATGACTAATTCTCACTAGTGCATGACTTCATCAATGGTTTGACAACGGTCTTTGTGGATAATGTTACACTTTCTCAACCATTTCTGACATGGAACTGAACTCTGGTCAATATTTTTGGTGCTTGCTATCATCTACAGAGTTCTGCCCTTGAACTTGGAAAACCATTGAAATGTCCAGGAACAGCTCATAGCTTGTTTCCCAAAAGTTGTCTTGGTCATTTCAAAGCTTTCTATGGAATGATCAGAAGGCGACAAAATAACTGTCATATATCCCAAGAACAGACATTTCCTGTCCACATGTTATCAAAATCATGCAGAAGAGACAATCTACATTTACTGGACACATGCAGAATGAGCATTGATCATACTGTAATAACGAGCAGAATGAATGGAAAGATAATAACGAGCAGAATGAATGGAAAGAAAAGTAGAGGAAAACCAGGAGAAAAAAAAAACTTTGAACAGCTTATCCAACTGGTATAATAAAAGATCACTGACTGAAATTATAACATGCATGAAGGACCGAGAGATGATCGCCAACCAGCATGACACATGATGATGATGAATGACCAGATCCTATTTTTAGAACGTAATTCTACTAAATTTGATAATCCCAGACTCCCCCCAGTTTTGCTAGTCTTTATATTCTGTCCAGTCTTGAGTTAAGCAGTTGGTTGGTCTTGTTTACAGGCAAGTTACAGCCAGACGGAAGCCACACTGTCCGTTTTGGGCAGCTGTTTGATGCCTATACACGAGTCTCCAACAATCTTGTTGGAATGTTGGTGAGAGCCAGAAAACGTGGACTGGTCCAGTTTGAAGGCGAGATGCTCTACCAGCGCAGAGACGATAATGTTATCGTAACGTTACTTCAAGTAGCTTAGTTCCCACGAAGTGCCTATCTGTTAATGCCTGACCCATACAGGCAGCTTGTAGAAGCCACATCACTGTAAGCAACATACCTCATTAACACAGTGCAATAAGATGTTGTGATCTTGTATAGAAATATATCGTTTTTCTGAATACATACGACTGTTGTGATGTGTCCATGGGCAGCCATAAAAGAGAATGGTATGGGGAATGGTAACACCTGTTGCTTTACCCTGGTAGTCTTTTGCTGATAAAATTGTAACTTGTTTTCTTAATAGATTTATATAATTGATAGGTCTTCTTATGTGGAAAAGCTAAATGAATGAACATATAAGTCAATATTAGAAATAAAGCAATGGGATTTATATCAATGGCACATATGCCATACTAGTTGGCCTAGGCGATCATGTCCTTCCACAATTCTCTGTCCACAGTGAATCATATCAATTCTGTAAATTGTTTATTGCTCTATGGCACCAAACTATCCAGTATCTTCTCTCTTTATTATCTGCAACCTCTCTTTCCCTGTATTTTGCCAGATGTATTCCAACTTTCCTCTTCACAAGCTGTGCCAGAAAAATATTGATTCTTTCTGTTTTTAGGAACTCTCTTTTTGTGTTGGCTTCATTGAGAATTCCCTTGTTGGTCTTTTTAGCTGTCCAGGGAACTTCCAACATTTATTTGAGAAATTCTATCTTTGTGGCCTCTAATTATCTTTTCATTTGTCTACTGTTCATGATTCGCTTCCATAAGTCAGAATTGGGTCTATACAGCACCGATGAATTCTCCTCCTCATTCCTATTGAAATAGATTTTTTGCACGAGATGTTTTTCATTTTCTGAAATGCTACTTTAGCTTGTTCTATTCTGGGTATTTATCAACTTAAGTTTAACATAGTGTCACACTCATGTATTATGAGCACAACTCATAAACTCCAAACTAAACCATCAGTGTCTGCTGAAAGTGACTGAGCACTAATGGGTTTACCATAAGTACAGTAATGTCAAAACTAACAATGAATTCTCTTGTGTTGTAAAATATACACTCTGTAAATATATGAAGTTAATCAACACGAATCAAGACACCTTGATGAAGCGTTTCAGTCATTTCTTCACACCTTCCTGCGTTAAGGCTGCCCATGCATGCATCATTTCTTATTTATGTGCAATTTGTATTTGAACTTGTTAGCTTGAGTACTTAATCTTATCACCATTATGTGCCGTGCCAGTTATTATAGGCAGTTTGATCTCCACAGCAAACAGTATTTATCATTTTATAATGTCCGGTGTGCTCTTTCATTTTACTTTTGTTCCGTTTATACCCCTATGAATCTTATGTTGTCGTGCTTCCAAAACCAGTGGTAAGTTATCACAATTTGTAAGAAAGTTTATTTCCTTTCTGCACGAAATAATCTTGGAATGTTCAAATCTACTTTTGAAAATGTGTACATTAATTTGAATTTTGATCTGATTTGGAAGATGGCTGCGAACATTTTTACTGAGGCCATACACAACGGAACATAACTCAGGATTATATTGAGCAGGTTCATTACCAAACACAAGTAGGATAATAGAAACATGAGCCACTTTTGAGGATATAGATTCTATCTATCTATTGACCTTTCGAGCCGTAACCGGCCCATAGGGCGTAGACCAAGATACACCTTCACCTATATGAATTTTTGTTCTAGCAGTTTTCTTTTAAAGATATTTTATCAAATCTCGCCATCTGTCTCTGTTCTGTGCAAGCAGTTCTATCTCATTGAGGGAGCCGATTCCTGCTGCTCTTGCCTCTCTCATCAATGTTCTTCTCAGTGTCTCCCTGGGTCTTCCTCTTTTTCTTTTACCTGTTGTTTCCCATATGAGGGCTTGCTTTGCTATTCGATTATTATCTCTTCTCATCACATGTCCAACGTATGACCATCGTCTTTTCTTTATTACTGAAGATATTAGTGGTTGATTGGCGATTTCTCTAATTTCCTCGTTTGTTTTGAATTCGTTCCATTCTATACCAAGTATTTTCCTTAGACATTTATTTTCGAATGCGTTCAACTTTGTTTCTATATCTCTTGTTGTTTTCCAGCTTTCACACGCATACGTAAGGGTTGATAGTACATTTGATTTGAATAGCCTAAGTTTTGTGTTTGTGCTAATGAGTTTTGATTTCCACAACTTTTCAAGGCTTCTGAAAGACATTGCTGCTTTAGCCAGTCTGATTCTAATTTCTTTGCTCGTATCCCCTTCTCGATCAATGTGACTTCCAAGATAGATGAAGTGATCGATCTCTTCTACTGGTTTGTTTTCCATGTATATTTTGTCACTTGTTGGAATTAAACTTTTCATGACTTTAGTCTTTTCATGATTGACCTCAAGCCCAATTTTGCTGGCTATTGATGATAGTTCATTTGTGTTTTCCTGCATCGTTTTTATCTGATTGCTGATGAGAACTATGTCATCAGCAAAGTCCAGGTCCTCCAAATGGTCTCCTTGTATCCATTCGATGCCTTTATTACCAGTGCAGCATTTCTTCATTATGAAGTCCATAACAATTCCAAATAACAAGGGCGATAAAATACATCCTTGTTTAACCCCAGTTTCTATTGGGAAACATTCGCTCAGTCCTTCCTCTGTTCGAACTGCACATGTGTAACCATCATACATGTCTTTGATAATATTTATGATTTTTGATGGTAAGCCATATTGCTTCAGAATTTTCCACAAAGAATCTCTATGAATACTATCAAATGCTTTTTTGAAGTCGATGAAGTTAAGTACAAAAGGTTTTTGCTTTTCAGTGTGTTCCTCCAATATAAGTCGTAGAGTGAAAATGTGGTCAAGACAGCTTCTCCCTTTTCTAAACCCAGCCTGTTCTTCACGCATTACTGTATCTATTGAATCCTTTATTCTATTTAGGATGATTTTACAGAATAATTTTGAGGCAACTGACAAAAGTGTCACGCCTCTCCAATTGTTACAATCTCTAAGATTGCCCTTTTTTGGGATCTTAACAATGATTCCTTTTTTCCATTTATGAGGCGTCTTCTCTGTTTTCCAAATGATGTTGAACATTTTTTGGAGATGTATTAAATTATGGCTATCAATTGCCTTGAGGATCTCAGCTGTTAACTTATCCTCTCCAGCAGCCTTGTTATTGGTCATTAGCTTTAAGGTGGTTTCTATTTCACTCAAGGTGAAGTCATCTAAATTTACATCTAATTCTGCTGCTGGTGTTTCAGCTTCAAAATCTATTAAACTGTGAGGTAGTGGACGGTTAAGAATTTCTTTGAAGTGTTCCGCCCAACGGGCTTTTATGTCTGCGCTTGTTGTTAGCATTAATCCAGATTTGTCTAGAATTGGTGTTCCACTGGATGTATAGGTGTTTGTCAGCATCTTTTGTACAGTATAAAGAGTTCTGCTGTCTCCTGTAATTGCAGCTGTCTCTGCTTTCTCTGCCAAGTTGTCTATATAAGCTCTTGTATCTCTTCTTGCCGAACTTTTCACTTTGTTGTCTAATTCTTTGTATGTTGCTTTTGCCAGAACCTTTCCAAGATCTGTCTTTACATTAGTCATGGCTCTCTTCGCTTCTCTTCTTTCTTTGATGTATTTCCATGTGGTGTCTGAGATCCAAGCTCATTTTTCCATTTTCTTCAGTCCAGCACTTGCTTCTGCTGCTGTCATTAGTATTTTGCTCTGTGAGTCCCACATTTCATTGATATCTAAGTCTATTTCACCAAGTGCTGAATAACAATTACTTAGCTCTATGTTAAACTTTTCCTTTATTGCTTCATCTTTCAGTTTATGACTATCAATTTTATGTGTAATTGACCTCTTCTGTTGGTTTCTAAATTTTAATCTTATTTTCCCAATGCACAGGTTGTGGTCACTATTAACATCAGCACCTCTGTATGCTCTTACATCTATTAATGATGATCTGAATTGTTGTTTAATACATAGGTGGTCAATTTGATTTGATGTTCTATCATCAGGAGATATCCATGTTGTTTTGTGGATATTTTTATGTGGAAATAATGTCCCACCTATAACTAAATTTTCTATTAAACATAATTCTATTAATCTTTCTCCATTCTGACTTGTTGTATTACAGCCTTCTCTCCCCATCACATGTTCCACTCCTGCGTTATCTTGTCCTACTTTGGCGTTGAAGTCTCCCATTACAATTAAAAGATCATGTTTTGGTATTTTGTTTATAAGTTGTTGCAGTTGGTTATAAAAATCATCCTTAACTTCATTCACAGGATATAGATTACAGTTCCAAAATTGAATTTTTAAAAATCAGTATAATGAATGTAAAAAAAAATAATCCCCATTTCGTTATTTTGTATGCGCCCAGGCATCTGGTCTAAAATGTAGGTGATGTGTTGTTGTAGTGGTCGGTGCTTTGCCATACAGATTTGGGAGGAAGATCACCATTGATATATTATTTTTTTATTTTATTTTGTTTATTAGAATGCTCATTTGATATTTGTACTTAACCTGAATACCTTTATGATTTGTGCCAGACTTGATTGATCATTGAGTTGGGCTTGTGGGTCAGCTAGTCAGTAGTGATTGGGCTTTGATCAATGGAATAACAACAAAACAAACCAATCTTCAATTTAGCTGTTCCTATACTTTGGGTTTTATTTTACATTAGGCAAAAGGACATTCTTACCAGTGCTTTTTGGGTCATGAAGTTAACAATTTGGGATGCCCTGTTCCATCACAAAGCATTTGGAAAATGACAGATAATAGATGTTTGATTGTCACAAGGTTTTTTTGTGCTGCGATGACTTCATTCAACTTATTTGTTATACTTCAGATTCTCTATACTTTTCAGTTAATGATTTCTATACACCCCATGACTTTATGATTGTACATATCTCACATCCACATATCAAGAGCACCTCCAGATAGTATTGAAGATGTTTCTCCCATGGACACACAAGATGTATTTCATTTCTGAAATGCTGTTTTGCCCAAGCATGGGCACCATACGTTCAACATGAAATCAGGACGAACAACTGACAAAGTAGATTACCAGTGGTGAATGAAGAAAAGAAAAGCAGTGTTGAATCTGAATAGCACCAACAGACAACATTTAATGAAAGCAGAACAAACAAGAACTAAAACAAATGAATTTGAGATCCCCGATGGTGGATATAGTCTCAACTGCCAACATAAGCTGCCAGTGTTACTTGTGTGAAATGAAAGTCATGATGGTCACCATAAGAGAATATGACGAGGCGATGAGAGAAACAAAATATGACTTGAGATGATGAGAGAAGTAGCTGGTGTACAATGGTGACCATAAGAAACAAAATATGACTTGAGATGATGAGAGAAGTAGCTGGTGTACAATGGTGTTCATAAGAAACAAAATATGACTTGAGATGATGAGAGAAGTAGCTGGTGTACAATGGTGTTCATAAGAAACAAAATATGACTTGAGATGATGAGAGAAGTAGCTGGTGTACAATGATGTTCATAAGAAACAAAATATGACTTGAGATGATGAGAGAAGTAGCTGGTGTACAATGATGACCATAAGAAACAAAATATGACTTGAGATGATGAGAGAAGTAGCTGGTGTACAATGATGTCCATAAGAAACAAAATATGACTTGAGATGATGAGAGAAGTAGCTAGTGTACAATGATGTTCATAAGAAACAAAATATGACTTGAGATGATGAGAGAAGTAGCTGGTATACAAGCAGTCTTGAAGACAAGAAGTAAACAAGTTTGTCCACCTAGAATGAATGTCTTGTGTTATCATACCACAAACAACAAGTGGAGAATGAGGTGATGGAGGTTCAACATCAAGAAACTTGAAAAAACAGCATCAAGTGTCGGCGTTTGAGCTGCCAGAAGAGCAGGAACTGGCTTGTGTATTTGTCATGTTTGACGTCTTAGAAAACAAACTTCTAAAAAATGAGCAGGTTAGATTGGGCACATACCACGGAACACAAGCACACCCAGGTAGACAATAATACAAGTCTGCCCTACACACAATAGCCAAAGTAGATAATTTGGCCTACAGAAGCAAGCTAGCATGACAAACTAAGGGTAACTAGAGAATACATCAAGTTTGTGATCCTGGCCAGGCCACGTGTTTAGCTAATGTTGATTTCTGAAGTAGCAGATGACACATTAAAATGAAGAAAGGTGGCTGCATGAAAAGCTACACGAATGCATACATTTTCAAGTGTTATGGTAGGTTTGGGAAGAATATTATGTGATTTGTACATACAATGAGTTGATATACGCAATTTAAAGCATATACTGCATCAACTTTCTTCTGGTCATTGTTTGATATTATCCCTGTTTAATATAACTTAATTTTAGATTGCAGCTGTGATGTGATTGTTCGATATTAGTCATGTTAATAGAACTGATAATATTTATAGATCAGAGCTGCTATTGTTGTTACTGTTATCAAAATGACAAATCAGATGACCGTCCATATTGTTGCCACTGGGTAACAATGCAAACTCTTGCACTGTCACATTTTTGATCTGGTTCTTAACATTATCAGGATAGCGTTTTTCTCGAATCCCTGTACATGTTTCTGTGCCATATGAGCATATATCTGCAGGTATGAGGTTCAGTACAGCCATGAACTAATAAATAAAGATTCACCAGAAAATATCAAATAAATTGAAGGAGTGAGATAACAACTTGCTAGTGAGGGCAACCATCAAAGAGTGAACAGAAATGATAAGTTGTGTGTAATTAATTCTTTACAAATGTTATGTACTTTTGACAGATATTTATACAAATGTCCTAGTGCAATACTTTTGTGTGGGCTTTCATCAACTGTTTCTAAATAATTTACAAGATCTGTAAAGCTTATTATATTATACATCATTCAATAGATATTTGTGTTTCATGTGTCTTTGTCAAGTTCATATTATTATGTGTGCTTTGGGAAGGCAGGAGAGAGAGAGAGAGAGAGATACTGTCACTTCTGACATATTAGTGACTCTTATACTTCTTGAATTTAGAGTCAGGACAGTGTCCATTTGTACTCTAATTTCTCTTGCTTCCTCATACAGAAAGATCAGAACACAGAGCATGAACTCCATCGCACCTGTGGTGGTACCCTCATGGCAATTTTTTAAAAAAAAACTTGGTTCATATTATTTCAGTAATAATATAAATTGATCTTTTATAAATAAATATTTTGTCCCAGCAGAAGCTCTACAGTTTTCTGTCTGACATTCACCTGATGATTACTAAAGGGATTGATGTCCTTTTTGTCATCCGTCCTTGATGTCAAGCGGTTGTAGATGTGTTGAGGTTTGCAGCAGAATTGTCCTATTTGCATCTTTTCAGCATAACACTTCCAACTTCAGCACTGCATTTTTGAGTTCTGTTTCAACTCTCTTGGCCAGACTAGACAGGGGCACTGTGAAGTGATACAGTAAGGTCTGGGTTATTGATCCTGAATACAGCCATGAGCTGCTTAAGACAGCTTCCAGCTCTCTTGCTGTCTGGCACTTTGTCTCCCTTCATTTTCAAACTGCCATGAGAGCATGTTTTGACACTTGATCTCATCAACTCAAGGGACTACTATCATTGGGGAAGTCCTGAATGGTAGAGGCTAACTGATGGCAGTCATGGTTTGCTATCCTATAGCAAACAATACATGTCAAATATCTGACCACCACAATACTACTTCCCTGTCACACCTACTGTGAGAGTGGGCTGCTACCATTTTTTCAGCTAGATCAATTCAAATGTTCTATTCATAATTTTAAAAACAGAATTAACCTTCAGCAACCAGCTATTGCTATGCATTTAGACCAGCTTGGGTCACAAAAAAGATGGTTTCATTGGGGTCATCAGCAGTTCCCATAACTTGTTGTGTAGGGTTGTTGCTGTGGGCCATATTTGTGTTCTTAGGAATGTTAAGGGTGCTGCAGTCCTGTTGTGTGTGCTCTGGAGTTTGGCTGCTCCACAGTCGCTTGTTGCAGAGCCACTGGCTCCTATCTTGTTGTTGCAGAGCCACTGGCTCCTATCTTGTGTAGATGTGATCGAGGTCACAATGACATGCTTGATCTTTGTCTGCTCAGTTTGTTGAAGCTGTCACCTTCTGGCTCATATTTTCCATGCAATTCCCTCCATTCTGTTTTCCTGGCTTGCTTCAGGATTGTTATTTCTTTGAGGCTCTGGGGTTGGTTGGACAGTTGAAGGTTTCCATCTGCTTGTGCGAGTTCATCTCATTTCCAAGGACACCACAGTGTGCTGGTATCTACTGCAGGACTAGTTCTGTCTTTGCTGACAGTGAGCAGATGTTGTTCTTTATTTCTTGGATGAGTCTGTCAAAATTGACCAAATAACATGGATAAACATGCAAGAAGTCTAACAAAACTAACTCAAAGACTGCATTGAGATTTTGTTACAAACCAATTATATTCATTATAAAGACATCACAGCATTTTATAAGTCTTTGTACAAACATATAACTAAGAGAAATCATAACAAGCCAACAGCATGATAATAATATCTCTCTCTTCTTAAAGGGCCGAGGTACCTGCAGGACTGTCTAGAGGGCAGTGATGTTCAACAATGAGCCACCAACTGGAGGTTTCAACCACAAACAATTCATCCTGTCCCTAAAACAAATGTCTTCCATTAACTATTAATTGCCTGCTCCCTTCCATTAACATTAGAATCCAGAAGTTTGTATTTACTTCATTCAAAAACTTGGTTCATACAAAAGTGAACCCAGCAGCTTGACTCGACAAAACAAGCCAACAATTTGTCAACAGTAATTCTGCAGAGTTAACAAATTATCTGGCTTTCGTTACATTGAGACATAATTGACTTTGGGTGTCTTGTTCAATCACCGCTGACCTTCCTCAATCTTATCCAAACTGCCCCACTATTAATTCTACATTAACTTCTGATACCACTTTCTTAAAAGGGAATTATTTTTAAAAATAAAGAAAAGGAAATCAATTATTTCTCTTGCAATCTTTGTCAAAATCACAACAACAACATATTGCATGGATCTAAGATACACATCTGAAATGATCTATTAGGTACTTCCGTATGCATCTTTACACCTTTAAATCATTTGGACCTCAACAGATTTTTTTTTCAGTTCTGCTTTTCTATTTGGATGCCCCCTCCAAAGTTCATTGCCAGAAGAAGGTGGTACTGTCTATTTCTTGATACAGATTCTGTTCTTAAGGCTGATTCTCTGGCACTTCTCTACAATCATGTTCAATCCAATGAACTTTCTTTGCTGCGTATTTACTGATAACTAAATTATTTTCATGTGATAAGTTATCGCTTGTCTTTTGAAAGTTTTCCCTGCCGTTGTTCATCTTGTACTGTCTTTGAATCTTCCCATGGCCTTGGTCCTCTGATATTTTCCCATTTATCGACATCCGTTTGATTAATCTCCTAGAGACAAATAGAAAACAGGCAGCAATTATGTAGCAGCAATTTCCACAGAATATCAGTGTCAAGCTATCAATACAAATATAAAGTAGATGATATGCTGATAGTACTGTTGGATGCATTGATCTGTGTGAAATAATAGAACTAGCTGTTAGCAAATAGTGATAGGTTGATGTTTATGGATGTTCTATGTCTGGCAGACTCTAAGATGGTAGAGAAGTGATCAGGGACAGAGATATGTTTACAACACTGGGGAAAAAAATCACAAATAATCAAGTGAAAACAAAGAACAATAGACAGCATGAAGCAGGGTTAAACCCGTACTCCTCGACATACGCCTTGCCACAAGAAATGGTGCGACTGCTGGATCTTTCGAGTCAAGAGGGATGTTGTCTAGATTTAAGACAGCTACAGCGTGAACAGAGGAGGACTTGTATTTCTCAGCTGTTTAAAATGAAGAGGTGATCTCAGCACTTATGGACTTGTTCAATGTGTGATGAGGATAATCCAACAACTAAACTGAACGTGTCTCTTATCATCGCATGGCAGACATATGCCATTCCCCTTACTTCTGCACTAGTCTTGAATTCAGTCCATGGTGTACAAAGTATTTTTCTGATTTAAATGAACATGAAGCTGCTGCGATTTCTGACAATGCCCACACAAGAACCAAACCAAGAATAGGGTCAATCTCTTCTTCCTCTTCCTTTCAGCTTCCCGTGGAGCATAGGTCCTCAACAAGCACTTTCAGCTTCCTGTGGAGCATAGGTCCTCAACAAACACTTTCAGCTTCCTGGGGGAGCATAGGTCCTCAACAAGCACTTTCAGCTTCCTGGGGGAGCATAGGTCCTCAACAAACACTTTCAGCTTCCTGGGGGAGCATAGGTCCTCAACAAGCACTTTCAGCTTCCTGGGGGAGCATAGGTTCTCAACAAACACTTTCAGCTTCCTGGGGGAGCATTGGTCCTCAACAAGCACTTTCCACACTGCTCTGTTTCTTGCCATTCTTTTAAGATCATTTCATGTCAACCCCATCATCTTAATCTCTGTCCACCTGTCTTCTCCAAGAATACTTTAATCTTTCTCTTTGTCTCTTCCCCTGGGGATTCCAAAAAAGGGCCTGTCATGTAATACTCTCAGGTGGAGAATAGGATCAATGCCATCATATTAATATTTTTCTTGTAACTTAACATCCAGCAGATCAAATATTGTGAAAGAAAATAAAAGTCCAGACAAGAGTAGCAAATACGAATGAGATTACCTCCAACATTTCCTTTTCGAAGTTTCTGACATCAATAATTTTCAGTCCAAGATTATCTGCCTCCTCTTGTGAAATCTGCCAGTTGACATTTAAGTATGAATATTAAATAAATTACAACTATTAATTCACTAGTTACTAAACATAATGGTCAAGGAAAGCACCAATTGTATTTCCTCAAGAAGGTTAATTTGGCAGTTCGTGAGTTAATCATGGAAAGCCCATACATAGGCCCTAGTTTATGGTAATCTTCTCCTTAGTTAACACTAAGTGGGTGCACATGTCATAAGTTGACATCTATACCACAATACCAGTACCTTTCAGCCTGACACATCAAGTGGGTGCACCTGTCACAAGTTGACATCTATACCACAATACCTGTACCTTTCAGCCTGACACATCAAGTGGGTGCACGTGTCACAAGTTGACATCTATACCACAATACCTGTGCCTTTCAGCCTGACACATCAAGTGGGCACACACGTTGCAAGTTGACACCTATACCACAATACCCGTACCTTTCAGCCTGACACATCAAATGGTCGCACACGTCGCAAGTTGACACCTATACCACAATACCCGTACCTTTCAGCCTGACACATCAAATGGTCGCACACGTCGCAAGTTGACACCTATGCCACAATACCTGTACCTTTTGATACATCTAACTTCAGCATGGTAAATTTTTTTGACAAATTTGTCAGGGTAGTGGCCATTTTAACCTACTCTTTTCAATTTCTGCCATGGGTTCTTTAACGTGTGAGAGTGCACAAGGAATCTTCTGTTTTTCACTGTCATCTGAAAGGGCTGGACATTGGATCTCACTACCCGGAGACCAGGGGCATATAAAGCAATGAATTATGAATGTCTTACCTCTAGACTATCCAGTTCCACCTTCAATGAATGATGAAAGTTTTGATTTCTGATGTACACTTGTTGGCTACTTTACGTAAACTATATCATCAAGTACCGTGCCTGCTGGCGTAGGTGATCATGCCTCTCCACAACTCTTGATCTCGACAGTTATTTTTCATTTCTGTTAACCTTCTGCAAAGTCATTCTCTCTGTCTGGCATCTTTTCTCTTTGCTTTCCTCTCTCTCTTCATCCCTCAACTTTCCCAGTTGTTACAATATATTCCAGTTGTTCTCTTCTCATTACATGGCCAAATAATGATGATTGTTTCTTCCTAATATTGGAAATTAGCTCTCTTTTTGCTTTGGCCTCTTTCAGAACGTTTTCATTGCTCTTCTTAGCTGTCCATGGTATTCTCAACATTCTTCTGTAAAACCACATTTCCACAGCCTCCAGTGTTAGTCAAAGGCTAGCGGGGCCAACTGTAAACAAACCAGTGGATGGCAACAGAAAACCACTGTCGTAAATTCTTTGTATAATCATGGATGTTCTTTATAGATAAGGGTTTAAAAAAAAAACAACTCAAGATACATGAAAGGTGTGTTATCTACAGCAATCCTAAATGGATCTCTTTGCTGACACAGTTGTTTGTCACTGATAATTTAGTTCACTAGTTCAGCTGTGTCTTTCCAGGAAGGTAAAATACACAAACATCTATTATACATTCAAAGTGATTAGATGAAGTTGTTTCTTTAAAGTTCAGAACTTTTGTGGTTAAAAATTGAATATCGCATCCCCTGAAACTCTCAGATTTGCCACTCTTTGATATTTTTGTTCCAAGCGTTGAAAACTAAAACATTCATACAAATTTTTGACTTTAGATACAAATTGTATGTTTTGCATGTAGTGTCACGAATTGAAACCACTTCCTTAAAATATCAATTTTAAGAATGACAGGAGTGTACTAGACTTGGTAGACCATTAATGTAAAATTTCCAAGCTACAACTAAAAAGCCATTTTGAAATGAAAACAAACAGCTGTGCAGAGAACAAGAAAAATGAAAACAACTGGAACTATCATCATTTTGTATAACTTGCCTGCCTGAGGAATTCCCTGAATGTCAAGGCCAAACAAAAACTGTGCAACCATGAGGTATGCACTGTGGTAGACGTATGAAGGAGCTGGATAAGTCAAAGGATGGATCCAGAAACAATGACAGGGAACGTCTTACACAGGACTCCATGTGCAAGGACAAGACAGACTAAGGTCAACCAAGTAGAGGACAGTTTAAACACTTTGTTGTATACTACGAGGTGTACGAGCTATTGATTGCCAGCTTGCAATCGCCCAATGATTAAAGGAATGCACATCTTCCTCTTTTGCCCTTATAAGGACATTAAGTGGGCGTGTCTGCATTGTGTTGTGGTTTGCAGTATACCTGTGATTATTTGCGTCTTTCGGCCCAACACATCCGACTTCAGCATGACATTTTTGAGTACCAGGTTGTCTTCCCTCTTCAATCCCTACTTTCTTGGCCAGACTAGACAGGTTAGTCTGTTACTGGAGGCACCGCGGAGAGGTGGAGCAAGGTCTGGATGGTTCTGGTTCACCAAGCCATTAGCTGTGAGTCGTGGACAACTTCCAGCTCTGTTGCTGAGAGGCTAAGCCATTGATTTGTAGGTCTGCAGCCAAGGAGAGATAATGGGTTGAAGAATGTACACAGGAATTTAGAATCAAGTGTGGCACAAGTAAGAAACAATGATTAAGGGGATATTAAAGGGATACCAGCGAACTAGTAGAACACAGAGAATACATACTCTTTATTATCTCTTTTTTTTCTGGCGTTCACCCGATAGTTTCTAAAGGACTGGATAGTCCCCCTTGCCATCTGCTCTTAAAAGGACGTTAAATGGGTGCAGATGCATCATAGGACTTCTGGTCAATATGGTGGATACCAATGAACCTTTGAGGCACTGTCTGAAAAGCTTCATTGTTGCAGTTTCCTCATATTCCAAGTCCGGCATGTTGCAGGAGCTACTGCGATTAGTGCTCTGTGCACACCATGAGCTGTGTGTTTCATCAGATGGTGTTTCTATATTCAGATTGCTTACGATGAATATCATATGATAAAGGACAGTTCAGTTGCGTTCACTGTCGGGCTACAATGCCTTATGTCTTTTGACGTGTGCTGTGTTTGAAACGATGGAGACTGCAGCTGCCTTTATTTGTTTGGATATTTGATGAAATGTTCAATCGGATGTTTCCACTGGCACGGGCGGTTGAGCAATTATGAATTTTTATTTGTTTGCAGTGATACTGGGGGCCTTCGAATAACTATAACTAGATGCGTCATGTTGTGGTTTATTTGTGTATTTTGGCCCGACACATCCAACTTTTGGCACCAGGTTTGCCTCCCCTCTCTAATCCCTATTCTTTTGGCCAGACTGGATAGTCTGTTTCCAGGAACATTGCTGGGTCAGCTCTGTTGTTTGCTAATCCTGATGCATGCAGTCAGCTGTGGGTTACTGACCACTCTCAGCTCTGTTGTTGGATGGGTGTCTATCTGTTGTTGAACATTTTTAAGGCTGTCACAAATGCAGTAAGATCAGTTAAGCTAACTAACCATGTAAGAAAATACCCCTTGTGAACTACATGATAGCTACTGCTCAAATGCCTTGAAAATAATTTATTCTGTCTTTGGAAATGTAAAGTCTGAAAGATATACCTTTCTTCCTTGGCGAAAGTCATACCGGATGCTTGTGAAATGTTTCAGGAAAAAAGATCCACCTGCAACAAAAATCTACAGAAAAAGTCAAATACATTAATGAATATTTGTGAAGTTTATATAAAATACAAGATCTAATGATTAACGTAAGATGCTCCAATGATTTTAGCACAAAGGAGATGGCAAGGAGGCTTGACTTCATTTGACTATGGTAGATACTAACAACATATGGGGTAAGCCAACACATAACACATATATACAATTTTCTTAACTTTCTGAAAAGAATCTGATCTGATTAGTGAGTCATTTGTGATTTTGTAACTCAATTTAGCAACAGCATGACTTTTAATGTTGACACAGCAGTAACACACTTGTGGATGATGAATTCATTAGTTCATCATAGATAATTCAATTATTTTTCTTAGCTTTATTTTTCTATCTATCTATTGACCTTTTGAGCCATAGCCGGCCCATAAGGCGTAGACAAGATACTCCCTCTCTTATCTGAATTTTTGTTCTAGCAGTTTTCAATTCTTTTAAAGATATTTTATCAAATCTCGCCATTTGTCTCTGTTCTGTGCAAGCAGATCTATCTCATTGAGGTAGCCGCATCCTGCTGCTCTTGCCTCTCTCATCAATGTTCTTGTACCTGTTGTTTACCACATGAGGGTTTGCTTTGCTATTCGGTTATTATCTCTTCTCATCACATGTCCAACATATGACCATCGTCTTTTCTTTATTACTGAAGATATTAGTGGTTGATTGGCGATTTCTCTAATATCAGGTCTATGTTTCATTAACAAAATTGTTTTTATGATGGCTTGTTAAACCTCTGATCAACGGTTCTATACCAAGCCGGAGAAAAATAATTCCTCCACCTTGGATACAACCAGAAACTGAAAAATAACAGCTTTCTGTTTGCCAATCAATTATTAAAACACAATCATATTATTTTAAATATAATCTTTAATACTTTTGTAATCTTTTAATTAATCATTAATCTGTAACTAACAGTGTAAGTGTGACAAAGTTACATAGTCACACTAAGTTAATAACAAAGTTACTCGTTCTGTTACAAGTCATGTGTTTCACTTACTCTTAACAGTAACACTGAGTGTGTGTAACGTGTAACACAGTTAATAGATACAACTTTAAATTAACCACTAAGTAAGCTACAGTTAAGAATAATGAGTACTTTACACTATTTACCATCATCGAGGCCAGCTCCTTATCGTGGGGATGGGGCTTGACAGTCACCAGGGTCTGAAAACCAAGACTGGCCAGGTACTCCTACAACCAAGCAAGACCACAGTCTGCTCTAGCAAGTAAAACCAAGACTGGCCAGGTACTCCTACAACCAAGCAAGACCACAGTCTGCTCTAGCAAGTCAAGACTGGCCAGGTACTCCTACAACCGAGCAAGACTACAGTCTGCTCTAGCAAGTAAAACCAAGACTGGCCAGGTACTCCTACAACCAAGCAAGACCACAGTCTGCTCTAGCAAGTTTAAGTGCTGAAGTCGGAGGCAACCAGCCAAAAGGCGCACTACAACAATCAGGATGCCACACACTCATGCCAATGGGAAGTATGTCTATAACCGCAAATCGATATAGCACTCGCCCTGTGATGGACACTCAGGCAGGTGCAGCGCTGGGCCCTCAGCCTCGAAAAGGCCCAACCTCTATTACTGGATGTCCTTCTCAATTGCTCTGTGGAGTCAGGGAGCGAGAGAATAGAGCTACTGGCCAATCCAAAATACGACCACTCAAAATAATGCACTGGAATGCTGAAGGCATCAACAGCAAAAGAGATGGGTACAGTAAAAAGATAGAATTAGAAAATATCCTGCATGAAGAACAAGTAAGCATATGCTTTTTGCAGGAAACCCATCTAAACAACGACATAGCCTTGAAGATTAGGGGATACCAGTGCTACCGATCTGACAGAAAAAACAGACAAAAGGGCGGAATATTGACATTTGTAAAGAACAACATCAATCCATGTCAGATTGAAGTGTATATGGATGGGGCGGAATATCAAATACTGCACCTCAGGACAGAAAATACAGACTTTGACCTACTTAACTACTACTGTCCGAGTGACCGCCCACAAGCACTAGACACATTTAAATTAAAAGAAAGAATAATGTATGTGGATACTTTAACAGCCATTCACAGAGCTGGGGCTATGAACAAGAGAGGTGAAGAACTTGAAAATTGGCAGGATGACAATGAGCTTATACTATTAAACCAGACAACAGATCCACCAACATTCTACTCCAGATCATGGCATACCACATCTACATCAGACCTTGGTTTCCATTCACCAGACCTGGATTGGAATATCACACGCATTGTTGGGAAACAACTTGGAGGCAGCGACCACCGACCAGTCTTTTTAGTCGTGCAAAATGAAGCCGTCAGGGAGAGCAGCACTCTCTCCAGATGGAATTACAAAAAGGCATATGGAAAATATATCAACACTACACCAGTGTACTGACTAAAGATATAAATGCAGACAGCGACATCAACAAAATAGTTGATGAAATCAGTAGACTAATAATACAAGCTGCCAGTGAAACAATACCTAGAGGGGCACGGAAACACTACAAACCATACTGGAGTAGTGAACTAGAGCAACTGCACAATGACATGGAAACACCTCGAAAGCAAGCAGAAAATAACCCCTGCCAGGAACACCACAATAACTACCGGCATGCTAAAGCCAAATTTCAACGGGCTAAACTACAAGTCAGACGGAGAAGCTGGAAAGAGAAAACAGAGTCCTTGAATCTTGAACAAGACACAAGAAAAGTGTGGAAGCTTGTAAAACAGCTGAATGATGAGGGTACAGAAAGGAACACCAAAATTACACTGAAGCAGGATGGAAACATTCTAACAGGTAGGCATGCAGCAAATCACTTTGCAGACTCCTTTGCAAATGACAATAATATTGAAATTAGCCTAGAGAAATGACAAGAGACACATTTAAAACAATAAAATGCAAGACAAGAAGAGACCGCACATGAAGTCATGGAAATACCCATTACACACTAGCAGCATTGATAGACCTAAAGAAAGCATTTGATAAGGTATGGAAGGAAGGGCTTTTGAAGAAACGCGTGAGAAATTATGGAGTAAATGGCAGGATGTACAAATGGGTCAAAGCATACCTGCATAACAGGAGAACCAGAGTGCAACTGGATGGTCTTAAGAGTAAGAAGGTCTTACTGTGCCAGGGCGTTCCACAAGGAGGGGTACTATCTCCCAACACTTTTTTTGATCTACATCAATGACCTAATTACTGAACTACCACAAGGCATCAAAGTGGCAATGTATGCAGATGACTTGGTAATGTGGTGCACAGAGGAGTATGCAACAGTGGCCTCCAAATTGCTACAAAGAGCTATGAATGCACTGTATTCACAGACAAATAGATGGTGTATCAGCATCAATACAGACAAATGCAGTACTACACTTTTCATTCTCTCCCCAAAACAAAAAGCAGGAGCCATCTACATAAACAATGAGCCTGTGAAAGAAGACATACAAGCTACATATCTCAGAGTTACATTTGATAACAAACTATCTTGGAAACAGCAGATAAATAAGGCTACCCAAAAAGTAAGGAGGAAATTGGCTATTCTAAGAAAGCTGTGTGGAACCACATGGGGTGTGAGTGGGAAAATACTCAGTAAAGTTTACCAACAGAGTATACGCCCACATTTAGAATATGGATCATCTGCATGGTGCTCAGCATCAAACACCACAATGCAAGAGCTGGATAAAGTACAAAACTAGGCACTTAGGGTCATCACAGGAGCAATGAAATCAACACCAACATTGGAAATGGAGAAATTGTGGAGGATACCAGCACTGAGGGAACAGAGGTACACAAAGGTGCTGATACAGGCAGAAAAATTTGCATGCATGCCGAGACATCCAATGAAGGACTGATTCCAAAATCTTGCATTGGGACGACTTAAGAGAAGCAGTTTTATCCACCAAGCCAAGCGTATTTGAAGACAAACACCAGACATGCCAAGAGTTGTTAACCCCCTACTACCCATACCAGAACAGACTCCCTGGACAGAGGAATCAGGATTATCAGTTCAAATACGGACAGAAGTGAAAGGAATAGTTGACAAAGAAGAACAGATTAGTCTACAGCGAAAAACAATAACTCTCAGTTTCCTGGATGAAGAATACCCACAAGACCTATGGATTTGTGTGTACACAGATGGATCAGCACAGAATGCAGTAAAGAATGGGGGAGCAGGTGCATATATAGAGTACCCAAATAACACTAGGGACATGAATAAAATAGCAACAGGGAAATATTGTCACAATTAAGATGCAGAAATACAAGCAATAAAGTTGGCAATAGAAAAACTGCTGAACAGTAATCTTAGCCCACAGTCTGTAGTGTTCTTGACAGATGCAAGATCAGTACTCCAGACACTACAATCCAGAAAATTACCACATCTGCAGACCTTATTGACTGAACTCTACAAGCACCACAGGGTTGCCCTGCAGTGGATCCCATCTCACTGTGGAATACCAGGAAATGAGAAAGCAGATCAGTTGGCAAAGGAAGGTTCAACAGGCATACAACTAGATACACCGGTTACATACCATCATAAGAAACAGATAATCAAATCGATCAGAGGACCACAAGCCCCAAATCAGGATGCCTTTCATAATATGAACAGATATGAACAAGTTATCATTATACTGCTCAGAACAGGACACAATCAACTCCATTCCATAGTCACATGTATACAAAATTCAAGATTGGCACATTAACTACTTGTACATGTGGACAGGCGCCCCAGACTGCTGAACACATACTTCAAGACTGCACTGAATATAGTAGACTAAGGAAAATCCATATTGGCCCATAGATACAACACTACAGACAAAACCATATGGGCCACTGCAAGAATTACAAAACACAGTAAAATTTATACAGGAAACGACATTGCAGATATAGACAATACTTCGGGTGAACAAAAGATAGATAGATAGACACTATTTACTTTACTTTAGTACTAATTCAACTCAGTGATTGTTAACTGTGTTCAAATTAAGTTATATAATAACTTAACTGACTAATCACAAGTCAGTGAGTCACTGCTGAAGCAGTTAGTTACCTTAGTAATTAAGCAACATAACTATAACCCGTAACTAATGGCAAACAAGTTGATTCACCTCCTAATAAATGTTCATGTCTAATGAATGTATTAGAGGTAATTTACGAGTTTAGGTGCATACATTATGTCTGTTAGTTTTCAAAAGATAAAACCCACTTAGTCCCCTGGTTCTCTAATCTGTCATGAGGCCCCTACTAACTATGGTGTTGGTAACACTAACCCTTGTTGATGGTGGAATTATAAAATTAAATTGACAAGAAATAGAAGCCATACTACTCCTAATAAGAAGCAAGGCAGCTACTCAATTGAATTGATAAATTTTAACAAATACATTATACGTGTGGTTATTCGGATCATCAATCGTTACTGTGATGAACATACTACTGCCAAGTCAGGTCAGTGCCGATAAATAATAGTCAAGAAAAGTGATCACAAGCATTTGTACTCAAGCAAAATTACTTTTAAATTGATTACATTCTATTCTCTCAACAGAAACTGGCGAATCATTATCATAGGGGAAGATCTATGTTTACAACACTCGGGGGGAAAAAATCACAATGACAATATAACAGGAAAAAAAAACAAAGAACAATAGGCGACCCGAAGCAACAGAATCGAACCCATACGGCGTACTGTACTCCTCCACACAGAGCCTATAACTATAATAAGCCACAAACGCAAGAGCTAACAACACTAACACTAAGTTGAGTAACACTTCACTTCACTACTACCCAACTACCCTTTCCCTTTCTTCTATATTAAATTAGAAACGACACGACGGCGGACGTGTATTATGAACATACCTCCTCCCCTGGAAAGATTCGTTGATCTATCGCCTCTGAAGTTCCAATAATAATATTCATTTTTTTATTATTTGCCCCCAGTTAACAGCCCGGGCGACTTACCAAAAATGGGACTCCAGTTCTGATGAATTTTCGCCGCATCAACTTTTCCCATGTTTTCCTCAAGGTCTCCGCCATACTGGTCTGGCTAGCAGTTAAAAAACATCGACCGTCAGTTTGTGGACAAAGAATGGTCGTCTAATGGCGTTTTTGCGTTTTTATAGCCGAATGGGAACACACAGATATCGAGTTTCAGCCATATTTAACTGCGTTGTTTTACCGAGCAGCTTCTTTTATTGCTGACCGTGCCAAGATTTGAAAGACAGGTCCTATACAAAAATCATGAGCTTGAACAAGGCAGTTTTAGTGGGTGGTCGCTCTGTCCTATTACCCATCTTCTTGCGTCCTGTCTTCTAATTTTGATTTCATTGACATTGTTATGTTGTCTTTTATATATCCTCTTAGTGTGTTACAATCATTTGATAGCCTTTCCTCATTTTTATCACATGGAGAATTCACTCAGGAAAGCCTTGCAGAAATCTTTGTATCTCGGTGTGAGTCTACCCAAAAACTGCTTCCAGTCTATAGCATAAGCTCCCCATACAATGTTTGCTAGGGGATGTGATTGCTCGATCAACTAACATATGGCAGCTACCTTTATCTTCAACTGATGAGTGTTGAGAAGAAATGTGTTAGATGAATGCCAGGAAACAGCCTGAGAGATCAGATCAGAAATGAAAAACAGAAAAAGCTAGGAATAACCCCCACCATACAATATATATATATATATAATCAGCTCCCTCACTGAGATAGAGTTGCTTGCACAGAACAGAGACAAATTGCGAGATTTTATAAAATATCTTTAGAAGGATTTAAAATTGCTAGAAATAACAAAAATTAGACAAGAGAAAGAGTATCTAGGTCTATGCTCTATGGGCCAGCTATGGCTCGAAAGGTATATATATATATATATATATATATATATATATATATATATATATAAGAGGAAATTTGGAATACTTGGTTACAACTGGCAAAATAAAAGGAAAGAGATAGCGGACGACAAAGAGAGAAAATACTGGATAGCTTGGTGACATGGAATGGAAAACATTCAACAACAGAACTGATATGATGTACTGTAGATAGAAGATTGTGGAAGGACATGATCGCCTACGCCAACTGGTATGGCACATGATGTTCTTCTACCTTTTAGCTCCCAGTGGAGCATAGGTCTTCAACAAACACTTTCCAAGTCGTTCTGTTTTTTGCAATTCTTTTAAGATCATTCCATGTCTTCCCCATCATCTTCATCTCTGCTTCAATCTGTCTTCTCCAAGAATTCCTTGGTCTTCCTCTTTGTCTTTTCCCCTGGGGATTCCAAAAAAGGGCCTGTTGTGTAATACTCTCAGTTGGTTTCCGTAGTGTGTGTCCTATCCATCGCCATCGTCTTCGCTGTATTTCTTTATCCACTGGTATTTGACCGGTACATTTCCATAATTCCACGTTTGTGACTTTGTCCTGCCATTTCCATCCCTTTATTCTGCGCAAGCATCCATTAATGAAAGTCTGTACCTTCGTGATTGTCAATTTTGTTATTCTCCATGTTTCACAGCCATATAATAGAACCGACTTAACATTGGAGTTGAAAATTTGTATTTTTGTATTTAGCCTAATTTCTTTGGATTTCCATATGTTTCCCAGTGCAATGAAAGCTCCTCTTGCTTTTGATATCCTTATTTTGGTATCGTTTTCTGTTCCTCCCTCTTTATCTATATTACTGCCCAGATATATATAAGATTGTACGTCTAGTAGAGGTATTTCTCCTAGTTTTATTTGGTTATTGCCAACTGCATTAATTCTCATAATGTTGGTCTTATCTCTATTAATCTTTAGTCCTAGCTGTTGTGATCTCTCATCTAATATACTCATTTTATCTTGCATCTGTTGGTGGCTGTGTGATAGGAGAGCTATGTCATCAGCAAAGTCTAAATCATCAAGTTGTTTGGTCAGTGACCACTGGATCCCATTTCTGTTGTTTTGAGTTATTTTCATAATCCAATCTATGGCCAGTAGAAAGAGAAATGGAGACAGAAGGCATCCTTGCCTTACTCCTGTTCTTATTTCAAATGCTTCTGTAAGCTGTCCTTCATGCACCACACTACATTTTGTTCCTTCATACATTGTTTTTATCAGGTTAATAAACTTTATGGGGATTCCATAATGACTCAGCAACTTCCAAAGCATTCTTCTGTCTAAACTATCAAATGCCTTTTCGTAATCTATGAATCCAATATAAAGTGGGGATTTTAGTTCTAAACTTTGTTCAACTATTATACGTAGAGTAGTTATTTGATCAGCACATGATCTGTTCTTCCTAAAACCTGCTTGTTCATCTCTCAAGTGTTTCTCTATAGCCTCTTTTAGTCTCTCCAGAATGATTCTGCCTAATATTTTTCCTGGCACTGATAGTAGCATAATTCCCCTATAATTTGAATTAAAAAAAAAAAAAAAAAAAAAAAAAAAAAAAAAATTATATGGCACATGATGATGATGATAAAATATATACATAAACAACAGATAAAATGGTTTGGCCACGTGACAAGGTAGAAAGATCAAAACACAACACAATGAGCTTTCAATAAACATTGCAAAAACACCAGACCCAAGGGTAGGATGTTCAAATTTCAGATCCATACATACATTTTCTAAGCATGCAGGTTTGATACATTAGAATTGTTGTCGTTAATAAGAAATGTGTGTTATTATTATATATCCATTGTGTTGGTTTAGCAAATTTTGTGGCCCACTTGCCAGATTGAGTTTGCAAGTTCAAATCCTGGCAGGGTAAAAAGTTTCTCAACGGGAGCGAAATAAAAACTCTAACCTGAACACCATTGTTGCGACTGCATTGGACAAGCTACTTTTACTCTCCAATCATATACTGACCAATGCACTGCCAGTCCTAACAGCACTTAAAAACCACAGGAACAGCGAGCTAGATGATCTGAGGACAACCGTAGACCAAATGTGCAATAACTTCCAGAGAATGGTCATCCAGTGGATACCATCACATTATAAATATACACGGAAACGATTGATAGGCTGGAGAAAATACAAAATGAAGCCATGCGCATTATCCTGGGATGTACGAGGGACACTCCCTGTGTAGCAATGAGGTATCTTCTTGACTTTCCAACCATGGATGACAGAATTAAGATCTGGAGAGCACGAGCATACCTGAAGATTAGTACAGATACAGAGCATCCATTGCACCACGTGCTCAACACAGAGAAAGGTACCAGGCTAAAAAGAGGCAAATCATGGGTGGGCCGAGCAGAAGATGTCATCAAACAGGTCTGTGGGCTTATCAATATCAGCGTTGGTGAGGAGTGGATACCGGTGCCAACGTCATTCAAGGGAACTTTCTCATGTATTGTCACACTCGACAGGAAAAGTAGGGAACAGAACCCGGTCGTGGTTAATGCTGAGGTCAACGGTCTCATCTGCGATAATACCGATGAGAAAGATGCAGTCATCTATACAGACGGATCTGTAAGACGACACGAAAGAAGTGCATAGGCATTTACAGCACGCTCAGCAGGCAGAATAGTCAAGGAAGATAGTGGTGCATACGCCATGACCACGAGTAGCATGACAATGGAGGTGATGGCAGTGACCAAGGCATTCAAATGGTTAGAGTCACAAGACTACATCCACGCATGTATACTGAGTGATTCGATGAGCATGATAAAAAAAGTGGAGGCGGGCTATGTACGCATGCAATGGGTAGAGTCGTTGCAGAAATCCAAAATACGTAAGGTCACCTTTGTCTATGTCCCTGGACATGCGGGAGTACGGGGAAATGAGAGAGCGGACAGGTTGGCTAGCTGCGCTGTCGTTGAGGACGGGCAACCGATGGATCGGGCGGACATCATCAATGCCCTTCGAGATGTTGGAAGAGCACAGGACTTCGACAAACACAGATCCACGTCACTTCTTCGGATGATGGAAATGGG
This sequence comes from Megaustenia siamemsis, assembly GCA_032433765.1. Taxonomy (NCBI): domain Eukaryota; kingdom Metazoa; phylum Mollusca; class Gastropoda; order Stylommatophora; family Ariophantidae; genus Megaustenia; species Megaustenia siamemsis. Next base: position 9,338,008 of record JAVIAB010000050.1, read on the forward strand.
AGTTAAGATGGGCACGGCCAGAAATGAGAAACTTGGTGGCCGTGTAAGAAGACTTATCAACCAACATAGAACTGGAGTCGTCAGTCGCTGGACACTGAGGGAATTGCTGAGGAGGGCATCTGAGCACCTATGGACATGTTCGGAGTGCAGCGATGATGACCCGCAAATAACTCAATAACTCAATAACGGAAACGAATGTGCAGACAAACTAGCTAAGGAGGGAGGGAGACTACCACAAGAAAACCATCTGGTCAGCTACAATGAAGCCAAATCCATCATAAAAATGGAACAATAACACCCAAAGTATAATGAGAGGGATGTATACCTCCAACTATCAAGGAGGGATCAAGTCATCATACTTCGCCTACGCACTGGCCACAACAGAATGAGAAATCACATGTTCACCAAACTTAAAATAGGAACTACCAGCTTATGCCACTGTACCCTGGATAACATGACAACAAAACCTGTTCTACAGGATTGCCCCCAGCACACAGGTTGAGGAGGACAATGTGGCCCACACCCACCTCCCTGGAAGAGAAGCTCCACAGAACACCCGAATCACTGAAACAGACATCAGCCTTCACAAGAGCCTGGAATCCTAGCTCGAATGAGGCCATGATTGCAGCAGAAGGATTCACCAATCATACAAGTCTTCCTAGCAGACACCAGAAAATGAACAAATGCCATAAAGATAGGACAGACAGGTCTCTTTTAAATTCATTTATTATTGCCATTATATTGTCTCTTTTATATACAGAGTAGTATACAGCGTAAAACAATCACTTTTAGTTTCTTGGATGAAGAATATCCCAAGATCGTTTGGTTCGTGTATGCACAGATAGATCAGTACCGAATGTATGCACAGATAGATCAGTACCGAATGTATGCACAGATAGATCAGTACCGAATGCAGTAAAGAATGGGGGAGCAGGTGCATATATAGAGTACCCAAATAACACTAGGGATATGAATAAAATACTAATAGGGAAATTGTCACAATTGTGATGCAGAAATGCAAGCAATAAAGTTGGCAATAGAACAGTAATCTTAGCCCACAGGCTGTAGTGTTATTGACAGATGCAAGATCAGTACTCCAGGCACTACAATCCAGAAAATTGTCACATCTGCAGACCTTATTGACTGAACTCTGCAAGCACCACAAGGTCGCCCTGCAGTGGATCCCATCTCGCTTTGGAATACCAGGAAATGAGAGATAGGGGGACTGGTTGGTTTCGAGGCAAGACGCCGGCCTCGAGACAGAAAGGTTGTTGGTTCAATCCCGGCTGCACCATTTGGGATTTTTATTCACGATTTGTCTCTGCGGCAACCACCATTGGTCTCAGCAGCGAGACCCGGCTTGAAACGTCAATTACTCATCGATGGAAAAAAATATGAGTACCTCCGAAGAAGTAGTTATCTGCCTGTGCGGCGAGGGACTCCTGTTCATACGGCTGCCAGGGAAAAATGGATTAACACGCAAAATCTAGTTCCTAGTCTTTAGGGACTTCGTCAGAGGTAAAAGCTGGCGAACGCAAAAAAAAAAAAAAAAAAAAAAATGAGCGATAGATCAGCCGGCAAAGGAAGGTGCAACAGGCATACAACCAGATGCATCAGTTACATACCATCAGAAGAAACAGATAATCAAATCAATCAGAAGAAACAGATAATCAAATCAATAAGAAGAAACAGATAATCAAATCAATCAGAAGAAACAGATAATCAAATCAATCAGAAGACCACAAACCCCAAATCAGGATGCCTACCATAATATGAATAGATGGGAACAAGTATTTATATGCCACAGAACAGGACACAATAGACTCCACAGTCACATGTAAATAACATTCAAGATCGGCACCTCAACTACATGTACATGTGGACAGGTGCCCCAGACACTGCTGAAAACATACTTAAGACTGTATTGAATATAGCAGACTGATGAAAATCCATTTGCCCATAGATACAACACTACAGACAAAACTATAAGGGCCACAAGAATTATAAAAGTCAGTAAAATTTATACAGGAAACGACATTGCAGATATAGATAATGCTTCAGGCGGACGAAAGATAGATAGACTAGTAAAAATAAAAGAGAAAGTGGATGTATTGCAAACAAAAAAGGAAAAATGCTAGCAGAAGATAAAGATATAATCAATAGTTGGCAGGAATACATAACAGAATTATTTTATTATGCAATCATATGCCAACAATGTCACATGACTTATATTGGCGAGAGCGGAGGATGTTTATCTGACAGATTTTGTGAACACCTTTATGATGTTCAACAGAATACTAGCACTCCAGTGGCATCCCATTTCAATTCCTCAGACCACAAGGGCAAAAACGACATCCATATCAGTGGTATTGTCCTTTTCCACTCCAACTACAGCAGCCAGTTCACTTTGGAAACTCGCCTTAAGGTCCAAATGGGTTTGCTGACCCCACGAAGCATAAATGTATCACACTCATACACATAGTTTCCCTGTAGCTGCTCCTTCCCATTTACACATTCTACTCTTTTGCTCATGTATGGGCTCATTAGTATATGCACATGCTATGCTGTTCACAGCTCCCCTCTACAAGACCCACACTGCAACACTTCGGCTGTTCCCTATATCTCTTGTGTCTTTGCTGCTTACCTTTGTGCAAGGTGATACCCTTCCTACCTGCACTAAACGGTACCTTACCTTTTACATGTTCTTAGTGAACCTCTTTCTGAGACACCTCGCTCTTTCGGGTATTCTGCATTCTTCTGGTCTATTCTTTGTGTTCTGTGTATGTATGTAGACTTAGGTGTGGACACTTCTGTGTATGTATGTAGACTTGGGTGTGGACACTTCTGTGTATGTAGACTTGGGTGTGGACACTTCTGTGTATGTATGTAGACTTGGGTGTGGACACTTCTAAGTATGTATGTAGACTTGGGTGTGGACACTTCTGTGTATGTATGTAGACTTAGGTGTGGACACTTCTGTGTATGTATGTAGACTTAGGTGTGGACACTTCTGTGTATGTTTGCCTTTTCTCCTTCTCATGGTGTGCCCAAAAAATATTGATGGTTTCTTTCTAACATTTTGTAGGATCTCCCTTTTTGTGTTGGTCACTTTAAAAATGTTCTCAATGGTCTTTTTAGTTGTACAGGGATATTTCAACATTCTTCTGTGGCACCTAATAATCTTGTCATTTGTTTGTTTACTGTCCATGATTCGCTCCCATTGGTCAGAATTGGCTCCATATCATCATCAAGTACCAGGCCTGCTGGCATAGGTGATCATGTCTCTTCACAACTTTCGATCTCAGCAGCTATTTATCATTTCTGTTGTTGACCTTCTGCCAAGCCACTTTCTTAAGCTGTCTGTTATTTTTTCTCTTTGCTTCCCTCTATCTCTTCGTCCTTCAATTTTTCCAGTTGTTACAATATATTCCAGTTGTTCTCTTCTCATTACACGGCCAAAAAATGATGATCGTTTCTTCCTAATATTGGAAATTAGTTCTCTTTTTGCTTTGACCTCTCTCAGAACATCTTCATTACTCTTCTTAGCTGTCCATGGTACTCTCAACATTCTTCTGTAAAACCACATTTCTACAGACTCCAGTGATTTTCTTGTCTGTTGTCCTATTGTCCATGAATCGCATCCATATGTTACGACTGGCTCTACATAACATTTAAGAACTCTTTTTCTTGTTTCTATTGTCAAAAATGGATTGCATAGTATCTTCCTCAATTGTTGGAAAGCTGCTTTTGCCTGATCCATTCTACATCTCACCTCTGTTGTACATCTTCCGTCTGAGGTTAACAAAGTTCCCAAATATTTAAATTCATTTACCTGTTTTAATATTGTTCCACTTGTCTTTATTTTGCACTGAGGTGATGTCTTTTTCTTTGTTGTTACCATTACCGCTGTCTTTTTGCTATTAAGGCTGAGTCCTTTATTTTTGCTTTCTTTCACTATAATGTCCAACATTTCTTGTAACTAATTTTCACTCTTAGCGATTAAGACTGTATCATCATCATACCTTAGATTATTTATATTATGACCTCCAATTGTTATTCCAGGCATGCCTCTTATGGATCTTAAAATAATCTCACTATAAATATTAAACAAATCTGGTGACAGCACACAACCTTGTCTAACACCCTGTTTTATTTGTTGAAACATTCCCAATTGGTTTCCAGTTCTTATGGCCGCTGTTTGTTGCCAGTGTTTTCTTGATCAATCAAAAGTTCTCCATCTTTGATCTTAGACATCCAGTTTTTGATTGCGTTTTTCTTCCTGTTAATTCCTAAATTTGTTTATGTATAGATTTAGGATATCCTTTTTGTTGCATTTCAATCTCTTTGCATCTCTCTTTTAGCCATGCTTCTTTTGCTTCATTGCATTTTATTACAATTTCTTTATTTAACCTCTTATACTCATCTTTATTTTCTTTATTTCTTCTTCTTGTATCCATTAGCTGCAAAATGTCATCTGTCATCCATTTCTTTCTTGAATTTATCTTCACTGGTGGTATGAACTCTTTTGATGTTTGTTGCATTGATTTTTTTTGGACATATATAGCACAGATGAAACTCTCTTTCTCATTTCTGTTGACATAGACTTGTTACACAAGACGTTTAACATTTTCTGATTTACTATTTTGGCCTGTGCTATTTTACTTTTTATTTCCGCGGTGCATCTTCCATCTGATGTTATTATTGTGCCTAAGTATTTGACGCGTTGCACTTGTTTCAGATTTATCCTGTTTATTTTTAAGCTGCATGATGGTGATGATTCTTTGTTCGATATGACCATTACTTCTGTTTTCTTACTATTGAATATATGACCCTTCTTGTTGCTTTCTTTTACTATTATGTCTATCATTTATTGTAGTTAGACTTCTGTCTCCAAGATCTAGTCCACGTTCTCTCAATCGCTGCAGAAAGTGCATTCGGAGTCTGATTAATTTCGGTTCTCTGTTGCACTTTTCTGCGTTAAAATCAAAATGATGATCTACTTGTTACATCTGTGCCGCTAAAGCGAAGTCATACGCCGGCAACAGTCCCTTTTTGACAAATCAAGTGTTGTGAATGCTACCTTCCACAGTCTAGATTTGTTCTGCGCTTTACATCACTTTGGTGCTGTTCATGACCGTTGTTGGAATTCCTTGATGCAAGTTATTTACATGTTACTCATTAATGTGAACTGCTTCATCAGCCGCAGTTTTATCTCTTAAGGGAATTTGCACTGTGTTTTGTTCGTCGTAGGCTGCATTCACTAGAGTAATCAAGAATCTAAAGGGTGCATCATTGCTGTGAGTGCGACATTGTTATGTGGTGCCACGCCATCGTAATGGCTCATCGTAAATCCCTAGACCGGCCTTACGCTAATCTTACGGTCTGTTGTTTGATGTGCGACGAGGATAATCTGACAACTAACTGTATGTTTATATGTTCGGAATTGGAGTAAAAAGTGATGGCCTAACATCATCAAGCGATATACATAAAAAAAAAATATGACGATCATCATTTTCAGGAGGACGTGAACTTCGGGGTATATGGTGGATAGGCAGCAGGAACCATTGAAGGCTATACATGAAAAGTGTTCCTTGTTGCAGTTTCCTCATATTCCCAGTCCATGGGAGACTTGTTGGTCTCAAGGCAAGACGCAGGCCAACATCGGTTGGGATTTTTATTTATGATTTCTCTCTGCGGCAACCACCCCTGGTCTCAGCAGCGAGACCTGGCTTGAAACGGCAGTTACTTACTCATTGACGGAAAAAAAATGAGTAACTTCGAAGTCGGATTTATCTACCTGTGCGGCGAGGGACCCCTGTGCACACGGCTGCTAGGGAAAAATGGATTAACACGCAAAATTCAGTTCCTAGTCTCTAGGGACTTCGTCAGAGATGAAAGCTGGCGAACGCAACAACAACAACAATAATAATAATTTATTGTAGTTCATTCTCTGTCTTCTCTGTGTCATTCACATTTTGCAAATTGTTTATGTTGTGACCATTGACTTCAATTCTTTTTTTGTCTACTATTGATCTCATAATATTTTTGTTGTAAAGCAAAAACAAATCCTATGACAGAACACAACCTTGTCTGACTCTCTGATACTGTATTACTAGCAGAAAATCCTGAAGATCTAGAACAATTACTGAATGAAATAAACAAGGCAAGCAAAAAATATGGATTAGACATGAAAATAAAAAAGACTAAAACCATGATCATAAACAAAGATAATACTCAAAACTTACAAGTGGATATCAAAGTTGATGGAATAGACCTGGAGACAGTTCAGGGCTACAACTATTTTGAACATACTATAACCAGTGATGGAAAATGTAAAGCTGAAATAAACAAAAGAATAGGATGGGCAAGAAGTAATTTTAATGCCATGAAAAATATACTACCATCAAAACAAATTAACATCAGGAACTAAGAATATTATATTTTATTAATATTCCTGAATGGTGCAGAAACATGAACAGTAGACAAGAAAACAGAGCAGAAAATTGAAGCCTTTGAAATGTGGATTTATAGAAGAATAAGAAGAATTGGATGGAAAGTAAAGAAAACAAATGATGAAGTCTTACAACAACTAAAAATGAAAAGACTACTAAACACTATTCAAACAAGACAAAGAAGATTTTTGGAGCATGTTAAAAGACACAGCAGCCTACTAAAAGTAATCTTGGAAGGGAAAATACAAGGTAAAAGAGGAAGACCGAGACTAACATGAACAAGTAACATCAAAAGATGGACAAGTCAGCCTATGACAACCAGCACCATCAAAGCAAGAGACAAAGTTGAATAGCACTTCATGGTAGCCAACCTTCGATGTGGTGACGGCACTCAATGATGATTTTGATCGTAATCTAGGATTAAACTATGGACAACAACACATTCTAAATACCTTCTAGTGATCATGCTCAGATGTACAAATATAATGCTCACCACTGATCCTTGATTGTCATCCAGGTTTAATAAACAAACAAAAAATAACATGAATTTTACATTTTTATTTTAAAAAATTTCAATAATTTGACAGCGATTTCTTGAATATATATCATGAATTATTTACTAAAACAGATAATACACACTGGGTCTAATAGTCACCAATCTATACTACAAGGTGACACCTATCTGAGTCTCTGCTGAAAAAACTATTCTACAAACAGACCTCGGTCATCAGTCTATTCATAAAACTATTATATAAGAAGACTTTATCATCAGTGTCTACTCATAAAGTATGCAGGTATCATGATCACAGATGTATCAATTGTACAAAAGCAAGCCCAATCTGCTGACATGAACAATCATGGAGCAGCTATTAACAAACACAAAAACTGAACCATTTGATATATAAATATGCATCATGTTTACCACACACAGAAGAGATACAAGCAAAAACAACAACTAAATACCCAAATACAAACATTTCTATGACATCTTATGAAAGTGAACTTAGTACAAGTAACATGTCATTTTCTATATACTTCCTTGTCACGCAAGACAAATCTCAGGTATTCTAAATTCCAAACATACACATTCTAATATTTACTGATAGTAGCAAAATGTAAATGACCACTCCTATTAATTAGCTTTATTTAACTGGTGTCAACATATGATTGGACCTGTCTATGACTTTGTTTCTGTGCTATCTTTTGAGGGAGAATGCTTGGTGTCCAATTTCTGATTTTGACCATCTGTTGCGGTTTTCTTTTCTGTATCTTGATCTGTCTCAGATGAAGATGTGGATGAATCTGAGTCTGAATCTGAGCTAGATTCTGAGCTAGAGGTATCTGGAGTCTCTTTTTTCTGGTGACATAAATATAATCAGATTCAAGTCAATTTATGAACAAACTAGGCAATGGCAGAAGAGAAAATTATGACATCTGAAATGAGGCACTTGAGGAAAATAATAAACAACACAAGGGCAGATAGAACATCAAATGTTAAAATCAGAGAAGAAATTGGAATGAAATAATGCCTGGAACAGATATACGAACTACAAATGAAATGTAGGGAGCAGCGATAGCTCAGTGGTTAGTCACCTGGACTACAAAGGACAAGAGGTAGGGTTCGGTCCCAACCGACGGCTTCCGGTTCACCCAGCCTTTAACGGGTAGCAGATTTTTTTCTGGGAAAGTAAAGCAGCATGGGCGTAATAGTGACCACATTACCCCAAAAATCATGTGCCGAAGGTCTGTAAAATTTATGGTCACTATCACCATATTCCCTATACACCACTTGGCGTGACCAGGGGTACTTTACTTTACTTACTTTTAAAAATAGTGAACTAATAATCTATCTATCTATCTATTGACCTTTCGAGCCGTAACCGGCCCATAGGGCGTAGACCAAGATACACCTTCTCCTATATGAATTTTTGTTCTAGCAGTTTTCTTTTAAAGATATTTTATCAAATCTCGCCATCTGTCTCTGTTCTGTGCAAGCAGTTCTATCTCATTGAGGGAGCCGATTCCTGCTGCTCTTGCCTCTCTCATCAATGTTCTTCTCAGTGTCTCCCTGGGTCTTCCTCTTTTTCTTTTACCTGTTGTTTCCCATATGAGGGCTTGCTTTGCTATTCGATTATTATCTCTTCTCATCACATGTCCAACGTATGACCATCGTCTTTTCTTTATTACTGAAGATATTAGTGGTTGATTGGCGATTTCTCTAATTTCCTCGTTTGTTTTGAATTCGTTCCATTCTATACCAAGTATTTTCCTTAGACATTTATTTTCGAATGTGTTCAACTTTGTTTCTATATCTCTTGTTGTTTTCCAGCTTTCACACGCATACGTAAGGGTTGATAGTACATTTGATTTGAATAGCCTAAGTTTTGTGTTTGTGCTAATGAGTTTTGATTTCCACAACTTTTCAAGGCTTCTGAAAGACATTGCTGCTTTAGCCAGTCTGATTCTAATTTCTTTGCTCGTATCCCCTTCTCGATCAATGTGACTTCCAAGATAGATGAAGTGATCGATCTCTTCTACTGGTTTGTTTTCCATGTATATTTTGTCACTTGTTGGAATTAAACTTTTCATGACTTTAGTCTTTTCATGATTGACCTCAAGCCCAATTTTGCTGGCTATTGATGATAGTTCATTTGTGTTTTCCTGCATCGTTTTTATCTGATTGCTGATGAGAACTATGTCATCAGCAAAGTCCAGGTCCTCCAAATGGTCTCCTTGTATCCATTCGATGCCTTTATTACCAGTGCAGCATTTCTTCATTATGAAGTCCATAACAATTCCAAATAACAAGGGCGATAAAATACATCCTTGTTTAACCCCAGTTTCTATTGGGAAACATTCGCTCAGTCCTTCCTCTGTTCGAACTGCACATGTGTAACCATCATACATGTCTTTGATAATATTTATGATTTTTGATGGTAAGCCATATTGCTTCAGAATTTTCCACAAAGAATCTCTATGAATACTATCAAATGCTTTTTTGAAGTCGATGAAGTTAAGTACAAAAGGTTTTTGCTTTTCAATGTGTTCCTCCAATATAAGTCGTAGAGTGAAAATGTGGTCAAGACAGCTTCTCCCTTTTCTAAACCCAGCCTGTTCTTCACGCATTACTGTATCTATTGAATCCTTTATTCTATTTAGGATGATTTTACAGAATAATTTTGAGGCAACTGACAAAAGTGTCACGCCTCTCCAATTGTTACAATCTCTAAGATTGCCCTTTTTTGGGATCTTAACAATGATTCCTTTTTTCCATTTATGAGGCGTCTTCTCTGTTTTCCAAATGATGTTGAACATTTTTTGGAGATGTATTAAATTATGGCTATCAATTGCCTTGAGGATCTCAGCTGTTAACTTATCCTCTCCAGCAGCCTTGTTATTGGTCATTAGCTTTAAGGTGGTTTCTATTTCACTCAAGGTGAAGTCATCTAAATTTACATCTAATTCTGCTGCTGGTGTTTCAGCTTCAAAATCTATTAAACTGTGAGGTAGTGGACGGTTAAGAATTTCTTTGAAGTGTTCCGCCCAACGGGCTTTTATGTCTGCGCTTGTTGTTAGCATTAATCCAGATTTGTCTAGAATTGGTGTTCCACTGGATGTATAGGTGTTTGTCAGCATCTTTTGTACAGTATAAAGAGTTCTGCTGTCTCCTGTAATTGCAGCTGTCTCTGCTTTCTCTGCCAAGTTGTCTATATAAGCTCTTGTATCTCTTCTTGCCGAACTTTTCACTTTGTTGTCTAATTCTAATTGTCTTAATTGTCTAATTGAACTAATAATAGTAAACTAATAATAGTAAACTAATAATAGTGAACTAATAATAGTGAACTAATAATAGTAAACTAAACTAATAATAGTGAACTAATAATAGTGAACTAATAATAGTGAACTAATAATAGTGAACTAATAATAGTGAACTAAACTAATAATAAAAAAATACATCCAGTGGAACACCAATTCTAGACAAATCAAGATTAATGCTAACAACAAGCGCAGACATAAAAGCCCATTGCGCGGAACACTTCAAAGAAATTCTTAACCATCCACTACCCCACAGTTTAATAGATTTTGAAGCTGTAACACCAGCAGCAGAATTAGATGTAAATTTAGATGACTTCACCTTGAGCGAAATAGAAACCACCTCAAAGCGTAAGACCAATAACAAGGCTGCTGGAGAGGATAAGTTAACAGCTGAGATCCTCAAGGCAATTAATAGCCATAATTTAATACATCTCCAAAAAATGTTCAACATCATTTGGAAAGCAGAGAAGACGCCTCATAAATGGAAAAAAGGAATCATTGTTAAGATTCCAAAAAAGGGCAATCTTAGAGATTGTAACAACTGGACGGGCGTGACACTTTTGTCAGTTGCCTCAAAGTTATTCTGCAAAACCATCCTAAATAAAATAAAGGATTCAATAGATACAGTAATGCGTGAAGAACAGGCTGGGTTTAGAAAAGGGAGAAGCTGCCTTGACTACATTTTTACTCTACGACTTATATTGCAGGAACACATTGAAAAGCAGAAACCTTTTGTACTTAACTTCATCGACTTCAAAAATGCATTTGACAGTATTCATCGAGATTCTTTGTGGAAAATTCTGAAGCAATATGGCTTACCATCAAAAATCATAAATATTATCAAAGACATGTATGATGGTTACACATGTGCAGTTCGAACAGAGGAAGGACTGAGCGAATGTTTCCCAATAGAAACTGGGGTTAAACAAGGATGTATTTTATCGCCCTTATTATTTGGAATTGTTATGGACTTCATAATGAAGAAATGCTGCACTGGTAATAAAGGCATCGAATGGATACAAGGAGACCATTTGGAGGACCTGGACTTTGCTGATGACATAGTTCTCATCAGCAATCAGATAAAAACGATGCAGGAAAACACAAATGAACTATCATCAATAGCCAGCAAAATTGGGCTTGAGGTCAATCATGAAAAGACTAAAGTCATGAAAAGTTTAATTCCAACAAGTGACAAAATATACATGGAAAACAAACCAGTAGAAGAGATCGATCACTTCATCTATCTTGGAAGTCACATTGATCAAGAAGGGGATACAAGCAAAGAAATTAGAATCAGAATAGCTAAAGCAGCAATGTCTTTCAGAAGCCTTGAAAAGTTATGGAAATCAAAACTCATCAGCACAAACACAAAACTTAGACTATTCAAATAAATGTACTATCAACCGTTATATATGCATGTGAAAGCTGGAAAACAACAAGAGATATAGAAACAAAGTTGAACGCATTGAAAAATAAATGTCTAAGGAAAATACTTGGTATAGTGTGGAATGAATTCAAAACAAACGAGGAAATTAGAGAAATCGCCAATCAACCACTAATATCTTCAGTAATAAAGAAAAGACGATGGTCATATGTTGGATATGTGATAAGAAGAGATAATAACCGAATAGCAAAGCAGGCCCTCATATGGGAAACAACAGGTAAGAGAAAAAGAGGAAGACCCAGGGAGACACTGAGAAGAACATTGATGAGAGAGACAAGAGCAGCAGGATTCGGCTCCCTCAATGAGATAGAGCTGCTTGCACAGAACAGAGACAAATGGCGAGATTTGATAAAATGTTTTTAAAAGAATTGAAAACTGCGAGAACAAAAATTCAAATAAAGGAATATCTTGGTCTATGCCCTATGGGCCGACTACGGCTCGAAAGTCAATAGATAGATAGAATAATAGTGAACTAATAATAGTGAATTAATAATAGTAAACTAATAATAGTAAACTAAACTAATAATAGTAAACTAATAATAGTAAACTAATAATAGTGAACTAATAATAGTGAAATAATAATAGTAAACTAAACTAATAATAGTAAACTAATAATAGTGAACTAATAATAGTAAACTAAACTAATATTAGTAAACTAATAATAGTAAACTAATAATAGTGAACTAATAATAGTGAAATAATAATAGTAAACTAAACTAATAATAGTAAACTAATAATAGTAAACTAATAATAGTAAACTAATAATAGTAAACTAAACTAATAATATTGAACTAATAATAGTGAAATAATAATAGTAAACTAAACTAAAAATAGTAAACTAATAATAGTAAACTAATAATAGTGAAATAATAATAGTAAACTAAACTAATAATAGTAAACTAATAATAGTGAACTAATAATAGTGAAATAATAATAGTAAACTAAACTAATAATAGTAAACTAATAATAGTAAACTAAACTAATAATAGTGAACTAATAATAGTGAAATAATAATAGTAAACTAAACTAAAAATAGTAAACTAATAATAGTAAACTAATAATAGTGAAATAATAATAGTAAACTAAACTAATAATAGTAAACTAATAATAGTAAACTAAACTTATAATAGTAAACTAATAATAATGAAATAATAATAGTACACTAAACTAATAATAGTAAACTAAACTAATAATAGTAAACTAATAATAGTAAACTAATAATAGTGAACTAATAATAGTGAACTAATAATAGTAAACTAATAATAGTGAACTAATAATAGTGGACTAATAATAGTAAACTAATAATAGTAAACTAATAATAGTAAACTAATAATAGTGAACTAATAATAGTAAACTAAACTAATAATAGTAAACTAATAATAGTAAACTAATAATAGTAAACTAATAATAGTGAACTAATAATAGTAAACTAAACTAATAATAGTAAACTAATAATAGTAAACTAATAATAGTAAACTAAACTAATAATAGTAAACTAATAATAGTGAACTAATAATAGTGAACTAATAATAGTGAACTAATAATAGTAAACTAAACTAATAATAGTAAACTAATAATAGTAAACTAATAATAGTAAACTAATAATAGTAAACTAAACTAATAATAGTAAACTAATAATAGTAAACTAAACTAATAATAGTAAACTAATAATAGTGAACTAATAATAGTAAACTAATAATAGTAAACTAATAATAGTGAACTAATAATAGTAAACTAAACTAATAATAGTAAACTAATAATTAGTAAATTAATAATAGTAAACTAATAATAGTGAAATAATAATAGTGAACTAATAATAGTGAAATAATAATAGTAAACTAATAATAGTGAAATAATAATAGTAAACTAATAATAGTGAAATAATAATAGTAAACTAATAATAGTGAACTAATAATAGTAAACTAATAATAGTAAACTAATAATAGTAAACTAAACTAATAACAGTAAACTAAACTAATAATAGTAAACTAAACTAATAATAGTAAACTAATAATAGTGAACTAATAAAAATGATGTGTGTCTCATCCGTTTTGATCATGTTTCGATATCCCGCTTGTTTATGATGAATGATGATATTGAATGACAGGGAACAGTTGGCTGTGTTCACTTTCTGCGCGGTTTCGCCTTATGTCTTTTGGCATGTGCTGAGACTGCTACGATGGAGACTACAGCTACCTTTCTTTGTTTGGGAGATGAGATATTAATTCGGATGATTATGCTGGCACGGGCGGTTAAGCAATTATGGATTTTAATTCATTTGCAGTGATACTGTGGCCTTCCATAACCAAATAATAAAAGTGAACTATTAATAACCACCTTATAGATTCTGCCAGACATCAACTCACCCCTTTAGTTTCTGTTGAATAGGCCTGGAGTGACTGTGGGAGAGGCAAGTTGCGACTGATGTATTCCTTCACAAGCAGTGCTATTGTTTCCTTTGGTGGTGTGATAAAGTCCTCAGCAAATTGATCTAGAACTTGTGTTGCTTTGTTCAGGTCATTCACTGCAACTGAAGATTGAGGAATATTTTCTATAATATAACAACAGTCATCCGCTTACCTGTACAATCATGCTGGTGAATAGAGTGCGGTTAAAGATTTATGGAAATTCTACTGGTAAGTAGAGTGTGTGGTTAAAGATTTATGGAAATTCTACTGGTAAGTAGAGTGTGTGGTTAAAGATTTATGGAAATTCTACTGGTAAGTAGAGTGTGCGGTTAAAGATTTATGGAAATTCTACTGGTAAGTAGAGTGTGTGGTTAAAGATTTATGGAAATTCTACTGGTAAGTAGAGTGTGTGGTTAAAGATTTATGGAAATTCTACTGGTAAGTTGAGTGTGCGGTTAAAGATTTATGGAAATTCTACTGGTAAGTAGAGTGTGTGGTTAAAGATTTATGGAAATTCTACTGGTAAGTAAAGTGTGTGGTTAAAGATTTATGGAAATTCTACTGGTAAGTAAAGTGTGTGGTTAAAGATTTATGGAAATTCTACTGGTAAGTAAAGTGTGTGGTTAAAGATTTATGGAAATTCTACTGGTAAGTAAAGTGTGTGGTTAAAGATTTATGGAAATTCTACTGGTGAGTAGAGTGTGTGGTTAAAGATTTGTGGAAATTCTACTGGTAAGTAAAGAGTGTGTGATTAAATATTTATCGAAATTCTACTGGTGAGTAAAGAGTGTGGTTGATAGCTGGATGTGTTAGAAATTCTACTGGTGAGTAGAGAGTGTTGTGAACAGTCAGAGCTACTGACATCCCAGGTCCATTAGGTGAGGACAGTAACAGGTGACTTGCTGTTTTTACATGGTGATAACAGTACCCTGTTAATGAGCAAGGGATTTAATCTGTTTTACATGGTGATAACAGTACCCTGTCAAAGAGTAAGGGATTTAATCTGTTTTACATGGTGATAACAGTACCCTGTTAATGAGCAAGGGATTTAATCTGTTTTACATGGTGATAACAGTACCCTGTTAATGAGCAAAGGATTTAATATGTTCAGATGATTGACGGGGACACATCCTGTTCTGGGTTGGAACATCAGATTTTGGTTTCTTCTTGTTAGTTCTTTCATTGGGTCATGTTTGTCTGCATTTACTTAGATGTGAACAGTATGCTTGCTGTCAGTTTTGACATTGGCCTACTGGTTCATCTAGTTTGCTACAACTGCTTCTATTTGTGTGTTTTGTTTGATCAAGCTTTAGTGATGTGTTATTTGTGATCTCTCCACTGCTCTTCACTTCTATTAAGCCAAACTTCTAATAATTGTCCAACATGTATTTACAAAATTACATTACAGCATTAAAAACTTGCTTGAAAAATTACATTACAGCATTAAAAACATGTGTTTGAAAAACATCACAAAGATACAGACCCTCATTAATGGAAGCTTGCGCAGAATAAAAGGATGGAAATGGCAGGACAAAATTGCTAACATAGTCAAATACCAGTGGACAAAGAAATACAATGAAGACGATGGTGCTTGATAGGACACACACTGTGGGAGTCAACTGAGAGTATTACACAATAGGCCCTTTTTTTAAATCCCCAGAGGAAGAAACAAAGAGGAAGACTAAAATATTCTTGGATAAGACAGGTGGAGCAGAGATGAAGATCGTGGGGAAGACATGGAATGATCTTAAAAGAATGGCAAGAAACAGAACGGCTTGGAAAGTGTTTGTTGAAGACCTATGTTCAACAGGGAGCTGAAAGTGTTTGTTGAAGACCTATGTTCAACAGGGAGCTGAAAGTGTTTGTTGAAGACCTATGTTCAACAGGGAGCTGAAAGTGTTTGTTGAAGACCTATGTTCAACAGGGAGCTGAAAGTGTTTGTTGAAGACCTATGCTCCACAGGGAACTGAAAGGAAAAAAGAAGAAGATTGTTGGAAAACATTACCGCATCAGCTCAAAATAGTGAGTGGTTAGAAATGAACCATAATGATAACAATTGTGCAGTAGTATCAAGCTACAGATTTAGTGAAATACATGACAACACAGTCTAAAAGATTATTTTTGCTCTTGTTATGGTTCAAGCAGCATGTGAGTTTGATGCCATTCACCCCAACGCCATGTAACGTTATCTGCAAGTATTTCTCTGTTCCCTTCTCAGTTGTTTCTCTCTCAAAGTGATATTTTAGTTATAATTGTATAAATTTGGCAGAATTTATGTCTTGAGTGGTACATTGCCCTCATTCTTACAATTTGTATTTTATGGGAGTGGTTTCAATTTGTGACATGACTCACAAAAAGTCCATTTGTTAGCTAAAGTCAGCATGTATGTGTGAACGATACTTTAGTAGTTAATGCTCATAAATCAAATATTGGCAAAGTTGAGAGTTTCCAGGGCACATATTCAATGTTTAACCACACAAGTTTTGTAATTTGAAAATACAGCTTCTTTCAATCACTTGGAATATATTATAGAAGAAGCATGTTTGATCTTTCTTCCTGGAGAGGGACAAATGAGCTAATGAACTAAAGTATCAGTAAAAAACAACTGTGGTAGTTCAGTACAAGGTGTAGGGGGACTGGTTGTCTCCAGATAAGATGCCGGCCTTGAGACAGAGAGATTGTGGGTTCAAATCCTGACTGCACCCAGTTGAGATTTTTATTTATGATTTCTCTCTGCAGCAACCACCCCAGGTCTTAGCAGCGAAGCCCGGCTTGAAATGTCAATTACTCATCAACGGAAAAAAATGAGTACCTCCGAAGATGGAGTTATCTGCCTGTGCGGCGAGGGACCCCTGTGCACACGGCTGCCAGGGAAAATGGATTAACACGCAAAATTCAGTTCCTAGTCTCTAGGGACTTCGTCAGAGGTAAAAGCTGGTGAACGAAAAAAAAAAAGTAAAGGTGTTCCATTTATCAGGTCTTTGAGGAAGTAGAGTTGCTCTGATGTCAGTCAGCTTTGGACAGTCAAAATGGTGATGTTCTACTGTTTCATGTGGGTGTTCACAGAGTGGACATGCTGGAGTTTGGTTTCCTTGTATTCTATTGTTGTTGT
Source organism: Megaustenia siamemsis (assembly GCA_032433765.1). NCBI lineage: Eukaryota > Metazoa > Mollusca > Gastropoda > Stylommatophora > Ariophantidae > Megaustenia > Megaustenia siamemsis. The sequence continues at coordinate 9,355,240 of JAVIAB010000050.1, forward strand.
TAAGTGGTACATGACTAGTTCTCAGTCTAAAGATGGTGGTTTGGTCTCTTCTTTTTAAGTTGTTAGTGTTTGTTATGGGGGTTTGGCCTTGACATGTATTTAAAAAGATCTCTCCTTGTTTTTCTCATGGCCCATCCATTCAGCCACTTTTCTCTACTGTAAAGATTTATTTTAAATTTACAGTTAGTATGATTTGAGGGGATATTTCTGGCAGATCTATAAGCAGATATATTTTCATAATCTATTTATTTTGGTAAAACAGAGTTGAAAAGTTATTTCAAAACTAAAAACATTGAAGCTCTGAATTTGTTCTAAAAAAAAAGAAAGTACCCCTGTCACGCCAAGTGGCGTATAGGGAAATATGGTGTTAGTGACCCTATATTTTACAGACCTTCAGCACATGATTTTTGGGGTAATGTGGTCGGTATTACGCCCGTGCTGCTTTACTTTCCCAGAAAAAAATCCGGTACCCATTTAAGGCTGGGTGAACATGGAAGCCGTCGGTTGGGATCGAACCCTACCCCTTGTCCTTTGTAGTCCAGTTCACTAACCACTGAGCTATCGCGGCTCCCCTGAATTTGTTCTACTTGTACAAATAGTATAAAATATACCATACAAAGGTCTTGTTTGCATATCTACTAATTTTAATTTTGTACAAATCATAAGAAACTCATGCAGCAAGATGGAAGATATATATCGACATGCACAAAAACATATACAGCTGTTATTTATAAACGAATGAAATCAAACTATTCCAATATAAGAGGTAACAACACAGGCAAATCAAGACCAACAAATTTGTTCCTTGACAAAATCTTACTGTATCCTTCCAACAAATACTTGAGCATGAGTCCTCTGCTGATCGACATATCTTTTGTGATCTTGGCAAACGCTTCCAGGCACTCAATCTGAAGGACAATAATAAAAACAAGCCATCGTGATCGAGTGAAGAATAGATTAGTTTTGGGTAAGATTGTATGAGAGTGCAGCAATACAATAAGACATATGTCAACAAAGTCATGTCACAGTACAATCCTGTAACTTTTAGTGAGGCTACTTGTCAACATAAACCTATCAAAGCACAGTTCTATTTTCTATAAAAGAGAGTACCTGTCAACATAAACCTATCAAAGCACAGTTCTATTTTCTATAAAAGAGAGTACCTGTCAATATAATCCTATGACAACACATTCTATTTTCTATAAGAGAGTACCTGTCAATATAATCCTATGACAACACAGTTCTATTTTCTATAAGATAGTACCTGTCAATATAATCCTATGACAACACAGTTCTATTTTCTATAAGATAGTACCTGCCAATATAATCCTATGACAACACAGTTCTATTTTCTATAAGATAGTACCTGTCAATATAATCCTATGACAACACAGTTCTATTTTCTATAAGATAGTACCTGTCAATGCAATCCTATGACAACACAGTTCCATTTTCTATAAAAGAGAGTACCTGTCAATACAATCCTATGACAACACAGTTGTATATTCTATAAGAGAGAGTACCTGTCAATACAATCCTATGACAACACAGTTGTATATTCTATAAGAGAGAGTACCTGTCAATACAATCCTATGACAACACAGTTGTATATTCTATAAGAGAGAGTACCTGTCAATACAATCCTATGACAACACAGTTGTATATTCTATAAGAGAGAGTACCTGTCAATATAATCCTATGACAACACAGTTCTATTTTCTATAAGAAAGTACCTGTCAATACAATCCTATGACAACACAGTTGTATTTTCTATAAGAGAGAGTACCTGTCAATACAATCCTATGAAAACACAGTTCTATTTTCTGTAAGAGAGTGTACTTGTCAATACAATTCTATGACAACACAGTCCTATCTTCTATGTCAGAGACTACCTGTCAACAAATCTTATCACAAGTTGGCCTGCCCGATTCCTTAGTTCCAGTGGAAGCCAACACAGTGATGAGTTGTTCACAATCTTGCTCCACTCTACCCTATAGTTTCCCAGTTTCTAGATTTCTTCTCAGTCGTCCAGCCAACCATTTTCTCCTGTCGACATCTCCATCTATCATGACCCCCTATAAGATGGTTCCGGCCAGGCAGTTGAATCATGTGGTATGCCCAACACCAGCATTATTTCACTTCCTTTACCAATGACATTGTGGTTATTTAATGTTAGTGTCTATGATTTGATACACCTCTCATCTCTGTGATGTGAACTCTGTATAAGGTGTTTATACAACAACACTTCATTTCTAAAAACTGTTTGTATTCGCTTTCTAGAGATAGAGTGTTTATGTTCATAGACATATAATAACACTTATATTACCAACCTTATATTTTAGGGTCACTGATTTGTTGTACAATAGCAACATAAAGATTAAACGCCATGAAGAACATATGGCACAATACCAGAAGGAAGTAAAATTAAAATTACTGCGGGCATGTATCTTTCCGATAACAATATATGGTTGTAAATCATGGACAATCTCACAAACAGCAAGGAAGAAAATAGATTCATTCAAAACAAAATGCAATAGAAAAATTCTTAAAATACTTTGGATAATGAAAAAGATCAATGAAGACATATTAAAAGATTGAAACATGAAAAAGAACTGGCTTATAAACACCATTCTACAGAGGAAATTAAAATACAATGGCCATGTAAAAAGACACAGTGGGGTGGAAAAAAACAATAATGGAAAGCACGGTTCATAAGTGATGCATCAGGGGCAGACTAAGAAAAAAGTGGTTTCAAGACATCAAGGTGACCTCGAAAAAATGACAGAAGACAACATAAAGACGGAAGTAGTAGGAGATCTGGTTAGAGACAGAGATTCTTTCCGACGGGCTGTGATGAATGCAACATTCTGCAAAGAACATGCGACCTAATGATGATGATTTGTTTTGCCAAATTCATTCCAATCTCATTAATGTAGTTGTCTGTGCTACTCTAGCCTTGTTTTTGAAACCATCATTATCATACAATGGCTATCTTCCAATAATGAGGATACTTGGCAACATTTATTGAGATATGAGCATGGTTGCTGTTTTATTTAAAGTTGTTGAGAGATCAACATGGTTATACCTTTAATTAATGTTGTTGAGAGATCAACATGGTTATATCTTTATTTAATGTTGTTGAGAGATCAACATGGTTATATCTTTATTTAATGTTGTTGAGAGATCAACATGGTTATATCTTTAATTAATATTGTTGAGAGATCAACATGGTTATATCTTTAATTAATGTTGTTGAGAGATCAACACGGTTATATCTTTATTTAATGATGTTGAGAGATCAACATGGTTATATCTTTAATTAATGTTGTTGAGAGATCAACACGGTTATATCTTTATTTAATGTTGTTGAGAGATCAACATGGTTATATCTTTATTTAATGATGTTGAGAGATCAACATGGTTATATCTTTATTTAATGTTGTTGAGAGATCAACATGGTTATATCTTTAATTAATGTTGTTGAAAGATCAACATGGTTATATCTTTAATTAATGTTGTTGAGAGATCAACATGGTGATATCTTGATTTAATGTTGTTGAAAGATCAACATGGTTATATCTTTAATTAATGTTGTTGAGAGATCAACATGGTTATATCTTGATTTAATGTTGTTAAGAGATCAACACAATTACTGCTTTAATTAATGTTGTTGAGATATCAACACGGTTATATCTTTATTTAATGTTGTTAAGAGATCAACATGGTTATATCTTTATTTAATGTTGTTGAGAGATCAACATGGTTATATCTTTATTTAATGTTGTTGAGAGATCAACATGGTTATATCTTTAATTAATGTTGTTGAAAGATCAACATGGTTATATCTTTAATTAATGTTGTTGAGAGATCAACATGGTTATATCTTGATTTAATGTTGTTGAGAGATCAACATGGTTATATCTTTATTTAATGTTGTTGAAAGATCAACATGGTTATATCTTTAATTAATGTTGTTGAAAGATCAACATGGTTATATCTTTAATTAATGTTGTTGAGAGATCAACATGGTTATATCTTTATTTAATGTTGTTGAGAGATCAACATGGTTATATCTTTAATTAATGTTGTTGAAAGATCAACATGGTTATATCTTTAATTAATGTTGTTGAGAGATCAACATGGTTATATCTTTAATTAATGTTGTTGAGAGATCAACATGGTTATTGCCGTAATTATCTGAAATCTTGAAAGCAAACAAAACAACATCAAGGACATAATACAAACCAACATACTCACCTTCTTGCCTCTCAAAAAATACTGACACCCATAAACCAAAGATTTCTCATGAATCCTCAAACCTGGTGTCTGCAGTCAAAACAAAATGGAATAGATAACAGTTGTCATTTTAAGTTTAAAAAGTAGTTTAATATCAGCTGTAATATTCATCTTTCCTTCTTCCTTCCCTCCCTCTCTCTCTCTTTCTTTATTTCTTTCAGGTGTACATCTGATGAATATTAAAAGAATGGATAGTCTTATTCATGATCTGTCCTTCAAAGGCAGCTAAGTGGACATGGAGGTGTGGCCACCATATTCTTCTAGATCTGTGTTTTGGATTTATGTGGTGTTGAATTGGTTTGTTTGTGATACCTGATAAAGGCTAATGCCAACACGTCATAGTTTATCTTGTTTTTCTATTAGTTTAGCTGCTCCATACCATTTTAGTAAAAGAGGCAGACCTAGAGAGACACTGAGAAGAACATTGATCAGGGAGGCAAAGGCAGCAGGAATTGGCTCCCTCAATGAGATTGAGATGCATGCACAGAACAGAGACAAATGACGAGATTTGATAAAAGATATTTGTACAGAGACTGCTAGAAAGAAAATTTTGAAACAGAGAAAGAGTATCTGGGTCTATGCCCTATTGGCCGGCCATGGCTCGAAAGGTCAATAGATAGATAGAAACCATGTTATGTTTAATTTAGAAGTGTTGTGGTTTATTTCCGTCTTTCGGTTCAATACTTCTAAATTTAGTTCAGAATTTGTAAGTACCGGGTTGTCTTCCCTCTTTGATCCCTACTTGTTTGGCCAGACTAGACCAGTCTGTTACTGGAGGCATCGCAAAGAGGTAAAGTTGGATCTGGATGGTTCTGGTTCACTGATCCTGGCACGATCCATCAGCTATGACCTTTGTGTTGCCACCAGTTTTATTGTTACAATTCTTTCAGGCCATGATAAAATTAAAGCATTTTCTGTATCCTCTGCATCTTTTACCTCCGGTTGTCACAATGTTTTGTCATATAAAAAAACACCCTATCCTTATTGTATTTATGTATTTATTTATACTTCTGGAGCCTGTCAGGATTGGGGAAGGAGACTTGCAACATAGACTAGGGAATAAAGGTTGCATGTCCAAGGGTTGTTTCTACATAATGTATGGGTCAGTGTGATATTTCATCAGGTCAGAATGTTTTCCAAAGGTCAGAGTGTTATTTCTATTTCTACAAGTCACAGCATTATTTCTATAGGTCAGGGTGTTATTTCTACAGCTCAGAGTGTTATTTCTACAGCTCAGAGTGTTATTTCTACAGCTCAGAGTGTTATTTCTACAGGTGAATGTTTTATTTAATTCCTAGAGGTCGGAGTGTTATTTCTACAGGTGAATGTGTTATTTTACAGGTGAAAGTGGCACTTCTATTCCTAGAAATCAGAGTGTTATTTCTACAGGTGAATGTGTTATTTTTACAGGTGAAAATGGGTGTCCGGTTAGCGCAATCGATAGGCGGTTGGCTTACCACGGCAACAGCCGGGGTTCGTACCCTGGCGAGGACACCTGGGTTTTACTAATTCCCTAAAAATTAGTACCTCTGAAGTTGGAGTAAATCTGCCTGCATGGCAAGGGGCATCCTGTAATGGGATAAAACAGACTTTACACGCAAAATTCAGTCCCACAAAATTGAGTGGGTGGGACTTCGTCAGAGGTCAAAGCTGACGAAAGCGAACGACCGAACGAACAGGTGAAAGTGGCACTTCTATTCCTAGAAATCAGAGTGTTATTTCTACAGGTGAAAGTGTTATTTCACACCCACAAGAAAAAACTGTTTAATGCTACCTGGCATTTGATAAACATCAATCTGACGTGCAATCCAGTTCTCTCTTGCTTGCGCTCGCCTGATGACTAAAGGAGTACACCTCTTCATTATCCGCCCTTAAAAGGACGTTAAGTGGGCATCGTGTTGTGGTTTGCAATGTAATTGTGATGTTTGCACCGTTTGGCCGACGTCAGCAAGACATTTTTTAACACAGGGTTGTCATCCCTCTTCGACCCCTACTCACTTGGCCAGACTAGACGGGTTAATAGAGGCACCATGGAGAGGTAAAGCAGGATCTGGATGGTTCTGGTTCACCGATCCTGACGCAAACCATCAGCTGTGGGTCGCTGACGACTTCCAGCTCTGCTGCTGTGAAGCGCACCTTCACCTCCAGTTCTCTTGAAATAACATGGCCTAAAATTATTATTAATTTACTTCAGTGCACAGTGACCATAGTTTAGTGTCAAGTGTTCCTTGTTGCAGTTTCCTCAAATTCCAGGTCCGGCTAGCTGTCAGAGCTACTGAGTAGTGCTTGTGTGTTTCTTCCATATGGTGTTTCTATATACAGATTACTTATGATGAATGATGATATCGTATGTCAAAGGACAGTTCAGATGTGTTCACTATCGGTGCTATAACGCCTTATGTCTTTTAATGTGTGCTGTGTTTGCTATGATGAGGAATACAGCTGCCTTTCTATGTTTTGATATCCGATGAGATGTTAATTCGGATGACTCCACTGGCATGGGTGGTTAAGCAATTATGGATTTCCATTCGTTTGCAGTGATACTGGGGCCTTCAAATAATCATAATCATAACAGTGACCAGGCTCAGCACTGTTCTTTTTCTACTCATCCAAATGGCCCAAGCAGTGCTCACGATTCTTCACTTCTTTATTTGGGTCTTTCACCATTGAGGGGAGATATAATTTATGGTAAATTAGGTTAAATACAAAAATACATGTTTTCAACTCCAATGTTAAGTCAGTCCTATTAAATGGCTGTGAAACATGGAGAACAACAAAGATGACAATCATGAAGATACAGACTTTCATTAATGGATGCTTGCACAGAATAAAAGGAAACTGCCCAACAGGACAAAATTACTAACGTAAAATTACAGAAAAGTACCAGTCAAATACCAGTGGATAAAGAGATACAGCGAATATGATGGCGCTGGATAGGACACACGCACTGCGGAAGCCAACTGAGAGTATTACACAACATGCCATTTTTTTTAATCCTCACGGAAAAAGACAAAAAGGAAGACCAAAGTATTGTTGGAGAAGACGGGTGGAAGCAGAGATGAAGATGATGGGAAAGACATGGAATGAACTTAAAAGAATGGCAAGCAACAGAATGGCTTGGAAATGAAGACCTATGCTCCACAGGGAGCTGAAAGAAGAAAGAGGAGATAATTTATGATCTTTTAATCTTCTGTTGGTCTCTGCTACTGTTGTGTTTCTAATATTCCATCAATCCATTTTTTGTGTGGTCGACCCTTGAGTTTGGTGTTCTCACTATGTTTATTAAAAGCTCACAGTGTTTTGGTATTTCTGTCTTATCATGTGACCAAACCATTTTATCTGTTGTTTGTTTGTGTCTTTCATGGTGGGAATTATTTACAGTTTTTATCTTATTTCTCATTTTTAAAAATCTATCTTATCTCTCAGGCTGTTTCTTGCCATTCGTCTAACACATTTCATCTCGGTGGTGGTTATTTTTCTTATTGTTCTTTGCAACTCTTCACTGAACCAACATAAACTTTAATCAATTACCAAAAATAAATCAAATCTGACCAGTCAGGAGTTTGCTCAATGATACAATCAGCACTTTTTCTTGACCAGTCAGCAGTTCACTCGGTGATACAACCAGGAGTTTGTTCAGTGATACAATCAGCACTTTTTCTTGACCAGTCAGCGGTTCACTCGGTGATACAATCAGCAGTGACCAATCAGGAGTTTGTTCAGTGATACAATCAGCACTGTTTCTTGACAAGTCAGCGGTTCACTCAATGATACAATCAGCACTTTTTCTTGACCAGTCAGCAGTTCACTCAATGATACAATCAGCACTTTTTCTTGACCAGTCAGCAGTTCACTCGGTGATACAACCAGGAGTTTGTTCAGTGATACAATCAGCACTTTTTCTTGACCAGTCAGCGGTTCACTCGGTGATACAATCAGCAGTGACCAATCAGGAGTTTGTTCAGTGATACAATCAGCACTGTTTCTTGACAAGTCAGCGGTTCACTCAATGATACAATCAGCACTTTTTCTTGACCAGTCAGCAGTTCACTCAATGATACAATCAGCACTTTTTCTTGACCAGTCAGCAGTTCACTCAATGATACAATCAGCACTGTTTCTTGACCAGTCAGCGGTTCACTCAATGATACAATCAGCAGTGACCAATCAAGAGTTTGTTCAGTGATACAATCAGCACTTTTTCTTGACCAGTCAGCAGTTCACTCAATGATACAATCAGCAGTGAGCAATCAGGAGTTTGTTCAGTGATACAATCAGCACTGTTTCTTGACCAGTCAGCGGTTCACTCAATGATACAATCAGCACTTTTTCTTGACCAGTCAGCAGTTCACTCAATGATACAATCAGCAGTGACCAATCAGGAGTTTGTTCAGTGATACAATCAGCACTGTTTCTTGACCAGTCAGCAGTTCACTCAATGATACAATCAGCAGTGACCAATCAGGAGTTTGTTCAGTGATACAATCAGCACTTTTTCTTGACCAGTCAGCGGTTCACTCGGTGATACAATCAGCAGTGACCAATCAGGAGTTTGTTCAGTGATACAATCAGCACTGTTTCTTGACAAGTCAGCGGTTCACTCAATGATACAATCAGCACTTTTTCTCGACCAGTCAGCAGTTCACTCAATGATACAATCAGCACTTTTTCTTGACCAGTCAGCAGTTCACTCAATGATACAATCAGCACTGTTTCTTGACCAGTCAGCGGTTCACTCAATGATACAATCAGCAGTGACCAATCAAGAGTTTGTTCAGTGATACAATCAGCACTTTTTCTTGACCAGTCAGCAGTTCACTCAATGATACAATCAGCAGTGAGCAATCAGGAGTTTGTTCAGTGATACAATCAGCACTGTTTCTTGACCAGTCAGCGGTTCACTCAATGATACAATCAGCACTTTTTCTTGACCAGTCAGCAGTTCACTCAATGATACAATCAGCAGTGACCAATCAGGAGTTTGTTCAGTGATACAATCAGCACTGTTTCTTGACCAGTCAGCAGTTCACTCAATGATACAATCAGCAGTGACCAATCATGAGTTTGTTCAGTGATACAATCAGCACTTTTTCTTGACCAGTCAGCGATTCACTCGGTGATACAATCAGCAGTGACCAATCAGGAGTTTGTTCAGTGATACAATCAGCACTGTTTCTTGACCAGTCAGTGGTTCACTCGGTGATACAATCAGCAGTGACCAATCAGGAGTTTGTTCAGTGATACAATCAGCACTGTTTCTTGACCAGTCAGTGGTTCACTCAGTGATACAATCAGCAGTGACCAATCAGGAGTTTGTTCAGTGATACAATCAGCACTTTTTCTTGACCAGTCAGCGATTCACTCGGTGATACAATCAGCAGTGACCAATCAGGAGTTTGTTCAGTGATACAATCAGCACTTTTTCTTGACCAGTCAGTGGTTCACTCGGTGATACAATCAGCAGTGACCAATCAGGAGTTTGTTCAGTGATACAATCAGCACTGTTTCTTGACCAGTCAGTGGTTCACTCAGTGATACAATCAGCAGTGACCAATCAGGAGTTTGTTCAGTGATACAATCAGCACTGTTTCTTGACCAGTCAGCGGTTCACTCGGTGATACAATCAGCAGTGACCAATCAGGAGTTTGTTCAGTGATACAATCAGCACTTTTTCTTGACCAGTCAGCGGTTCACTCAATGATACAATCAGCAGTGACCAATCAGGAGTTTGTTCAGTGATACAATCAGCACTGTTTCTTGACCAGTCAGCAGTTCACTCAATGATACAATCAGCAGTGACCAATCAGGAGTTTGTTCAGTGATACAATCAGCACTTTTTCTTGACCAGTCAGCGGTTCACTCGGTGATACAATCAGCAGTGACCAATCAGGAGTTTGTTCAGTGATACAATCAGCACTTTTTCTTGACCAGTCAGCGGTTCACTCGGTGATACAATCAGCAGTGACCAATCAGGAGTTAGTTCAGTGATACAATCAGCACTTTTTCTTGACCAGTCAGTGGTTCACTCAGTGATACAATCAGCAGTGACCAATCAGGAGTTTGTTCAGTGATACAATCAGCACTGTTTCTTGATCAGTCAGTGGTTCACTCGGTGATACAATCAGCAGTGACCAATCAGGAGTTAGTTCAGTGATACAATCAGCACTTTTTCTTGACCAGTCAGTGGTTCACTCAGTGATACAATCAGCAGTGACCAATCAGGAGTTTGTTCAGTGATACAATCAGCACTGTTTCTTGACCAGTCAGTGGTTCACTCAATGATACAATCAGCACTGTTTCTTGACCAGTCAGTGGTTCACTCAGTGATACAATCAGCAGTGACCAATCAGGAGTTAGTTCAGTGATACAATCAGCACTTTTTCTTGACCAGTCAGTGGTTCACTCAGTGATACAATCAGCAGTGACCAATCAGGAGTTTGTTCAGTGATACAATCAGCACTTTTGCTTATGATAGCAAGACACTCACCTGCAAGATAGAAGCAGCTTTAGATGACAGCCCACACTCAATGAAACACAGTGCCAGCTTGATGTGAAAGATGTTACTGCCATACACACTGATGCCAAGGTCCATGACTGCAGGAACAAACAGAATGAGCTGAGCTCATTAGAACAAAAGATACAGCAGTTTGTGGTCAAAACATGAAAGATAAAATTGGGCAACACACACTATGACAAAATAATAATTTTCTAAAAGATAAATGAAAAAATTTTAACGCGCATGCACATACACATAGGAGCAATAAATAAACATACATATGCCACACGAAGGATTGAGTTATTGAGTTATTTGCGGATCATCATCATTGTACTCCGAACATGCCCATAGGTGCTTAGATCCCCTCCTCAGCAAGTCCTGCAGTGTCCAGCGACTGACGACTCCAGTTCTATGTTGGTTGATAAGTCTTCTTACATGGCCACTAAATTTCTCATTTCTGGCTGTGCCCATCTTAACTCCCATTTCCATCATCCGAAGAAGTGACATGGATCTGTGTTTGTTGAAGTCCTGTGCTCTTCCCATCGGAGGGCATTAATGATGTCCGTCAGATCCATTGGTTGCCCGTCCTCAATGACAGCACAGCTAGCCAACCTGTCCGCTTTTTCATTTCCCCGTACTTCCGCATGTCCAGGGACATAGACAAAGAAGACCTTACATATTTTGGACTTCTGCAATGATTCTACCCATTGCATACGTACAGAGCCTGCCTCCACTTTTTTTATGATGCTCATTGAATCACTCAGTATACATGCGTGGGTGTAGTCTTATGACTCTAACCATTTGAATGCCTTGGTCACTGCCTTCACCTCCATCGTCATGCCACTCGTGGTCATGATGTATGCACCACTATCTACTTTGACTATTCTGTCTGCCGAGCGTGCTGTACAAGCCCATGCACTTCTTTGGTGTCGTCTGTATAGATGACTGCATCTTTCTCATCGGTGTTATCGCAGCTGAGACCATTGACCTCAGCATTAACCATGACCGGGTTCTGTTCCCTACTTTTCCTGTCGAGTGTGACAATCCACGAGAAAGTCCCCTTGAATGATGTAGGCACCGGTATCCACTCCTCACCAACGCTGATATTGGTAAGCCCACAGACCTGTTTGATGACATCTTCTGCTCGGCCTACCCATGATTTGCCTCTTTTTAGCCTGGCACCTTTCCCTGTGTTGAGTACATGGTGCAATGGATGCTCTTTATCTGTACTAATCTTCTGGTATGCTCATGTTCTCCAGATCTTGATTCTGTCATCCACGGTTGGAAAGTCAAGAAGATACCTCATTGCTACACAGGGAGTGTCTCTTGTACACCCCAAGATAATGCACATGGCTTCATTTTATATTTTCTCCAGCCTATAAATTTGAGTCCTACTGACAGTAAGAATTGCCAGGGCATACTCGATTGGTGCGAGGACTAATCCCTGGAACAGAAGAGTAAGTAGCCTCTGCTCGATGTTTGGCAGCTGCCTTGACCTTCAAGGCGGCTAATCCTTTGTGGGATTTTGTTATCACATAGTTGACGTGATCCCAAAAACACAGGCTGCGATTAAACTTAACTCTGAGGTATGTCATCAACTTGTCCCGGGTCACCTCATCAGCTCCCATTCGTACTACCGGTGTGGTCGTATTAACAATATGATTGTTAAGGGAGAACCATGAAACTGATGCTTTATTAGGATTAACCAAGGCACCTGAAACCACACACCAGGAAGAAATGCGATCGAGTTCATCTTGCATTGTGGAGGCGATTCCCCGTCTGTCTCTTCCCTGTCGATATACCAGAATATCATCAGCAAAAGTCATAGTTCTTCCCCTCTCATCAAGTTGTTGGGCCGTGATCGTTATTGTGTACACGTTAAATAGAACTGGTGACAATGGTGAGCCTTGTGGCAGCCCTGGGCAAATGGATGTTGGCTTGGAAGATCAATTTCCACATCTGAGTATTACCTTCCTCTGAAACAGTGCCGCGGCGATCCATCTAATGAGGAAGGGGTGCACTGCCAGTTTGAGGAGCATATGCATGAGGTATTCAAATGGTACCCTGTTGTATGCATCCTCCAGATCTATAGCAGCAACACATGTCTCCTCTCGTCTGTGGAAGCCTTCAAAGATCAAAGACGTCATAGGCAAAGACTGCCGCATTGAGCCATGTCTCTTTGTTATATCTATAACCTCTGAGTGTGGGTGGGAATGTGCGTTTCTGTTCAAGGTGACAGGTGAGGACATGGGCAACTATTTTCTCCAGCAGCTTGCCTGCAGTGTTCTGCATTGTGATGATTCTGTAGGCACTGATCTGAGAATGGTCCTTGTTTGACTTCGGTAGCGGTAGTAAGTAGCTGTGTAGCCACTCCTCCTTAATCTGAACACTCCAAATGCTGGCATTAAACTCATTGGCTAGTTTTGTCAAGTCGTCATCAGCTAAATCGCCTATGTCATCATACCGAACACCATCTGGACCAGGAGCAGTGTTGTGTGACCTTTTAAGTGTTGTCCGAATGGTATCAGTTGTGATTGTAACATTTTCTTCCAGCACTACATCCTTACACAATTTTGACAGCGATCTCCGTATCTTCATTCTTACAGCCTCATTTCTTTTGTCTGTCTGCTCAATGTAGCATGCAAGCAGGGCCTTCCCTTTGCTCTCATCAGATTTGTGCCATATCCGGCCTGTGCTCTGAAAGTCAGGTATGCCTCTGTGCTGTGTTGTGCCATTCATGCTCTGATGAAGGTGCCAGAATGTGGCTAGCGATTTTTCTGCACTTTTTACAGAAGTCATCCCATTTGGAATCTTTGGCCGTTTGTCTCTTGTACCGCCAAGCTTCCTCAACTTCTATGTTCCACCAGGGTGGCTGCGTCCATCTCTCCTGCCTCCTACAGGGGGAGCTCTGTCTCCTATGTCTGATTTTGCTAATGACGTCCTAGTCTGTTTTCTCGTAGTTGAATGTGTGGAGCTTTCTTCTCTGGCTTCTATTTCTGCTTTTCTCAATTAGGAGGACACATGGATAGTGATCACTTCCGTGGAACCCCAGTGCACTCCACCTGCAAACCGGTGCGAAGGTGGAAGACACCAGTGCCAGGTCTATGACACTATCAGAGTCCCCTGTTGAGTGGCCATTCTTGTTGCCCTTCCATCATTCAAGCACACTAAATCGACTGACATTAGTGCGTTCTCTAGGTGTTCTCCCTGCTTGTTGGTTATGACGTTGCCCCACTGGTTGCCCCTAGCATTAAAGTCTCAGCAGAAAATGACGTTCTCTTCATCGAACTCGAAGAGATTCTGCCATTGTTATGTGTCCACTTTCCCAATACAGGCATACTCATTTACAATTACGAAATGAACTGGGGTCTGCACCCTAACTGCATGTACCTGCAATTCTGCACTGTCCCACGCAAACATATCTACCTCAGCAGTTACCATATTGTTGTGCACAAGAAATAAAAACCAAGGATATTATGCCACGCCACACCAAGTATACTATGTTGCACCAGAGATATGCCATGCTCCACCAGGGATATACTATGCCACACCAAGGATACTATGCTCCACCAGGGATATACTATGCCACAAAATGGATACTATGCTCCACCAGGGATATACTATGCCACACCAAGGATACTATGCTACAACAGGAATACTATGCTACAACAGGAATACTATGCTACAACAGGAATACTATGCTACAACAGGAATACTATGCTACAACAGGAATACTATGCTACAGTAGGAATACTATGCCACAGTAGGAATACTATGCCACAACAGGAATACTATGCCACAACAGGAATACTATGCTACAACAGGAATACTATGCTACAACAGGAATACTATGCTACAGTAGGAATACTATGCTACAACAGGAATACTATGCTACAACAGGAATACTATGCTACAACTGGAATACTATGCTACAGTAGGAATACTATGCTACAGTAGGAATACTATGCTACAATAGGAATACTATGCTACAATAGGAATACTATGCTACAACAGGGAGACACACAAAAAAACACCAATTTGCTGCATGTTAATAATGATCAATTTAACAGGAATCAAAGCAGTCTAGAAATGTGATCTCTAAGTTACTCAGATTTCACACCAAATGTAGCCAAACGAGACACCAATGCTTACCTTTCTTCAACAATGGCACGTCCTGCTTTTGTATAAACCGAGCCATGACCTGCTCCATGCATGGGAATACATGGAACTCGTCGTGCAGCTTGACCAGTCTAGCTAGAAGCTCTTCATCATTGTTTCTATCAGAAGGTATAGACAACAAATAAGTAACGTTAAAAATGAAAAGAAAGAAAGCAAAACGTATAGCTTTAATGTATCATCAGCAAATCTATTCATGTGAGATAAATAACATCAAAAAGAAGAAAAACAATAAACAACTTAACTCTTTCAGTACAGAAGGTTTTTATCAATGCAACGGAAAAGGTGTGCGCGGCCGTGCGGCTAAAACCACTATTTCGCTGGCTGAAAAGTCAACGTATGGTGTTCGAAACCCACGGTAGACAGAAAGGATTTTTCCTAAAGGGGGTGAAATAAAAATCATGAGTCTCACACGCCGTGGTGACTGCTTTGACCAAGCGACCTTTATTCCTCTTGTTCTATCGTATGCCCCCCGACATTCACCAGCAATGGTAATATGTGTCGTAAAGATAGTTTTTTTTTTAACGGAAGAGATTTAAGGGACACAAATTTTCATGGTTTCAACAATCAAAATCATGAATCCACATGTTTATATTTATCTAACACATAACATGTTATATGTGAATGTTTAGATAATTGAACAAGGAATTCGATTTTACCAACACCTGTATGATAGAAGACATGTAAAAAGAATATAGTTTGATGACAGTTTACTCTAATCAACTTAAGAGTTAGGCACTCTGCGGCTAAATGTACGTGACCAAAATCGATACAATACATGATTTGTCCAAACGTATGAAAAGAGTTAAGCTAATGTATCATTGTCATGTCCATTCATAATGGGTGTCAGATGATCATGAATCTCCAAGTTTCTGGTGCCCCTAGTTACCAAGAAGACTGTTAAGTTGTCTAGTATTTTGGTTACTGTTTTCCTCTGCCTTTACTTCTATCAATCTTACCCTTGGGTGGCTGGGTGGTCTAGAGGTATGGCGCCGGCCTCAGAACAGGAAGGTCGCAGGTTCAAAGCCCATCAGAATTGGTGGTGATTTTTAAAATATATGAAGAACTAATCTGTGGTTTCTTTATGACGTTACCCTCCCCTAGTGAGATCTGATGTCGAGCCCTCTTGGACAATGTCAATAAACAGGTCCTGCATGCACTTACACATGTTAAAGAACACTTGATAGTTAAAATCTAAAAGAGTAGGTCATAAATATGGCCACTGTCTTCAACTTCAATAACTTCAACAGTGTTGATAAGGCAGAGGTGATCAAAGACTTCAACAGTGTTGGCATGAACAGTGATGTTCAAAGACTTCAACAGTGTTGGCATGAACAGTGATGTTCAAAGACTTCAACAGTGTTGGCATGAACAGTGATGCTCAAAGACTTCAACAGTGTTGGCATGAACAGTGATGTTCAAAGACTTCAACAGTGTTGGCATGAAAAGTGATGTTCAAAGACTTCAACAGTGTTGGCATGAACAGTGATGTTCAAAGACTTCAACAGTGTTGGCATGAACAGTGATGTTCAAAGATTTCAACAGTGTTGGCAAAGGCAAAGATGATCAAACAAAGACTTCAACAGTGTTGGCACGAACAGTGTTGGCACGAACAGTGATGTTCAAAAACTTCAACAGTGTTGGCACGAACAGTGATGTTCAAAGACTTCAACAGTGTTGGCACGAACAGTGATGTTCAAAAACTTCAACAATGTTGGCACGAACAGTGATGTTCAAAGACTTCAAAACAGTGTTGGCACGAACAGTGATGTTCAAAAACTTCAACAGTGTTGACAAAGACAAAGACACAATCAACGATTTCAACAGTGTTAACAAGAACAGAGGATAATAGAGAGATATGATCAACCACCTCAACAGCCAAACCCAGACTGACATGGTGATAAAAATACAGGACACACACAATGACCTACTCTTTGAGTACTCTGGTTATGTAGGCAGCATGGACCTGCAAAGTCTCCCTGCTATCAAGAAGGGTGCTGGTCTTGAATATTTCCGAGTGCAGTTTAGAAGCATCATCAAGAGTTGCGGATTGCTTCATCATTGAATTCAGGGCCCATAACTTGCGATTATCCACCGAATCGTCTTTAGTTAAAGTGCTCTCATCGGCAGCTCTGATCATTTTCAGTGCCCCTGTAAAAAAGGAGGCCAGATCATGGTACATGCATAAAAAAACTGTGTGGTTAAACATTGCTACTTTCAACCTAGTTCATATTAACCAAAACCCTGCTACTTTCAACTTAGTTTTAATATTTAACTCTTAATTAAGAAACTTATCTGTGGCCGATGTATTTACGATACAGCAGTAAAAATTACTCCCACTTAATCATAACATTAGAAGCTCTAAAAATAGTATTTTCTTTGAATCTTTGACACACAGCTGTGTGTTCAACTTGGTGAGACACAGGGACATGGAATTTCTGTATCAGGTTGATTTACAACCTGAGTTTGACTGCATGAACAGGACGTGTTATATCTATCGGTATGACCACTTAAGTCCGTCAGTATGTTCGGCAACTTCATAGCATTATTCGCAGCGTTTCCCGAATTATAAAATATTGCTTTGATGCCAGTAGCGATCGAGGGCATTTCCTTGGTCACAATTTTAAAAAAATATAAGAAAAACAACCAATTCCTTTTAAAAAGTGTTTTGATTTTTTTTCCCCACATTATACAAAATTATATCTCAAGAAATAGGGGAAAAAAATCCAACATCATTAGAAAAGAATCCAACACTCAATAGAAACAAATCCAACATTAATAGAAACAAATCCAACACTCAATAGAAACAAATCCAACATCAATAGAAACAAATCCAACACTCAATAGAAACAAATCCAACATCAATAGAAACAAATCCAACACTCAATACAAAACAAATCCAACATCAATAGAAACAATTCCAACATCAATAGAAACAAATCCATCAATAGAAACAAATCCAACATCAATAGAAACAAATCCAACACTCAATAGAAACAAATCCAACATCAATAGAAACAAATCCAACACTCAATAGAAGCAAATCCAACATCAATAGAAACAAATCCAACATCAATAGAAACAAATCCAACACTCAATAGAAACAAATCCAACATCAATAGAAACAAATCCAACATCAATAGAAGCAAATCCAACATCAATAGAAGCAAATCCAACACTCAATAGAAACAAATCCAACACTCAAACAGCTTCATGACACTATTGTATTTCTCCCTTTTATTTCTTCTACAGTTTCCATTATTGGTGACTAATGCATCTAGATACTTCAACTTGTTCACTGTTTCTTTTCTGTGCCTTATGTCAAGATCTATACCTTCATCATCATCAAGTACCAGGCCTGCTGGCGTAGGTGATCATGTCTCTCCACAACTTTCCATCTATCTATCTATCTTTCGTTCGCCTGAAGCATTGTCTATATCTGCAATGTCGTTTCCTGTATAAATGTTACTGTCTTTTGTAATTCTTGCAGTGGCCCATATAGTTTAAAACTTTCCATCTCAACAGTTATTTATCATTTCTGTTGTTGACCAAACAACAACAACAACTTAAATGGTTTGGCCACATGGTCAGAATGAATCCTCACCAATCACCATCAAGTGCGTTCTTCTCGAGAATGCATGGAAAAAGACCAAGAGGAAGACCCAGAAGAAGATGGATAGATGCTGTGACAGAGACATGTAACAACAAAAGAAAATCACTAATTCAGACAATTCGAGCAGCTCAAGAACGACAAATGATATAAACCACGACACCTTTTAGGTATCAGTGAAAGAGAAAAGAAGAAGATGGATAGATGCAGTGACAGAGACATGTAACAACAAAGGAAAATCACTAATTCAGACAATTCGAGCAGCTCAAGAACGACAAATGATATAAACCACGACACCTTTTAGGTATCAGTGAAAGAGAAAAGAAGAAGATGGATAGATGCAGTGACAGAGACATGTAACAACAAAGGAAAATCACTAATTCAGACAGTTCGATCAGCTCAAGAACGACAAATGATATAAACCACGACACCTTTTAGGTATCAGTGAAAGAGAAAAGAAGAAGAAAGACGTTGTTGACCTTCTGCCAAGTCATTCTCTTAGGCTGTTTGGTATTTTCTCTCTTTGCTTCCCTCTATCTCTTCGTCCCTCAATTTTCCCAATTGTTACAATATATTCCAGCTGTTCTCTTCTCATTACATGGCCCAAAACATGATGATTGTTTCTTCCTAATATTGGAAATTAGCTCTCTTTTTGCTTTGACCTCTTTCAGAACGTTTTCATTACTTTTCTTAGCTGTCCATGGTATGCTCAACATTCTTCTGTAAAACTACATTTCTACAGCCTCCAGTGATTTTCTTGTCTGTTGTCCTATTGTCCATGATTTACATTCATATGTTTTCTACACCTTATTTGTGTTTAAACAAAGGTTTTGTTGTTTATTGAATTTTCTTTTACTGAATGTAGCACATTGTTTGAGAGCCTCTTGGCTGGTAGAAATGAAAGCTATGTCATTATCTCTATCAGAAGTTCTGGAACATCGTGCATGGACTAAGGTGTTGTGATGCAAATGTGTGGCCAATAAGACTTATTTTATGAACAATTCCACATTGAGAAAACACAAAATAAATTACCTGGAACATCGTGCATGGACTAAGGTATTGTGATGCAAATGTGTGGCCAATAAGACTTATTTTATGAACAATTCCACATTGAGAAAACACAAAATAAATTACCTGAAACATTTCCAGCTTTTATTAATTCAATGCCAAGGTTAAGGGGAACCATTTTGTGAAAATTGTTTCCTGTTGCTGTTTTCCTGTATAATAAGACAAAGGGAAGATCATGATTGTGTCAAGAATCAAACATTAAAACTGGAATATGCTTACAGAACAAAGAAAATTTGTAAGTTTGTTCATAAAGTTTTATAACAGTCTACTTATAGAACAAAGGTTTGTTCAATTTGTTCACAAAGTTATAAGTCTGCTTATAGAACAAAGATTTGTACAGTTTGCTCACAAAGTTATAACAGTCTGCTATAAAACAAAGATTTGTACAGTTTGTTCACAAAGTTATAACAGTCTGCTTATAGAACAAAGATTTGTACAGTTTGTTCACAAAGTTATAGCAGTCTGCTTATAGAACAAAGATTTGTACAGTTTGTTCACAAAGTTATAACAGTCTGCTATAAAACAAAGATTTGTACAGTTTGTTCACAAAGTTATAGCAGTCTGCTATAAAACAAAGATTTGTACAGTTTGTTCACAAAGTTATAGCAGTCTGCTTATAGAACAAAGATTTGTACAGTTTGTTCACAAAGTTATAACAGTCTGCTATAAAACAAAGATTTGTACAGTTTGTTCACAAAGTTATAACAGTCTGCTTATAGAACAAAGATTTGTACAGTTTGTTCACAAAGTTATAACAGTCTGCTTATAGAACAAAGATTTGTACAGTTTGTTCACAAAGTTATAACAGTCTGCTATAAAATAAAGATTTGTACAGTTTGTTCACAAAGTTATAACAGTCTGCTTATAGAACAAAG
The DNA here is from genome assembly GCA_032433765.1 of Megaustenia siamemsis. Lineage (NCBI taxonomy): Eukaryota > Metazoa > Mollusca > Gastropoda > Stylommatophora > Ariophantidae > Megaustenia > Megaustenia siamemsis. The sequence continues at coordinate 9,375,761 of JAVIAB010000050.1, forward strand.
ATTTGTACAGTTTGTTCACAAAGTTATAACAGTCTGCTATAAAACAAAGATTTGTACAGTTTGTTCACAAAGTTATAACAGTCTGCTTATAGAACAAAGATTTGTACAGTTTGTTCACAAAGTTATAACAGTCTGCTATAAAACAAAGATTTGTACAGTTTGTTCACAAAGTTATAACAGTCTGCTTATAGAACAAAGATTTGTACAGTTTGTTCACAAAGTTATAACAGTCTGCTTATAGAACAAAGATTTGTACAGTTTGTTCACAAAGTTATAACAGTCTGCTATAAAACAAAGATTTGTACAGTTTGTTCACAAAGTTATAACAGTCTGCTTATAGAACAAAGATTTGTACAGTTTGTTCACAAAGTTATAACAGTCTGCTTATAGAACAAAGATTTGTACAGTTTGTTCACAAAGTTATAACAGTCTGCTATAAAACAAAGATTTGTACAGTTTGTTCACAAAGTTATAACAGTCTGCTTATAGAACAAAGATTTGTACAATTTGTTCACAAAGTTTTATAAGTCTGCTCATAGAACCAAAAAAAAACAAGAACAAAGATTTAACAAGGAAAGGCAAAGAAAGTCTTACGTCTTGTAACAACAAAACCACATGGTAGTAAACTGACATACATAGCTTAAGCCTTACAGCTCCTCATGATGCAAAGGGTTGCGACCATACATTGTGCTAACTGACCCCTTCCTGTGCCACCTTCTTCAGCTGAACTCCCTTCCATTCTGCAGTCTTTCTGTTTCAACAGTTCTCCTCCAGGTCTGCTTGGGTCTTCCAACTTTCCTTGTGGGTTCCAGTTCATTGACTGTCTAGCAATATTACTTGGTGGTCTTTGCAACATGTGACCAATCTATACCCTTTTCCTTTTTTTGATTTTCGTTTCTATTGATGTCTGAGAATTTCTTTCCCACAGGTTTCCATTTTATTTATGCAACTATAGTTATGCCATTTATTTATGCAACTATAGTTATGCCATTTATTTATGCAACTATAGTTATGCCATTTATTTATGCAACTATAGTTATGCCATTTATTTATGCAACTATAGTTATGCCATTTATTTATGCAACTATAGTTATGCCATTTTATTTGGTCGCTTATATCATCATCATCATGTGCCATACCGGTTGGCGTAGGTGATCATGTCCCTCCACAATCTTCTATCTACAGTGCATCGTATCAGTTCTGTTGTTGGCTGTTTTCCATGCCATGACACCAAGCTATCCACTATTTTCTCTCTTTGTCATCCGCGATCTCTCTTTCCTTTTATTTTGCCAGTTGTAACCAAGTATTCCAACTTTCCTCTTCTCATGATGTGCCTGAAAAATGTTGATTGTTTCTTTCTGATGTTTTTTAAGAGCTCCCTTTTTGAGTTGGCCTCTTTGAGAACTTCCTCATTGGTCTTTTTAGCTGTCCGAGGAACTTTCAACATTCTTCTGAGAAATCCCATCTCTGTGGCCTCTAATCGTCTTTTCATTCATTATTTCATTTATTTCATATAAATGTAGTAAAAGCAGCAATGAATTTTAAAAACCTGGACAAAATATGGAAATAAAAAATACTAAGCAAGAAAACCAAATTTAGAATACTCCACTCAAATGTATTATCAACACTCACCTATACATGTGAAAGCTGGAAAACATCAAAAGGGATTGAGAAAAAATGAAATGCTTTTGAAGACAAAATGCCTACTCTGTGTATAATGGAATGAATTCAAGATTAATAATGAAATAAGAGAAGTGACCATGCAACCAAAGATCTCATTTACATCTAAGGAAAGAAGATGGACATATGTTGGACATGTGCTGAGAAGAGACAACCAGAGAATTCCAAAACAGGCTCTTTTATGGGAAAAATCAGGATACAGAAAAAGGAGGAAGACCTAAAGAGACACTAAAAAGATCACTTATAAGAGAAGTAAGGTTGGCAGGCATAGACCATTAGATAAGATCGAACATCTCACCCAGAAAAGAGATGGGTGGTAAAAACACTACAAGCCCTATGCATTGTCTAGCAATGCAGGAAGGATCAAGAATTGTATTTTAAAATTTGTTACGTCTGGTTGCAATGAAGCATCACGGGTCAACAACAGGAACAATTAGAAAGGTACACAGCAGGGAAAGAAAAGTTTACTTGCGCGTGGCAAACTTACAAACTCTATGAATTTGCAATACAAGATTGTAACTATTACAACTCTATCATAATCGAGGGTTAATGTTCTTTTAAAAGTGGAAATTGATGCGGAGTAGTCGATGGGTGAATGCTGAATGTGAAGAATCCAAATACATGAGTAATGATTACATGCTGACACAATTTAGTGCTATCATAGAAAAACAGTAAAAATAAAAAAAGTTATGGTTTCCCTCCTCTTGCCTTACTAGGCGTATGGGGAATATGTTGTTAGCTGCCATATCCATCTATGACCATGTACATTTTTGGGTGATGTGGTCGGTATCACGCCAGACCGCCTTTACTTCCCAGAAAAATATCTGGTACCCATTTTTAGAAGCTGGGTGAACCCTTGAGCCTTGTCGGTCTGAAAAAGAAAATCCGCCACAGTTTGTATACATTGTTTATTTTTTGCGTTCGCCAGCTTTCATCTCTGGTAAAGTCTCTACAGGCTAGGAACTGAATTTTGTGTGTTAATCCATTTTTTCTTGGCAGCTGTGTGGACAGTGTTCCCTTGCCACACAGGCAGATAACTCCGTCTTTGGAGGTACTCATATTTTTTCCGTCAATGAGTAAGTAATACACATCTCAAGCTAGGCCATTGCTTCTGAGACCAGGAGTGATTGAGGTAGAGGGAAATCACCAAAAAAAATCCTAACTGGTGCAGCCCGAATTTGAACTTCTCTGTCTCGAGACCAGCGTCTTGCTCGCTTCGAGACCAACCAGTCCCCCCCCCCCCCCCATGTATACATTAATTGTAAAACGTAGAAAAGAAAATGTGAAGTCATTAACATTCCAACTTACAGTTCTTCAAAATAACGCAGGGCTGCTTCTGTGTCTCCCAGGATAGACAACCGAGACACGATTCTCATCAGATGTGCAAAGGACAGAGACATGTCCATAGTTTGAAATTCTCGTATGCTTTGTTTGATATTGTTGATATCCTGTGATAATGAGAACATTGTTGATGCTACGTTAATGTTAGAAAGATATTTGTGGCAACAGTTTGATATTAATGAGATCCTGTCATAATCAGAACATCAAGTTTTATCATATTTATAGATACCTTTGAGATTCTGTCATAATCAGGACATCAAGTTTTATCATATTTATAGATACCTTTGAGATTCTGTCATAATTAGAATATTGAACGGGTGCTGTCATAATTAGAATATTGGACGGGTGCTGTCATAATTAGAATATTGGACGGGTGCTGTCATAATTAGAATATTGGACGGGTGCTGTCATAATTAGAATATTGGACGGGTGCTGTCATAATTAAAATATTTATCAGGTTCTCTCATAATTAGAATATTTATCATGTCCTATTTTATAATTAGAATTTTGATTAGGACCTGTCTCAATTAAAATATTGATCATGTCCTGTCACAATTAGAATATTGATCAGGTCTTATCATAATCAGATTATTTATCAAGAAATGTTTTATAATTAGAATATTGATCAGGTCCTGCCCTAATCAGATTACTGCCCCAGCAGAGGAGACAATGGAGACCAAAATATGAAAAAGATGAAGCAGATAAGAAGAAAGACATGGAGTGAGAATGTCACCAAACAGGAACACTTGAAATGAGTTTGTTGATGACTTTTGCTTCACAAGGAATTGAATGGTAGAACAATGCGAATTTGTGATGTGACCTAGCGACAGCAATATCTGTATTTTTCAGTCCAACACATCTGATTTGTTTGTGTGTATGCTTGCGTTCACCTGATGACTAAAGTAATACACCTTCTCATCATCCACCCATAAGAGGATGTTAAGTGGGCATGTCTGCATTGTGTTGTGGTTTGCAGTGAAACTGTGATATTTGCACCTTTCGGCCCAACACATCCGACTTCAGCATGTTATTTTTGAGTACCGGGTTGTCTTCCCTCTTCAATCCCTACTCGCTTGGGCAGACTAGACAGGTTAGTCTGTTACTGGAGGCACCACGGAGAGGTGGAATAGGGTCTGGATAGTTCTGGTTCACCGATCCTGTTACAAGCCATTAGCTGTGGGTCGCTAACAACTTCCAGCTCTGGTGCTAAGAGGCAACATTGTCTCCATTTGTGTGTATAAGTGCATGCTTGTGTGTTTGTTTACATGTTAAAGTATTTCCAGACTCCCGAGCTTATTTGATTTCTGTTTACTGCCTACACAACATGCAACATGGGGAAGGGGCGCGCGGCTGCCACTAGAGGTACAATGTCGGCCTTAGGACAGGAAGGACCTGGGTTCAAAACTCACCAGAAGTGGTGGTGATTTTTCATAAACAGGAACAATTAATCTATGGTTTCATTATGACGTTACCCTCCCTTGATCTCTTGGCTCGTGAGATTCAATGTCTAGCCCTTTCGGATAACGGCAATAAACAGGAAGTACCATATGCACTTGCGCATGTTAAAGATTCCTCTGCAGTTAAAATAAAAAAAGAGTAGGCCATAAACATGGCCGCTGCCCAGGCAAAATTGTCATCAAAACCCTACCCACACAATTAGTCCCAGGTCGAGCTATGGAGTTCATGCACATGGGCCAGGACTCTCGTAGAATTTTCTCAAAGGGGATATCAAAGCACCTATGGATTCGCCCAGTGTGCAGTGATGATGCTCCTAACAACAAACAAACAAAAAACACATTTTAAAAACACTTTCTCATGAAACAAACATAATATAGCAGCTTTTTTTCCCCCCACAGACAAGCAATATATAAATAATCTAGCACCCCCATCATGACGCAGAGTATAATGGACAGCTCTGAAATTGCCAACTTCAGCTAACCTTGACTGACACCTTCATACAGGATGTATCTAGAGCTACCTTCATGGTTCAAGAACACATCAAACGAGGAAAAAAGCACTTGAGAGCTAAAACCCAAATTGGCCTGTCCCTCTTACAGTGTCAAGAAGTTAACACACCAAAACAACTTGCTTGGCAGGGGGAACCAGCTGATGATCAGCTGCCATAACTCTTGCCATTGTGATCTCAATAAAGCTCTCAATGATACAAGTGAAAATATAACGCTGAAGCTGCTCTTGTAACATTATTTAAAGATAACAAGGATACAAACTAACATCGCCTTCCAGAGCTTTATTCAGAAGTGCTACTTGTGTGATCCTCAAGCCTGGATTCTTCTTTTGATATTTGTGGAGTTCTTCGACAGTCATTGACTCAAGCTGCTCAAATACCAAGTGTTGACGACCAGGCCTTGGCTGTGGAAAAAATTGAACAAACATGTGATCTCTAGTGTACAACACTTTTGAATTTATGCGATAACAAACACAATTTATGACTTCACACAATTTATGACTTGAACACAATTTATGACTTAACACAATTTATGACTTTAACACAATTTATGACTTTACACATGAAAAAAATATTATTTTATCCATGAAGACTTGTGGGTGTCCATTGCTTAGAGGTAGAGAATTCAGATTGACAACCACAAGGTCCAGGGAACAAGTCCTGCTGAGTACAGTTTTTTTTTTAAAAGAAATCACAACTTGTGGGATTACCATCCTCAGCACTGCACCTACCGTTAGATGGCAAACCACAGACATATAATGCCTAGACGTGTACACAGCCAAAAAATGCTGGGGTAACAGGACTATTCTGTAAAGGATATGCTATTACCACAATGACTAAATTTGTTGACCAGATATTAATTTTCTTTTAAATTTGATTTGACAGCATTCTTGTGTTGGCACAGCAGTTAGTGTATCTCACAGCTGTTTGTTTTCATTTTAAACTGGCATTTTAATGGTAATTCTGGAAATGTACTAGGCTGAGAACATCTACATCCATAAATGCTGCAACATTTCCTAGACTATAACTAAAATGCCACTTTGAGATGGAAACAAACAGCTGTGTGAACGTGCAGACAAACTAGCTAGGGAGGGAGGGAGATTACTACAAGAGAACCATCTGGTCAGCTACGATGAAGCCAAATCTATCCTCAAAGGCCAGTACCATGAAAAATGGAAACAAGAACACCCAAAGTATAACGAGAGAGACGGATATCTCCAACTATCAAGGAGGGATCAAGTCATCATACTTTGCCTACGCACTGGCCACAACAGAATGGGAAACCACATGTTCACCAAACTCAAAATAGGAACTACCAGCCTATGCCACTGTACCCTGGATAATATGACAACAAAACATGTTCTACAGGATTGCCCCCAGTATACAGACCTGAGAAGGACAATGTGGCCCACACCCACCTCCCTGGAAGAGAAACTATACAGGGCAACCGGATCATTTAAGCAGACAGTTACCTTCATAAGAGAGTTCAGAGTCCTAGTCTGAACGAGCCATGATCGCAGAGAAAGAAGAAGAAACAACTGCGAAAGATACTTCATCACAAGATGTATCCATCAATTTTCTGGTAAATTTCATTGAAACTCAGCTTCTATTTCAAATGTATGGACTTTGTCCCTCTTATAGAACTAAGATGAGTCCAGTGAGAGTTAGTGCATTCTATATATAAGTCCTACTTTTACACTCACTGCGTCCCACAGTATTTTCATTGGAGGCTGATCAATTTCAGCTCTCTAATGTAGATATGTGTTAAAGACAACTGGAGGTTCCACTTTAAGGATTCTATGCCATTGCTATGAAGTTCATGCACCTGGCTGCGGTCTTTTCAGTAAATCAACCAATTGAGTACATCCATTGCTGTCAAACATGTAAACAATGTCACAGTGTTGGACGATGTCACCATGCGATGGGCAGATCATACTGCCGTAACACTCTAAAGAAGTAGGGTGAGATAAAGATTTCAATGATGATGAATCTGCAGTCCTGGTGCTACTGCAGGATCTTTGAGTCAAGAGGGAGTTATTGCCCAATTGAGCTATAGAGAGAACTAGGGATAGTTTTATTTCTCAATCATTTCATGCTGCTGGATTAACTGAGATCTGAGCACTTATGTACAACCATGCGATGAAGCTAACCCAAAGACTAATCTAACCTGTCCTTGGCTCCAGTTGAGAATCAATTCACCTTTGTATTGCCTCATAGCACAGATCCATCATTGTATATAAAACACCACCTTCTTCGGAAATTTATTTCAAGGTCTGCGCATGTTAAATAGCTTGAATACAGAAATTATCATACAAATTGTATCATTACCAGCAGCTATTAGACAAAATGGTCAACAGGAGCCCAGGCCACAACAATGGTTGAAGGAATATAATGGGAGCTGAAGGCTAGTGGTTGTCCCTTTATCATTAACAGGAGCACTGGCCACAACAATGGTTGAAGGAATATGATGGGAGCTGAAGGCTAGTGGTTGTCCCTTTATCATTAACAGGAGCACTGGCCACAACAATGGTCAGAGGAATATGATGGGTACTGAAGGCTAGCGGTTGTCCCTATACAATTCACATGACACTGCTCACAACAATGGTTGGAGGAATATGATGGGAGCTGAAGGCTAGTGGTTGTCACTTTATCATCAACAGGAGCACTGGCCACACCAATGGTTAAAGGGATATGACATGGGTTGTTGAAGGCTAGTGGTTGAAGGGATATGACAGGAGTGTTGAAGGCTAGTGGTTGAAGGGATATGACAGGAGTGTTGAAGGCTAGTGGTTGAAGGTATATGACAGGAGTGTTGAAGGCTAGTGGTTGAAGGGATATGACAGGAGTGTTGAAGGCTAGTGGTTGAAGGTATATGACAGGAGTGTTGAAGGCTAGTGGTTGAAGGTATATGACAGGAGTGTTGAAGGCTAGTGGTTGAAGGGATATAACAGGTGTGTTGAAGGCTAGTGGTTAAAGGGATATGACAGGAGTGTTGAAGGCTAGTGGTTGAAGGGATATGACAGGAGTGTTGAAGGCTAGTGGTTGAAGGGATATGACAGGAGTGTTGAAGGCTAGTGGTTAAAGGGATATGACAGGAGTGTTGAAGGTAGTGGTTGTCTCTGTGGGAATGAGCCTCTGTACACAAGAAATGTATTATACAAAGAAGAGACTGAATATCTAGTTCAATCAAAGATGAATGTTAAAATATGTGGAACATGCTATAGTATCCTTGAGAACTAATATATAAGGGACTAATCTGGGATTTACCTCTTTTTGATCAGAGTCACAGAGCTCATCAATTTTCTGAAAAATATGAAGACAGTAAATAAATTAAAAGCTATGACAAGATTGGAACACTGAATAGGATAAAACGTAACAGAGGCTCACTACATTTGACAACAGGAGGAAAAAACATAAAAGTGGCACTGCATTGGACAACAGGAGGAAAAAACATAAAAGTGGCACTGCATTGGACAACAGGAGGAAAAAACATAAAAGTGGCACTGCATTGGACAACAGGAGGAAAAAAGATAACAACGGCACTGCATTGGACGACAAAAAGATAAAACAAAAAATCTGCATTGGACAACAATAGGGCAAAACATAACAGTAACTATATATTAGACAACAATAGGATAAAACATAACAGTAACTATATATTAGACAACAATAGGATAAAACATAACAGTAACTATATATTAGACAACAATAGGATAAAACATAACAATAACTATATATAGGGTGTCTCTTTAATGACTGTGCATTTTTTGTTGTTGAAATAATTACGCACCTAAATTTTATCTATGTATGACGTATTAGTTCAAGCACCATTTACGTGTTCATTTAAACATCACTGCTACATGATAGATCTGGCTTACAATGGTGTTAACGATTGAAGAAAGAGTATTTATAGTGGAGCATGTGTTCCGTAACGGCGGCAAGTATTCGAATGGGGTTGTTGAACAATTTGTGAATAGATTTCCTGATACACCAGTGCCTCATCGAAATAATGTGAGTAATTTAATAATCAAATTTCAAAACACCTGTAGTGTACATGATGTTAGCCGTCCTGGTAGACCATCTGTTCTTGAAGTAACATCTCTCAACATCCAGGACAGCATTCTAATGAGTCCTGGCAAATCAATAAGAAAGCTGGCTCAACAAGTACACAAATCAAGCAGTACTGTTCATAGAGTTCTGAAAAAAAAATTAAAGTTACATCCGTACAAATTTTCCGTCGTTCCTCAATTAAAAGAATTAGATCACCAATCCAGAATTAATTATTGTATGTGGTTTGAGAATTTTCTAGCCCAAGAAGGTGAGGAAATCCTTGATTTCACTTTCTTCACAGATGAAGCATGGTTCCATTTGTCTGGGTACGTGAATAGGCAGAATGATCGTCTTTGGAGTGATGAAAATCCACATGCATTGCACCCAGTGCCTCTCCACGATCAGAAATTAGGAGTGTGGTGTGCAATGAGTCGTCAGCGGATAATCGGCCCAATTTTCTTCTATGATACAATAAATTCAGAAAGATACAGGATTAACATACTGGAGCGATTCGTAACCCAACTTTCTGAGCCAGAAATTGAAAAAGCTTGGTTTCAACAAGGTGGCGCAACTGCTCACACTGCTGTAAAATCACTGGAATTTTTATATGAAATTTTTGCTAATCGTATAATCTCTCGCGGAATTTGGCCTGCACGGTCTCCTGATCTTACTCCCATGGACTACTATCTCTGGGGTGAACTGAAAGGAAAAGTGTACGAAAACAATCCCCACACACTCGATGAGCTGCAGGTTTCAATCGCCAACAACATTAATAATGTTACACAGCCCATACTGCGTAAGGTTTTTGACAATATGAAAAAACGTATCAACATTTGCCAACTAAAACGTGGTGGATATTTCGAATACCTTTTGTGAATAGTGATGTTATATGTTTAACTTTACCGAAAAAGGAACAAGCTACAGCAGTACATGATGCGTGATTTACATAAATAAATTGGAACAACTAGATTTTCAAATAATGCACAGTCATTAAAGAAACACCCACCGATCTGGAAGACCTTCAATTTCACAAGACCAAATTATGGAACTCCAAGACAGAATTACAATGAGTCCAAATACATCTTTAAACCACTTGTCTCAACAGGTGCAAATATCTAAGAGTTCTGTTCACAAGGTTTTAAGAAGTGAACTACACTATCGTCCATACAAATTAACTGAAGTGTCTCAACTCCAAGAAAGAGATTATGAATCCCGTTTAAACTACTGCATGTGGTTTCAGAATTTTATTTATGAACATGGCGCTGCCATCCTTGACGTCACTTTTTTCACTGATGAGGCCTGGTTTCATTTATCCGGTTACGTGAACAGTCAGAACAATCGGCTGTAGAGCAGTGAAAACCCCCATGAATTTCATCAAGTGCCGCTTTACGATCAAAAAGTCGGAGTGTGGTGCGCTATAAGTCGTATGCGGATAATAGGACCTATATTTTTTAATATATATATAATAATATATATATAATTTTTTAACCTTCGGCACATGATTTTTGGGGTAATGTGGTCGGTATTACGCCCGTGCCGCTTCACTTTCCCAGAAAAAAATCTGGTACCCATTTAAGGCTGGGTGAACCCGGAAGCCGTTGGTTGGGATCGAACCCTACCTCTTGTCCCTTGTAGTCTAGTTCACTAACCACTGAGCTATCGCGGCTCCCATTATTGCCTTATAAGAGAAGAAAAGTAACCAGCTTTCATGCTCTCTTATTAAATATGGCTTTAGCTTTAACCCATTTGTACAAATTCTTACATTTTCATCTCTCTCTCTTCACTCCTTATATGCTCCTTCAAGTGTCAGGGGAGATACAAAGCTCTAAATCTTGCCTTTCTGACAGCTTCAACCATTGTCAATTGATGTTGTTGTAGCATTTCTCAGATGTTGTCAGTCCAACTTATTCCAAGTCTACTATGGTTCGTCTTCCACCTACCTTTTTAATATATATTTTTGTTTGGTATTTAATTTTTCTGCACAATGGCAAGAAACAGAACAGCTTGGAAAGTGTTTGTTAAAGACCTATGCTCCACAGGAAGCTGAAAGGAAGAAGACAAAAAAAAATAAAAATTGTGAATTCTAACGTTAAATCAATCTGATTATATGACCGTGAAATATGGAGAACAAAAGTGACAGTTACAAAGATAGACTTTTATTAACAAAGACTTGGGCAAAATAAAGGATGGAAAAGGATGACAAAATTATGAAAACAGAACAATGGGGAAAGTACCAGATAAACACAAGTGGACAAAAAGATGCAACAAAGATAATGGTGCTGGATAGGATGAGTACAGCAGAAGCTAACTGAGAGTATTACACGACAGGCCCTTTTTGAAATCTCCAGGGGAAGAGACAAAGAGGAAGCCAAAAATACTTGGAGAGACAGATAAAAATGGGGAAGACACGGAGAGAACTTAAGAGAAATACATGAAACAAGGCAGGCTTGGTAAGTGTTTGTTGAAGACTTATGTTCCAAAAGTAGTTAAAAGGTAGAAGAAAGAGATTATTGCACCATTAACAGCACTTTCACTTTGTCTGTAGTTTACTTTATGTGTTGACTAGTTTTAATTGGATACAACTTTATGACTTTAGGTATTTAAAAAAAATACAAAATCAGGGAATACTTTCTAAATGAGCTAGACAGTTCTAAAGTTAAATGATGTCACAGAAAGAACTTACGCTTCTTAATTGTTCCGGTGCCTCGGAGTAGAATCTAAATTGCTTCACCTGACTTTTTAACTTGAGATTCTGTGGAAGAAGCAACAAGGAAGGTTCTTCAAGGTGGATCACTGCATAAATGGATAAAGCAACATCACTGGATAAAGCAAGGTAGATCACTGCATAAATGGATAAAGCAAGGTAGATCACTGCATAAATGGATAAAGCAAGGTAGATCACTGCATAAATGGATAAAGCAAGGTAGATCACTGCATAAATGGATAAAGCAAGGTAGATCACTGCATAAATGGATAAAGCAAGGTAGATCACTGCATAAATGGATAAAGCAAGGTAGATCACTGCATAAATGGATAAAGCAAGGTAGATCACTGCATAAATGGATAGAAAACAAAATTGGAACTACAACTGATTGGGTGATGAGCTCACGCATATCTACTGTCCTGAGACATTCAAGTCAAAGACTATGACAGAGCTGGTCAGACCTGGACTGAAAGTGACTCATAGCTGATGTTTTTGTATCAGAATCAACATTTAGAGCTGATCATATTTTGCTCCACCTCCTCACAGTTCTCTGGTAACAGATTAACACTGTTTGTTAAGTGAGTAGGGAGAAGACTGTCATGTCATAGTTTGTCTTGTCTTTCCACAGACTTAGCTGCTTCATACCATTTTGTGTTTATTTTACATGAAAATTAGGTTGTTTTATAAGCTCACTTAATGGTACTTTTTAATAATATCACATTGGGAAACATTGTGAAGCATCCTGTCAGAAGCAGCCAATCACATCCACTAAATTATATTGTGGTGTGTCAGACCTGATCAATCAGTGAAAAGACCATCCTCATATCAACAGGTTCCCATCCTATAAAGGCTATGTCTGAATAGAAAATTGACAGTAAAGCTCGTGCAGATGGAAACTGTTAAATGGCACAACTAAGAGATGGCACTTAAATGGCACAACTAAGAGATGGCACAATCAAATATTCTGTACTGATTACCTTCTTCTGAAGTGCCGTCACAGTTGTGTCCACAGTGTCCCAATTCCTGCCCTGAGCTGAATGCATAACAACATCGGAAGTTAGAGATCTCAGGAGACCTAGCTTCATGCCTTGTTTGTTGAGGTAGTCCAGAACCTGCAGATTTGAGGAAAAAATGATCAAGCACAAACTTTGAAAGTTGAAATATATTCAGTCCTTATTGGTCATATGACTTTAGTTGAGTCAGGTAAATAGAGTAAGGACTGACATTCAAACGTGTGATTCTAGGATTCTTCTCTAATATGGTGAAGTATGTTCTCAACTCTGTGGTACAAAGTTCATGTCTGCCAACTAGTCCTAGATCATCATCAAGTACCAAACCTGCTGGCATGGGTGAACATGACGCTCCACAACTCTCGATCTCAACAATTATTTATCCTTTCTGTTGTTGACCTTCTGCCAAGCCATTCTCTTAAGCTGTCTGGTATCTTTTCTCTTTGTTTCCCTCTATCTCTTCATCCCTCAATTTTCCCAGATGTCACAATATATTCCAGCTGTTCCCTTCTCATTACATGGCCAAAAAAATTATAATTGTTTCTTTCTAAGATTGGAAATCAGTCCTCTATTTGCTTTGGCCTCTTTCGGAACTTTTCATCATTCTTAACTGTCCATGGTATCTCAACATTATTCTGTAAAACCACATTTCTGCAGCCTCCAGTGATTTTCTTGTCCATTGTCCTATAGTCTATGATTCACATCCATATGTTAAGACTGGCTCTATATAAGGTTAAACATTGTTCCCAGAAATTATAAATTTATTTACCTGTTTTAATATTATTTCACTTGTCTTTATTGTGCATTGCCGTGATGTATTTTTTGCTGTTGCTACCACTACTTCTGTCTTTATGCTATTAAGTCCTGAGTTCTTTATTTTTGCTTTCCTTCACTATAATGTCAAACATTTCTTGTAACTCATTTTGACTCTTAGTGATTAATACTGTACGGGGAAATGAAAGGGTGGACAGGTTGGCTAGCTGCGCTGTCATTGAGGACGGTTAACCAATGGATCAGGCGGACATAATCAATGCCCTCTGAGATGTGGGAAGAGCACAGGACTTCGACAAACTCAGATCCACGTCACTTCTTCAGATGATGGAGGTGGGAGTTAAGATGGGCATAGCCAGAAATGAGAAACTTAGTGGCCATATAAGACTTATCAACCAACATAGAACTGGAGTCGTTAGTCGCTGGACACTGCGGGATCTGCTGAGGAGGGGATTTGAGCACCTATGGACATGTTCGGAGTGCAATGATGATGACCCTCAAATAACTCAATAAGAGCATACCTTAGATTATGTATAATATGCCCTCCAATTGTTATTCCAGGCTTGTCCCTTATGGATCTTCACTATACATATTAAACAAATCAGGTGACAGCCACACAACCTTGCCCAATTCTCTTATTTTATTTGTTGAAACATTTCCAATTGATTTCCAACTCTTATGGCCACTGTTTGTTGCCAGCACATGTTTTTATTATTCTTAGACCTTTGCTGTCAATGTTTATGTCTTCTAAAATTTTGATTATTTCTTGGTGCTTTACTTTGTCAAATGCTTTGGTATAATCTTTGAAACATAGACATAGATCTGTTTTCACCTCTGTGGCTCTTTCTACTAAAGATCTTATGATGAATATGGCATTCTCTGCACCTTAACCTCCAACAAAACCACACTGTTCATCACTAATTTCTGGACTGATTTTATTTCGCACTCTTCGCATGATTATTCTTAGTAATATCTTAAACATGCGACTCATAAGGCTTATTGTGCAATGATTATCACATCCAATTGCACCAGATTTCTTTGATAGAGCTATAAATATTGCTTTTAATAGGTCGTCTGGTATATATCTGGTGTCATAGATATTCAACATTTTTAACATTATTTTTATTCCAAAATCACCCACGCCTTCAATCTCATCTTTAGTTATATTATCTGGTCCAAGAGCTTTTCCTACTTTCATATTGCGCAAGACGCCATCCACTTCTTCTTTGAGTATTTCTGGTCCTTCGTCATTATCCTGAATATTTACTTGTTAGTTCTTCATCATAAAGATCTTTAATGTATTCTGTCCATTGTTCCCTTATACTTTCTTGTTCAATCAACAGTTCTTCCTTTGATCTTAGACATCCAGTTTTTGATTGCGTTTTTCTTCCTGTTAATTCCTCAGTTTGTTTGTATATAGCTTTAGCATCTCCTTTTGTTGCATTTCAATCTCTTTGCATCTCTCTTTTAGCCATGCTCTTTTGCTTCATTGCATGAGGCTCATTTTAGTTTTACTCTAATCTTCCCCACAACTGGTACATGATCACTATTGCAATCTGCCCCTGGTCTAGTTTTCACACATACCAAACTGCTTCTAAATCTGTCATTTATAATTTAATAATCAATTTCATTATGTGCACTGTCTCCTGGGCTTTTCCATGTCCACAGACGTCTTGGATGTTGCTTAAAACAGGTGTTTCCTAACATAATGTTGTGTACTCTTACCCAGTCAATAAGCTTATCACCTTTTTCATTTCTCTCTCCAAAGCCATAGTAACGAACCACTTCTTCAACCCGTTCCTTTCCTACTTTTGCATTGAGAACCCCTAGAACTATGGTGTTTTCATGTGGTTTGCATTTATGAAGTGCCTCATTAAACTCGTCGTAAAATTATCAATTGTTTCCTCTAGACTGTCTGCTGTTGGTGCATAAACTTGTATGAGATTAATATCTATTGGCTTTCCATTCAATTTCACTAAAAGGACTCTGTTAGATATTGCCCAAAAGCCTTCCACTGTTCTTGTTCTTTCTGCATCCAAGATGATACCTACTCCTCTTTGGTGTTCAGTACCTCCAGAATACATGATTATATGTTCATGAGAATATATCTCCCCTTATCCAGCGTATCTCATTTCACACAGTCCCAGTAAATGTAAATCCATCTAAGTCATTCCTGTTTGATGTTTCCTATTTGCAAAAGTGTTCTAACATTCCAAGTTTCTATTCCCAGTGTCTGTTTTATACTTATCTTGCTCACAGTAGCTTGATGATGATTGGGTATCGAGTGGAATCCCCAATAACATTGTGAATTCTAAAATGGTGGCAATCTATGATTATACAAATATAATACGACAGTAGTTTTCTGTTGCCTTCTGTCGCTTTGTTTATGGTTGACTTCACTAACCTTTGATTAAATAATAAGTCTCACCTACAAGGCAAGGGTTAAAAACAAGGGTTGTTTTACTTTAGGGTACCCTCCCTTAGCCTTTTACTCTCCCAAGCACACCTGCAAGGCAGCAGGGCAGCTGCAGGTTGTACTCAACACATGAGCTTGTGCTCACCGGTGGCACTCAAGTCATCATCTTCACTACTGCATTAAAGCACTCACTCATGAAACAGCAACATCCACCACTCCATCAAGATTCAACACTCCCTCAGAAAGTAATAAGTAAAAAGAAAATATTTCTATTGGTGTCTGTTCCTTACAGCTTGGGAGCAGTTGTTAGTGAGCTGGACTACTGAGAACAAGAGGTTGTGTTCCATTCCAGGTGATGGCTTCCAGGTTAATTCAACCTTAAATGTGTTTTTGAGGAGTTACTGAACTTGTACTCCGATTTGATTGAGGTTCCAGGACTTAAGTTTGATGAGCTGTTGAATTTAAAAGCTCATGTTTTATTGAGACTTATGTTCGAAGTCAAGGGTTATGGAATATAGTATATTTGTATTATCTCACAGAAAAAAATGACACTACTAAGCACATTATTCAAAATATGTGTCAACAGTCAAAACAATTTGGGCATTGATACTGCAATCCTTATACACAATGAGGTATGGTGATGCTCTTTCTTCTGCCTCACAAAACAGCACAATTTCTGGCTGAGGTAATCAAGTGATACCCCAAGGAAAGTAATAAAAGTGGTGAATACTTTAGACTCACATCAATACATGCTTCCCAGTTGTTGCTCAAATGATCAAACAAGTGTTGTCGGAATTCATACCAGGGGAAGAAACTGCTATCTAGGTCTTTACCGGATGCTGAGGAGAAAAGAACTGTTATTTATTGTGCTAAACAAGGTTTATCCTACATGGTGTGTCTGTGACAATAATTTAATGGGTATCATATCTTAAAGAGGTGATTAATGTTTAATAGTTGTGTGTAGAACAAAAGAGGATAAATTGACAGGAACAACCTGATTCAAAAAGAAAACACAAATGTTACACCTTTCCTACTTTCTTCTTCTACCTTTCTTCCCTGTGGAACATAGGTCTTCAACAAACACTTTCCAAGCCGTTATGTTTCTTGCCATCCTTTTAAGATCATCCAATGTCTTCCCCATCATCTTCATCTTTGCTTCCACCTGTCTTCTCCAAAAATATTTTGGTCTCCTTCTTTGTCCCTTTTCCTGGGGATTCCATAAAAAGTATCAGCCGTGTAATACTCTCAGTTGGCTTCCGCATTGTATGTCCTATCCAGCACCATCGTTTTCACTGTATTCTCCATTGACATATTTGTCCACTGAAGTTGTATCTCTTTGTTCACTTCCAGGTAAAGAAAAGTAAAGAAGCAGTGGGTCAGAAGAGAGGAGGCTCAGAAACATCTCTTGTGACATTCAGTATTACGAAGCAGTGGGTCAGAAGACAGGAGGCTCAGAAACATCTCTTGTGACATTCAGTATTACGAAGCAGTGGGTCAGAAGACAGGAGGCTCAGAAACATCTCTTGTGACATTCAGTATTACGAAGCAGTGGGTCAGAAGACAGGAGGCTCAGAAACATCTCTTGTGACATTCAGTATTACGAAGCAGTGGGTCAGAAGACAGGAGGCTCAGAAACATCTCTTGTGACATTCAGTATTACGAAGCAGTGGGTCAGAAGACAGGAGGCTCAGAAACATCTCTTGTGACATTCAGTATTACGAAGCAGTGGGTCAGAAGACAGGAGGCTCAGAAACATCTCTTGTGACATTCAGTATTACGAAGCAGTGGGTCAGAAGACAGGAGGCTCAGAAACATCTCTTGTGACATTCAGTATTACGAAGCAGTGGGTCAGAAGACAAGAGGCTCAGAAACATCTCTTGTGACATTCAGTATTACGAAGCAGTGGGTCAGAAGACAGGAGGCTCAGAAACATCTCTTGTGACATTCAGTATTACGAAGCAGTGGGTCAGAAGACAGGAGGCTCAGAAACATCTCTTGTGACATTCAGTATTACGAAGCAGTGGGTCAGAAGACAAGAGGCTCAGAAACATCGCTTGTGACATTCAGTATTACGAAGCAGTGGGTCAGAAGACAAGAGGCTCAAGAAACATCAGAAACATCTCTTGTGACATTCAATATTACGAAGTAGTGAGTCAGAAGACAGGAGGCTCAGAAACATCTCTTGTGACATTCAATATTACGAAGTAGTGGGTCAGAAGACAGGAGGCTCAGAAACAAACTAATGTAAGCTCAAGTAGTATCATTCTTCAACAATAAACCATTATCTTAAACAAGCACACAAAATGTCCTCACCATTCTGGAGTGCAGTTGTATAGCTCTTAGCCAGATCATTCACAAAGAAGATAAAATTCCAAGCCTTTTCATAACCCTGTTGAGTTTTTAAAAAAAACATGTTAATCTATGCCTTTTCATAACTCTGTTGAGTTAAAAAAAAAAAACGTTAATCCGTGACTTTTCATAACTGTTGAGTTTAAAAAAAAAAAAAAGTTAATTCATGATTTCTCATAATTGTAGTAATTTTGAAAAAAAAAACATGTTAATTCATGACTTTTCATAATTCTGTTGCTACTTCTAGCTGTTGAAATATTAAATTGTCTATTCTTTCCATACACAAATCAGTTTCTACCAATTGTCAGATTTCATTATCCATTCTCTACAGATATA
Source organism: Megaustenia siamemsis (assembly GCA_032433765.1). Taxonomy (NCBI): domain Eukaryota; kingdom Metazoa; phylum Mollusca; class Gastropoda; order Stylommatophora; family Ariophantidae; genus Megaustenia; species Megaustenia siamemsis. The sequence goes on from JAVIAB010000050.1 coordinate 9,394,384, forward strand.
AATCCAATTGTAACCATCAATTATCTACTCTTTGCATACACAAATCTAGATAATTGATAGTAAATGAACAATTCATAAATGCATGCAGTTATCACTACACTAGATATTTCTGAGCCAAGATAGCGCAAACACGCAGTTAGGTCAATACACCATTAGTTCTTTACAAGAACACGTAAATAAACTTAACAGTACAGGCACTCAAAACAACATGAACATCAGCATCAACAAAACAAAAGCCATGAATATCGCAAAAGAGAAACAGAACATAAACATAACTATAGATGGCAGACAACTAAAATAAGTGGAGAAATTTAAATACCTAGAAAGTCTAGTGACAAACGACAATTCACAAATAGCAGAAATAGACTCAAGATGCAACAAAGCTTGTGAAATCATTGGGCAGTTATCACCACTATTGTCCAACAAGGAAATAACTCTAGAGGTAAAACAGGCACTATACTATACAATCTTCATCCCAATGTTGTGCTACCAATGCCAGTCCTGAACCCTAGATGCAAGAACAAGAAAAATAACCTCTACAGAGATGAAATGTGTTAAACGAATGACAGAAAACAGCCTGAAAGATAAGATCAGAAATGAAGAACTGAGAAAAAAGCTAGGAATAATTCCTGTCATAGAGTACATAAAGAAACAATAGATAAATGGTTTTGCCACATGATAAGTCAGAAAGATCAAAACGTTGCAAGAATACCAGACCCAAGGGTCAACCATGAAAAAGATGGATTGATGTAATATTAGAAACACTAGGAAACACAACAGTAGGAGAGGCCAATAGAAGAGTAAAAGACCACAAATTTTATCTCTCTTCAGCACTGAAAAGCAAATGAGAAAGGAAAGAAGAAGAGAAATATGAAATAATATTAATAATATTGACTCTAATAACAAAAAATGCTACTTGTTAAGTTAACATCATTCTGCTGCCATGGAAACAAAGATAACCACCCAGTCACCATATTGTAATTTATGTACAGCAGTGCTGTTACTAAGGACAAGGGGTAGGGTTCGATCCCAACCGACGGCTTCCGGGTTCATCCAGCCTTAAATGGGTACAGGATTTTTTTTCTGGGAAAGTAAAGCAGCACGAGCGTAATACCGACCACATTACCCCAAAAATCATGTGCCGAAGGTCTGTAAAATATAGGGTCACTAACACCATATTTCCCTATACGCCACTTGGCGTGACGGGGGCACTTTACTTGTACTTGTTTTTAGTGCTGTTACTACAATATATAAAACAAGGAGTTAGGTTAGGCTGTGATCTGTCACCGGATTTGTTTTCACTTTACATCGAAAATATTATGAGATCATTAGTAGATATAAAAGGAAAGACACAGTCTTAATAGCAGAGATAGAGAATGAACTACAAGAAATGATAGACATAATAGTAAAAGAAAGCAATAAGAAAGGTCTCAGTCTGAATCGTAAGAAAACAGAAATAATGGCCATATCGAAGAAACAATCATCACCATCATGCAGCATAGAAATAAACAGGACAAATCTGAAACAAGTGCAACGCGTCAAATACTTGGGCACAATAATAATATCAGATGGATGATGCACCACAGAAATAAAAAGCAGAATAGCTAAGGCCAAAATAGCATTTCAGAAAATGAAAAATGTCTTGTGCAACAAGTTTATGTTAATAGAAGTGAGAAAGAGAGTTGTTCATCTGTGCTATATAGACCCAATTCTGACCTATGGAAGTGAATCATGGACAGTAAACAAACAAATGAAAAGATGATTAGAGGCCACATAGATGGGATTTCCCAGAAGAATGGTGAAAGTTCCATGGACAGCTAAAAAAAACCAACAAGGAAATTATTAAAAAGGTCAACACAAAAAGGGAGCTCCTAAGAAACATCAGAAAGAAACAAACAACATTTTTTTGGCCCATCAAAAGAATAGGGTGTCCGGTTAGCGCAATCGATAGGCGGTTGGCTTACCACGGCAACAGCCGGGGTTCGTAATCCTGGCGAGGACACCTGGGTTTTACTAATTCCCTAAAAATTAGTAGGAGCCGCGATAGCTCAGTGGTTAGTGAACTGGACTACTACGGACAAGGGGTAGGGTTCGATCCCAACCGACGGCTCCGGGTTCACCCAGCCTTAAATGGGTACCGGATTTTTTCTGGGAAAGTAAAAGCAGCACGGGCGTAATACCGACCACATTACCCAAAAATCATGTGCTGAAGGTCTGTAAAATATAGGGTCACTAACACCATATTTCCCTATACGCCACTTGGCGTGACGGGGGGTACTTTACTTTACTTTACTTTATCATAAGAAGAGGAAAGTTGGAATACTTGGTTATAACTGACGAAATACAGGGAAAGAGATATCATGGATGACAAAGAGAGAAAATACTAGATAGCTTGGTGTCATGGCATGGAAAACAGTTGACAACAGAATTGATACGATGCACGATGGATAGAAGATTGTGGAAGGACATGATCGCCTACACCAACCGATATGACACATGATGATGAGTGCTACTAAACATCTCAGTAAGCAGAATCATGTATTGTTGGTAGGATGTTGACAACAAGTGACAAGTTTTCTACCAAAAGTACGCTAACACACAGAAAATGGTAATAAAAAAATAGTTTGAATAAAAGAGGAGATATTTTTTAAGGACATAAATTATGGATAATATAAGTAGGCAAGTTTTTTTTTAAAAATAAAATAAATTAAAAAAAAAAGAAAAGAATGACAGCATATATTTATTCCGTGATTGGACTCTGATCATGAAGTACAACCAGACTTGCGATGGATTGAGATACCTGAAAGTGCTTAATGATTTCCTGCTGAGAATTTGTGACATCAATGAGTGCTGGGTAGGCAAATTTGACAAGACTCTCCACTTTGTCGTCCAGGCAGTGATCTCCATTTAACTCCAGCAACATATGGACAGCTTTGTACAGGCCTACTCAGGGAGAGAGAGAAAAGGTAAATGTGGTCCTATGGCATGAAATAATATCACACAGCGAGTCAAATCTCTTTGGTCTATAACATACAACTATAAATACAATGCTCTCTTCACATAAATGTAAATACAGAAGCATACTAAATGCAACGCATACAGCATGGTACTAACGCAACTTATAAATATAAAATATTGCAAAAATATAAATGCAATGCATAATCATAACTAAAAACACTAATCCACACAAACAAAATTAGAAATATAACATTCAAACATATCTATAATACTGCACCATACTAAAAACAACATATAAGTAACACACCACACCAAATATCACTATAAATACAAAAACATGATGCAAAACATAAAACATAATAAAATACCACATTATATAAGACTATATGGGGGACTGGTTGGTCTCAAGGCAAGATGCTGGATCTCAAGATTGAGAGGTTGTGAGTTCAAATCCTGGCTGTACCAGTTGGGATTTTTATTTGTCATTTCTCTCTGTGGCAACCAACCCTGGTCTCAGCAGCGAGGCCCAGCTTGAAACATCAATTTCTCATCAATGGAAAAAATATTAGTACCTCTGAAGACGAAGTTATCTCCTTCTGCGGCGGAGACCCCTGTGCACGCAGCTGCCAGAGAAAAATGGATTTTCTTCTTCTTCTTTCCTTCCTCATCTGCCTTTCAGCGTCGAGAGGAGATATAATTTGCGGTCTTTTGCTCTTCTGTTCGCCTCTGCTGCTGTTATGTTTCCTAGTGCTTCTAATATTCCACCGATCCATCTTTTTCGTGGTCGACCCTTGGGTCTGGTGTTCTCACAATGTTTGTTGAAGGCTCGTTGTGTTGCGTTTTGATCTTTCCGCCTTGTCATGTGGCCAAACCATTTTATCTGTTGTTTACTTATATATTCTATGGCGGGGGCTATTCCTAGCTTTTTTTCTCAGTTCTTCATTTCTGATCTTATCTCTCAGACTGTTTCCTGTCATTCGTCTAACACATTTCATCTCTGTAGAGGTTATTTTTCTTATTGTTCTTGCATCTAGGGTCCAGGTCTGGCATTGGTAGCACAACGTTGGGATGAAGATTGTATTGTATAGTGCTCGTTTTGCCTCCAGAGTTATTTCCTTGTTGGACAATAGTGGTGATAATTGAAAAATGGATTAACATGCAAAATTCAGTTCCTTGTGTCTAGGGACTTTGCCAGAGATAAAAGCTGGTGAATGCAAAAAAAAAAAAAAAAAAAAATAGAATTATAAATACAACACCACAACAACAGACATTTATAGCATCACATTAACAAAACTATATATACATGAGAGGAATACTATATTTATAAATGTTACCTATGCAACAGGGGGGCTGGAAAGAAAAATAATGGAAGGCATGGTTTCAGGTTTGACAACAAAAGAAGTGGGAGATTTGGTAGAGAGGCTATGATGAGAATAAAGTTCTGCAATGGATAAGCAATTAGATGTCTACAAAAACCACTCGATAATAAAAATATTGCTATAAACTGCATAACATGTCACAATACACACACACTACACTCTCACAAATGAGGAAGCAAACTACATCATGATAACACACCTTCTTTGTTGCCTGTTTGTCTGTAGCTGCATATAGCTGGAACAATATATGGCACTTTAATCTCAAAGTTCTGTGGAAAAGGATCAATCAATAGGTCATATTTGGAAGGATAAATCAATAGGTCATATTTGAAGGATAAACCAATAGGTCATATTTGAAGGATAAACCAATAGGTCATATTTGGAAGGATCAAGCTTTGTATACTGAAGCCAGTTCAAGTTTTGAAGCAGCACAAGTATTGATTGGGAGCTGCGATAGCTCAGTGGATAGTGAACTGGACTACAAAGGACAAGACGTAGGGTTCGATCCCAACCGACGGCTTCCAGTTCACCCAGCCTTTAATGGGTACCGGATTTTTTTTCTGGGAAAGTAAAGTGGTACGGGCGTAATACCGACCACATTACCCTAAAAATCATGTCCAGAGGGTCCGTAAAATTTATGGTCACTAACACCATATTCCCTATACGCCACTTGGTGTGACGGGGGTACTTTACTTTTTTTGTTTTTTTAACAAGTACTGATTAGAAGAATGTAAAGATGTGGAAGTAATAAGTTTAAGTTTTCCTATAGTGTCTCTGTATGAATGTTGTCCTTTCCTGCAGCTTTGTCGCTTGAGAGGGTATTTATGTTGTCAGCATGTTCATTCATAGTAGGCTCAGCATCCAGCTCAGTCATGATAGGATATTTGGGTATTGACTGGGCTAGAAGATATTATATTACAGATATGTACTATCAGAGAGTTCCAGTTCTCATCCACACTTGAGCTTCTGTTTCTTCTACAAGTTCTTCAAACTTAGATCTAAAAATGTCTTTGTTTGATGAGATTTTAGTCTCTGTGATGTTGATCTTGGTCGCTGAAGGTTTTCTTGATTTATAAATGTGACTACTTCAAGCTTTGATCTCACTGATGATAATAGCCAGGTCTGTAATGCAGTTTGTGCTGTGGTTTGCTCATGTTATTCTGATGTTTAAAGACTGCCTACGTGTAAGGACTAGGTCTATTTGGTGCCAGTGGCCACTTCTAGCATGACGCCATGTTGGTTTATGTTGTACATTAAAGTAGGTATTAGTTACACATAGATGATTGTCTGACAGAATTGTAGAAGTCTCTGGCCATTTTCGTTGATTTGTCCAATGCAGTGATGACCTAGGCATGTTGGCCAAGATTGTTGGTCGGATCCTGTGCATGCGTTGAAATCACCAAGTTTATATAATAGTTCTTCTTTTGGAAGTGAGTCTATGATCATTTGAAGTTGTTGGTAGAAACTGTCTTTCTCTTCGTCTGATGCAGCCAATGTTGGTGCATAGTCACTGATGATGTTTATTAATCCACTCTTTGTATGCAGCTGAAGTATCATTGAGTGTTCGGATACTCCTTTTGGTGTGGTTATGGAGTTTATATGTTTGTTGTGTACAGCGAAGCCTACTCCATGTAGACGTGGTTATGGAGTTTATATGTTTGTTGTGCTAGTTAAGCCTAGTTAATTCTTTGTCTATGAGGGCAGTTGTTCTAATTTGTCCTTCTTTTAGTGTGTTAGCTTTAACAAGTCAGGTGGTCCATAGGTTCCATGTGCACATGGATCCCTCACCGAAAAGGCAGATAACTCCGTCTTCTGAGGTACTCATCTATTCCGTTAATGAGTAATTGACGGTTTCAAGCTGAGCCTTGCTGTTGAGACCAGGGGTGATTGCTGTAGAGAGAAATGATAAATAAAAATCCCAACTGGTGCAGAGGGGATTTAAATTCACAACCTGCCTGTCTCGAGACCAGTGACTTGTCTCGAGACCAACCAGTCCCCGATGAAGAATGTTTAAAACGAGCTGGAGAAATCAGATATATCATCATAATCATAAGGAAGAGACAATCATATTTATTGGGCATGTCATGGAAAAGAAGGCATTGAGAATACTATAACAATGAAGAGAATGAATGGAAAGAAGAGCAGAGGAAAATCAAGAGAACAAATATTGAACAGCTTATTCAAATAGCATAATAAAAGATCACCTACTGAAATTATGACATGCATGAAGGACCGAGAGATATGCAGAGAGAAGATTGCCTACACCAACATGCATGGCACGTGATGATGATAATGAATATGTTGTGGTAATGTCTCATACATGTACCATACTGAATGTCTTCTTCTTCTTCCTTTCAACTCCCCGTGGAGCATAATACTTCAACAAACACTTTTCAAGCCGTTCTGTTTCTTGCCATTCTTTTTAAGATCATACAATGTCTTCCCCATCATCTTCATCTCTGCTTCCATCTGTCTTCTCCAAGAATATTTTGATCGTCCACTTTGTCTCTTCCCCTGGAAATTAAAAAAAAAAAAAAAAAAAAAAAAAAAAAAAAAAAAAAAAAAGGGCCTATACTCTCAGTTAGCATCCACAGTGTGTGTGTGTCCTACCCAGCGCTATAGTCATCGTTATACCTCTTTGTCCACTGGTATTTGACTGGTACTTTCCCATAATTCTACTACATTAGTGATTTTGTTCGGCCATGCCATTTCCATTCTTTTATTCTCAGCAAGTATCAATTAATGCAAGTCTGTATCTTTATGATTGTCAACACTCAATGTGTTGTGGTCATTTTAGTTCATCTTTAAAGACATTCATTCAAAAACATACAACTATAGGAGAAAATATTTTTAATACTTTTTGTTGTTGTTGCACACAATGTGAATTCTGTGCCAAGGTACTTGTGAGTAATCAAGCAAGAGATTGAAAAGCTAATGGGCATTATCTAATGAAAATTGGCACTATCTAATGATAATGGGCACTATCTAATGATAATGGGCACTATCTAATGATAATGGGCACTATCTAATGATAAAGGGCACTATCTAATGATAAAGGGCACTATCTAATGATAATTGGCACTATCTAATGATAATGGGCACTATCTAATGATAAAGGGCACTATCTAATGATAATGGGCACTATCTAATGATAATGGGCATTATCTAATGAAAATTGGCACTATCTAATGATAATGGGCACTATCTAATGATAATGGGCACTATCTAATGATAAAGGGCACTATCTAATGATAATGGGCACTATCTAATGAAAATTGGCACTATCTAATGATAATGGGCACTATCTAATGATAAAGGGCACTATCTAATGACAATGGGCACTATCTAATGATAATGGGCATTATCTAATGAAAATTGGCACTATCTAATGATAATGGGCACTATCTAATGATAATGGGCACTATCTAATGATAAAGGGCACAACTGCACCAGCAATAAAGGGAGAAGAAAACTAACCTTATCTTTCATCAGTTCCAAAAGTTGAACTGCTAAATCTGTGAAAATAATGAATAAAACAATATTACTCCAGGCACTATTTGATGTTTGGTATGTGTCTAGTTCATTCATTAAATAAGTTATATTCCCTTTTACTTCTTCTTGTTTTGCCTTCCCCCAACAACTATAGATAGCTCTTGATTGATTGTCATTAGCAGGACATTAAGTAGGCATAGATGATTGTGTTTACAGCAGACTGCAATATTCCTCACAGATGTTTGCATCTCAAAATGATATTTTAGTTATAATCTTTGAAATGTTGCTGCATTTATTGATTACAATGTTCTGGGGCCAGAATCATTCATTCTTTATATTGATGTTTTATTCATTATTATCTCAATTTGAGACAAAACACACAAAACAACATTGTTAGCTGAAATAAATATTTATGTATGAATAATGTTTTGGGAGCCGTGATAGCTCAGTGGTTAGTGAACTGGACTACAAAGGACAAGAGGTAGGGTTCGATCCCAACCGACGGCTTCCGGTTCACCCATCCTTTAATGGGTACCGGATTTTTTCCTGGGAAAGTAAAGCAGCACGGGCATAATACCGACCACATTACCCCTAAAATCATGTGCCGAAGGTCTGTAAAATTGATGGTCACTAACACCATATTCCCTATATGCCACTTGGCGTGACGGGGGCACTTTACTTTTTTTTAACTTATGAATAATGTTTTAGTTCTTAATGCTAAGATTACAACACCTATTCATGAGTCATGTTGTGACAACACGTTCATAAAAATTAAAAACACAAATTGTTACATTTGGAGATTAGAAAATCAGATTTTCTTTGAACTTTGACTGTACAGCTTTGTGTTTACCCAAGATGAGACATGGGTGATTGGATACAGCCATCATTTCCTGGCTTCTATCTATTGGCCTTTCGAGCCGTAGCCGGCCCATTCGGCGTAGACCAAGATACTCCTCCTGTCCGAATTTTTGTTCTAGCAGTTTTCTTTTAAAGGTATTTATCAAATCTCGCTATCTGTCTCTGTTCTGTGCAAGCAGCTCATTGAGGGGGCCGAATTCTGCTGCTCTTGCCTCTCTCATCAATGTTCTTCTCAGTGTCTCCCTGGGTCTTCCTCTTTTTCCCTTACCTGTTGTTTCCCATATGAGGGCCTGCTTTGCTATTCGGTTATTATCTCTTTTCATCACATGTCCAACATATGACCATCGTCTATTTCCTGGCTTAGGTTAGATTTATGGCCTGAAATTTGACTGCACGGTGTCATGGCTACCGGAGGTGTTACATTGTCTATTGACACATCAGTAGTTAGCCCAGCCAGAATGTTCAACTTCCTTCTAGCGTTGTTCGCCGCCTATCCCCTGTTACAAGGATTTGTTTGATGTCTCACTGACAGATGAAGAGATTTCCCCATCATAAAAAAAAAACAGAATTTCTTTCAAATTGGCAAAATTAAAAAAAAAAAAGCTGCATTTTTATGACAGCTTCGTAATTTTTATGAAGAACATGTGGTATTTGAAAAAAAAAAATCCAACATCAAAGGGAACAAATCCAGCACTCAGGGGTCACTGGAAGCCATAATTAGGAAGGTGTAGGGAAGGGGGAAATATCTGCCCACAACAAACATGAATTCCAAGATTTAGCATTTTATTGATAGTTCATAATTTTGACAAAGGTGTCATAACCATAGAAGGCACAGATGAGTAAATCAACTAAAGTATCTGTGACAACCGCTGTGTTGCCCCAAAACATATCTCCAGGAACACAATTTTGGGCACAGGGTTACCTCCCCTATCATTCCCTACTAGCTTGTCAAGACCCATTATTCTATTACCTCCCCTATCATTCCCTACTAGCTTGTCAAGACCCATTAATCTATTACCTCCCCTATCATTCCCTACTAGCTTGTCAAGACCCATTATTCTATTACCTCCCCTATCACTCCCTACTAGCTTGTCAAGACCCATTAATCTATTAACTCCCCTATCACTCCCTACTAGCTAGTCAAGACCCATTAATCTATTACCTCCCCTATCACTCCCTACTAGCTAGTCAAGACCCATTAATCTATTACCTCCCCTATCACTCCCTACTAGCTAGTCAAGACCCATTATTCTATTACCTCCCCTATCACTCCCTATTAGCTTGTCAAGACCCATTATTCTATTACCTCCCCTATCACTCCCTACTAGCTAGTCAAGACCCATTATTCTATTACCTCCCCTATCACCCCCTACTAGCTTGTCAAGACCCATTATTCTATTACCTCCCCTATCATTCCCTACTAGCTTGTCAAGACCCATTATTCTATTACCTCCCCTATCACTCCCTACTAGCTAGTCAAGACCCATTATTCTATTACCTCCCCTATCACTCCCTATTAGCTTGTCAAGACCCATTATTCTATTACCTCCCCTAACACTCCCTACTAGCTAGTCAAGACCCATTATTCTATTACCTCCCCTATCACTCCCTACTAGCTAGTCAAGACCCATTAATCTATTACCTCCCCTATCACTCCCTACTAGCTAGTCAAGACCCATTATTCTATTACCTCCCCTATCACTCCCTACTAGCTAGTCAAGACCCATTAATCTATTACCTCCCCTATCACTCCCTACTAGCTAGTCAAGACCCATTATTCTATTACCTCCCCTATCACTCCCTACTAGCTAGTCAAGACCCATTAATCTATTACTTCCCCTATCACTCCCTACTAGCTTGTCAAGACACAATCTATTACCTCCCCTATAACTCCCTACTAGCTTGTCAAGACCCATTAATCTATTACCTCCCCTATCACTCCCTACTAGCTTGTCAAGACCCATTAATCTATTACCTCCCCTATCACTCCCTACTAGCTTATCAAGACCCATTAATCTATTACCTCCCCTATCACTCCCTACTAGCTAGTCAAGACCCATTAATCTATTACCTTCCCTATCACTCCCTACTAGCTTGTCAAGACCCATTAATCTATTACCTCCCCTATAACTCCCTACTAGCTTGTCAAGACCCATTAATCTATTACCTCCCCAATCACTCCCTATTAGCTATCAAGACCCATTAATCTATTACCAGAGATATTGCAGAGAAATAAAGTAGGATCTTCATCAGCTGTTACCATTGCATGCAGTCCAGCTTGAGTACCTTGACATAGTTATTCCTTGTATTAGTTCCTTTTTCCTTGTATAATTTCCTTGCTCCTTGTATTAGTTCCTTTTTCCTTGTATAATTTTCTTACTCTTTGTATTAGTTCCTTACTCCTTGCATTAGTTCCTTACTCCTGGCATTAGTTCCTTACTCCTTGAATTAGTTCATTACTCCTTGTATAAGTTTCTTACTCCTTGTATTAGTTCCTTACTCCTTGCATTAGTTCCTTACTCCTGGCATTAGTTCCTTACTCCTTGTATAAGTTTCTTACTCCTTGTATAAGTTTCTTACTCCTTGTATTAGTTCCTTACTCCTTGTATTAGTTCCTTACTCCTTGCATTAGTTCCTTACTCCTTGCATTAGTTCCTTACTCCTTGTATTAGTTCCTTACTCCTTGCATTAGTTCCTTACTCCTTGTATTAGTTCCTTACTCCTTGCATTAGTTCCTTACTCCTTGCATTAGTTCCTTACTCCTTGTATTAGTTCCTTACTCCTTGCATTAGTTCCTTACTCCTTGCATTAGTTCCTTACTCCTGGTATTAGTTCCTTACTCCTTGCATTAGTTCCTTACTCCTTGTATAAGTTTCTTACTCCTTGTATTAGTTCCTTATTCATTATTCCTCAAAAAACTTTTCAGATAAACTGTATTCTCAAGAGAAGTTATCACAATTTGGGGAATTGCTGTTCAGATCCCCCCCCCTCCCCCTTTTCAACTAGTAATGTCTAGATTTGGTCCATGTAGCTACCAGAGCCCTGACCATGGACAATAGAGAATAGAATAGAGCCTCTGTCACCTGCCATGCATGTTGTATGAGGTGACTAGGGAGGTTGGAATCAGGGTCTTCGTGGGTGATATGTTGTTCATGCATCTAAGCTGAACTGTGTTTTTGCTTGTGTGTGGCAGGAGTGCTTCATACTGAGGAATGTGCTGAAGAGGGAGCCTGAGCACTATGGAGTTGACTGTTGTGCATTGAAGATCGACCAACCAACCGACCATCTGTCCCTCCGTCCATCCACCCACCCTCCCATCTATCTTTTGAGCTGGAGACGGCACAAAGGGCAGAAATTCTAGACTCTTGTGTCCAAAGATCTTTCAAATGTCAGACCTTGCACAGGACCTGCATTGAGTTTCACCATATGGTGGAATTCATCATTTCTGTTAAAGAGTCTAGACTTCTGTTTCAATAACTCTAACCTTAAGATAACAGCAAATGGAACATACGAGGAAATTACCTGCAACGAGTGGGCTATATATAATGGCAATGAATGAACAGACTGGACATGTCAACAATGTACATGTCAGATAGCCAAAGCGTAATTGATCATAAACAAAAAAATCCATCTGAGTGTTATCCTTCCTAAGTGTCATTGTTCCATGTTTTTGTAAAAAAAAAAAAAATGTCCAAATAAATATTATTTTGCAAATTACTCACAGTTTTATGTGAATAGTATTTTTTACTACATTATCGTAAAAATGTGATGACGTCATGGGACGCACCAAAATGGCAGCTTATTTATATTCGAGCGATGGACTAAGCAATGTTTACATTGAACAACACGATATATTTTATTGCTGCGAGTTGGCAGTTTTTTGAAAATGTTTTCAAGGGTTTGAACATAAATGTTTGTTCACAGTTCGTTAACCTTCGCTGTAGATAAAGTCGTTAATTGGATGGCTTTGTTTCAGACATTTGTGACGTTGGTAGCTAAGGACCTAACTTGTGCAAATGGATGACATTGGCAAGGATCATTTTGAATCTATGAAGTGGGCTCATTGTGTGTTTAACTCAAAAGCATATGTGCTTTTTAACCAAAGACCTTTTTTTGGGGACTCAATGAAGATATCCCCGATGGAAGAATAAATTGTACTATTAGTCCCATAAATGATTCGCTTCCAGAGGTTTATGATGTAAACAAAGCAGTTTTGTCATTGCAAGTGAATAATGTTCACACCTATAATTGGTCAGGATTGGGTAGCAGCAGCAGCTTTATAGCGAACACAGAAAACATCACAGGATTGTGCTGTTCTGAAACAGCTATGCCATGCTATCCTAGAATTGCCTTTAATGGGATTACTGTGACCACAAACCACTCTCCATGTGTGTGCCACATATTTACACCCCAGAAAGAAATACTGAATATAACAACATCATGTGCCGTCTGTGATATTAATGACCACAGACCAGGAGCCTCCAGTATGGTTGATACAACTGTTGCACCAAGCATTTCATCAGCAGAGCCAGATCTATGGAATGTTAATCTGACATTGTTCTTGAATGATGTCCAAGTTAATGAGACATCAGAATCGTGTGGCGGCAGCTACAAGAAGGGAGCGGAGAACATCAAGTTCTGCTACTATAAAGGAGACTTGCCTTGCTATCCCAGAATTGCCTTAAATGGGATCACTGTAGTTGAAAACTTCTCCTCTTGTGTAAACTACACATTCACATCTAAGAGTGAATCAGTGAAGGTCACAAAATCATATTCTCTCTGTGGATTTACTAACTAAAGGTCATGTGGCTTCAGTTGGATTGGAAATGATAACTTACCACCACTGTGTGTCTATATGTTTGGAATTGGAGTCATCAATGACGGCCTAACATCATCAAGTGCTATGACGATCATCATTTTCGGGAGGACGTGAACTCCCATGGTATATGGTGGATAGGCGGCAGGAACCATTGAAGGCTATGTCTGAAAAGTGTTCCTTCTTGCAGTTTCCTCATATTCCAAGTCCGGCTTGTTGCAGGAGCTACTGAGTTAAGTGCTCTGTGCACACCGTGAGCTGTGTGTCTCATCCGTTTTGATCCTGCTTCGATATCCCGCTTGTTTACGATGAATGATGATATCGTATGACAGGGAACAGTTGGCTGTGGTCACTTTCTGCGCGGTTTCGCCTTATGTCTTTTGGCGTGTGCTGAGACTGCTACGATGGGAACTACAGTTACCTTTCTTTGTTTGGGAGATGAATTAGTAATTCGGATGATTCCACTGGCACGGGCGGTTGAGCAATTATGGATTTTAATTCGTTTGCTGTGATACCGAGGCCTTCCATAACCAATAATAATAACCAATAATAATAAAAATGTGAGTCACAGATAAGTATAGTAATCTTGGGTTAATATCATTTCATGTCTTCCCCATTCTCTTTATTTCTGCTTCCACCTGTCTTCTCCAAGTATATTTTGATCTTCCTCTTTGTCTCCTCCCCTGCGAATCCCAAAACAGGGCTTGTAATACTCTCAGTTGGTTCCGCAGTGTGTGTCGTATCCAGCGCCATGGACTTTACTGTACCCCTTTGTCCACTAGTATTTGAATGGTACTTTCCCATAGTTCTACATTAATGATTTTGTCCTGCCATTTTCATGTTAAAACTTTCACTCTGGGAAAATAAATATGGAGGTTATTATAATGCGTTTATTTAAAAAAAAATTTTCCAAACAGCATTTACCTGATCGACCTGCCTTATATGCATATAACAAAGCATTTACCTGATCGACCTGCCTTATATGCATATAACAAAGCATTTCTGTGTGGTAGAGCTTTCACACTGATCTCAGTTATCTTGTCAGCTATTGCCATGACTTCCGCTGCACTCTACAATGAAGAAGGAAATGCTCAAAGTCGGAGGTCATATATTTATGAAAAATAATTTACGTTTTAAGAAAAACAATTTTAATTCAAGGAGATTTTATGTTCTTTTTTCAACACATGTCTTGTGTAGAAATATGTCAAATGTGCAGGTTCTTTGTTCTTTTTCCAACATATGTCTTCTGTAGAAACATGCTATACCACCATTGGTAATGTCAAGTTTGGATGTTCTTTGTTATTTTGCAAATGAGGCCTCTGTAGAATTAACAGAGTACAATAAGAGTAAAAAATTAGCAGTAAACAAAGAGGCACACACAATCAGCAGTAAACAGAGAGGCACAATCAACAATAAACAGACACAATCAGCAATAAATAGACGCACAATCAGCAATAAACAGACACACAATCAGCAACAGACAGAGAGGCACAATCAGCAGTAAACAGAGAGAGGCACACACAATCAGCAGTTAACAGAGACACAATCAGCAGTAAACAGGGAGCACATTAAATAGAGCCATAAAATCAGCACAATATACAGAGAGAAACAAAATGAAAACATTAAACAGAAAGTGAACCATCTGCTCACCTGCCCATTAATGATCATAGCTTTAAGAAGGAAGCTACCATTGTTGTGCTGGAATTTCTCACCATCATTCTTGGGCATGACTGCGTACAACTGAAGGGCAGCTTCTGTAAATCCTTCGGAGGCCAGCTGGCATGACTTCTGCATTGTGGTAGCTCGGTAGACGCCCTTTTCTGCGATCATGTTCAGCAGCTACAGGGAAAACGATAAAAGTGCAAGAGCCTGAGATGGAACTATAGCATGTACTAAAATTCCATGCCCTCAAGCCATATCAAATATTTTTAAAACCCATGTACAGATTAGCATGAACTCTTGTACGTGGTCTAACATTACTCAAGACGTCATGACTTCATAATGTAAAATAATGCAGCTAATACGGTTTCCTTAAAGCGGCAACTTTCTTTGATCTTTGATCCCTAAAAAATAGATTTTACATTAATTGATACATCTTCTCAATATTCCTGTATGGTGCAGAAACATGGACATTAGACAAGAAAACAGAACAGAAAATTGAAGCCTTCGAGATGTGGATTTATAGAAGAATAGGTAGAATTCGATGGAAACAAAAGATAACAAACGATGAAGTTTTAAAACAACTGAAAATAAAAAGAGAACTACTAAATACAATTAAGACAAGACAAATGAAAATTTTGGGGCATGTTATAAGACACAACAGCCTACTAAAAGTAATATTAGAAGGAAAAATACAAGGTAAAAGAGACAGAGGCAGACCAAGACTAACATGGACGAGTAACATCAAAAGATGGACAAGTCAATCTATGACAGCCTGCACCATCAAAGCAAGAAACAGAGTAGAATGGTGATCCATGGTAGCCAACCTTCGTTGCGGAGAAGGCACTCGATGATGATGATGATTAATTGAACAATTTGTAGACTTTTGGTAAGTCAATGTAAGGACACTAAGTTTGCACCTCTTTGTTCAACAGAAATGCTAATTTGCATGCAAATTAAAGTTGTTGTTTTTTTTTTATAAATACACATGTACTATTGATTTAGCTGAAGCTGTAAAAATGGTATTATTTTCATGTATGTGTATTTATAAATACTTATATCACAAATGAGACATAATTAAAACCATCTATTTGTTTACAATGACATTTTAAAAAATATTTATGTCATAACAATAAACAGTTTACATACAAAATGTCAACAATTAAAACCAGATGGTTAAGTTATAGCATTTTGAAGAGGGGCATGAGCTTTGAAATGAAGTATAATAAAGCATATTGTTTGAGCTGGAACTAGGAAGGTCTATTGTTTGAGCTGGAACCAGGAAGGTCTATAGTTTGAGCTGGAACTAGGAAGGTCTATAGTTTGAGCTGGAACCAGGAAGGTCTATTGTTTGAGCTGGAACCAGGAAGGTCTATAGTTTGAGCTGGAACCAGGATGGTCTATAGTTTGAGCTGGAACCAGGATGGTCTATAGTTTGAGCAGGAACTAGGAAGGTCTATAGTTTGAGCCGGAACTAGGAAGGTCTATAGTTTGAGCTGGAACTAGGAAGGTCTACAGTTTGAGCTGGAACTAGGAAGACATATTATTTGTGCTCCTTTTACTGTTGCCTAATTAGCGTACCAGAAAATGTTGCCATGGCCGGCTAGAGTAATAAACTGTTCTAAAAGAGACCAAAGCAAAAAGAAAGTGTATTTCCAACGTCTGGGGGAAACAATCATTTCTTGAGACTTTCTGTCAATATGGCAGACAGGTGGCAAGGACCATTGAGGCTCAGTGTGAAAAGTGTTCCTTGTTGCAGTTTCCTTGTACTCCAAGTCTAAATTGCTGCCAGAGCTGCTGAATTTAGTGCTCTGTGCACAGTGTAAGCTGTGTTTTTCATCCAGATCTGTGTTTCAATATTCTGATTGCTAATGATGAAATCGTATGACGAAGAACTGTTTTGCTGCGTTCATTTTCGGTGCTGCTTGGTCTTATGTCTTTTGCAGTGTTCTGTAGCTGCTGTGATGGGGACTGCAGCTGCCTTTCTTTGTTTGGATCCTTCAATGAGATAAGTTTTTTTAATTTAGATGATTGTACTGGCACAGGTGGTGAGCAATTATGGATTTTAATTCGTTTGCAGTGATACAGGGGCCTTCAACTAGCCATAACCATAACCAATCATTATGGCCATGTAATGCTCTCTTCTACAGATGGAATATATTGTGACAGCTTGAACATTCAGGGGAAGAAGAAACAGAAAGATGAAACAAGACAGTTTAAAGGGATGGTTTGGTAGAAAGTCAACAACAGAATTGATAAACAGATGCAGGTAGAAAGTTGTGGAGGGACATGATCGCCTGTGCCAGTAGGCACATTTTCTTGAAGATGCTTGTCACTCTTCTGTGGGCAGTACCAACCTTTAGAAATTTGTCAGAGGGAAGGAATGTTATGCAGCTGGAGACAAGTGCACACATTTTCTTTTACTGAAAATTTTGTATTTATAAAAAATAATACGTAAAGAATAACACGTAATGATTGTTCTAAATGAGTAAAAGAATAACATGTAATGATTGTTCTAAATGAGTAAAAGAATAACACGTAATGATTGTTCTAAATGAGTAAAAGTATAACATGTAATGATTGTTCTAAAAAATTAAAAGAATAACACGCTATGATGTAGGCGATCATCTCCTTCCACAATCTTCTATCTACTGTCCATTGCATCAGTTCTGTTGTTGACTGTTTTCCATGCCATGACACCGAGCTATCCAGCATTTTCTCTCTTTGACATCCGGAATCTCTCTTTCCCTGTATTTTGCCAGTTGTAACCAAGTATTCCAACTTTCCTCTTCTCATGATGTGCCAGAAAATGTTGATTGTTTCTTTCTGATGTTTCTTAGGATCTCCCTTTTTGTGTTGGCCTCTGTGAGAACTTCCTCATTGGTCTTTCTAGCTATACAGGGAACTTTCAACATTCTTCTGAGAAATCCCATCTCTGTGGCCTTTAACCGTCTTTTCATTTTATGTTTATGTTTTATGTCCATGATTTGCTTCCATGGGTCAGAATTGGCTCTATATATAGCACGGATGAACTCTCTCACTTCTATTGACATAGAACATGTGTATGTTGTTCAGTAGAAACAGAACTATTCATGTAGTGGCACACTGTGGCATTTCCAGATATATGAGAAAAAAGACCATCTTAGAAAAGCAGGAGAGAACATTCAACATCCTAACCCACCTTAGAGCCTCAATGAAGTAAAGACACTCATAAATAAAACATGCCAGGAAAACAGAGTGCAGAGAACTGTATGAAAAATATAAGCCAGAACATGGGAGTTTTAAAAAGCGCAGTAGATATGAGCAAAAAGACCTAGAGAGACACTGAGAAGAACATTGCTGAGAGAGGCAAAAGCAGCAGAAATCGGCTCCCTCAATGAGATAGAGCTGCTTGCACTGAACAGAGACAAATGGTGAGATTTGATAAATGATCTTTAAAAGAATTGAAAACTGCTAAAACAAAAATTCAGATAAGAGAAGGAGTATCTTGGTCTACTCCCTATGGGCCAGCTACGGCTCGAAAGGTCAATAGATAGATATGAGCAAACAGAATGGAGAGAACTGTATGAAAAATATAAGCCAGAACATGGGAGTTTTAAAAAGCGCAGTAGATATGAGCAAACCAAGATCTTCAGACCTACAGCAGGTTATTATGGCCTCGGAGCACATTCACACAAAATAGAAC
Source organism: Megaustenia siamemsis (assembly GCA_032433765.1). NCBI lineage: Eukaryota > Metazoa > Mollusca > Gastropoda > Stylommatophora > Ariophantidae > Megaustenia > Megaustenia siamemsis. The sequence goes on from JAVIAB010000050.1 coordinate 9,413,231, forward strand.
TCAGTGATTGTGGAGCGTGCCCAAACATATTCTACAGAACTGCAACACTCTAAGATTGAAAATATGGGGCCAAAGAATCAACCCTGCATGATAAACTATAAGGAACTAGTTAATACCTATAATGTACAGCCATGTTCTTGGTCCATGCAAAGATGTATAGCAAAAGCTGACCACTTTAGTATTGACCTGTTTGCTTGCATTCATCCAATGATTAAAGGAGTACACCTCTTCATCATCCGCCCTTAAAAGGACATTAAGTGGGTGTGTCTGCATTGTGTTGTGGTTTGCAGTATAACTATGATATTTGCGCCTTTCAGTCAAATAAATCCAATTTCATCACGACATGTTTGAGTACCGGGTTGTCTTCCCTCTTCAATCCCTACCCACTTGGCCAGACTAGACAGGTTAGTCTGTTACTGGAGGCATCGTGAGGAGGTAGAGCAGGGTCTGGATAGTTCTGGTTCACCAAACCTGGCGCAAGCCATCAGCTGTGGGTCACTGACAACTTCCTGCTCTGCTGCTGTGAGGCGTGCTATCGCCTTTAACCTACTGTTTAAAAAGAAGTTTCCAGATACTGTCCAGTTTAGCACTTCCTGGTAAAGAAAACCCACACTTTAATACTGAAATTTTCTATAAAAATGTCATCTTTGATTTTGTAAACTACACTCAGATGTAAGCATAGAAGAATAATATATAGTTAACTCTCTAAAAGAGTAACAGAACAAGAAATCTCAAGTATCAGCAACAAACTGCAGTTTAGTTTAGTTGATGAATTATCCTCATTACACACCGGACACACCCATTAAGTGCTCAGATCTCCTCCCCAGTACGTCCCTCTGTGTTTGAAGACTAACGACTCCATTTCTATGTTGATTTGTTATTGATTTGTGTCTCTCCGCATAGCCCTTCTTTTGAGGCATCTCCAGTGAAAACACCATAGTAAAAAGCATGAGTAAAAGATATAATAGAAAGAAATAGGTTGAAAACATAGAAATTAAACATTATAAATGCTTTTCAAGTTAAATGGCGAAAGAAGAAAAAAATGGCCTACAGGCTCAGTTTTGCTAGAGTGGCCAGCCCTGACCATGACCCTGTACAGGTCCAGCAGTGTTGAATGGTTCATGTAAACCTCCTCACTCTCTGCCTTGTTGATGTACTGAAATAGAACACATTGATAAAGGCTCAATGGCGTGTCACAAATATCTACAATGAGAATGTTTGAAAGTACAAGTAACACACCACAAGTATTTTAATGGATGCTTGGAATACAAGTGCAACAGAATAATTACTTTAGCAAGCACCGAGAGCATGTTTGCACCAGCAAAACAAGTACTTTAATGAGCAAATGGACTTTAATTGCATCAGCAAAACAAGTACTTTAATGAGCAAATGGAGTATAATTGCATCAGCAAAACAAGTACTTTAATGAGCACATAGAGTATAATTGCATCAGCAAAACAAGAATTTTAATAGCAACATAATATTAAAAGAAAAAAGTAAAGAGCCCCATCACGCCAAGTGGCATATTGGGAATATGGTGTTAGTGACCATCATTTTTACAGACCTTCAGCACATGGTTTTTGGGGTAATGTGGTTGGTATTACGCCCGTGCCGCTTTACTTTACCAAAAAAAATCTGGTACCCATTTAAGGCTTGGTGAATCCGGAAGCCGTCAATCAGGATCGAACCCGACCTCTCGCCATTTGTAGTCCAGTTCACTAACCAATGAGCTATCATGGCTCCCAATATAATATCATCATCATCATCAAGTACCGGGCCTGCTGGCGTAGGTGATCATGTCTCTCCACAACTTTCGATCTCAGCAGCTATTTATCATTTCTGTTGTTGACCTTCTGCCAAGCCATTCTCTTAAGCTGTCTGTTATTTTTTCTCTTTGCTTCCCTCTATCTCTTCATCCCTCAATTTTTCCAGTTGTTACAATATATTCCAGTTGTTCTCTTCTCATTACATGGCCAAAAAATGATGACTGTTTCTTCCTAATATTGGAAATTAGCTCTCTTTTTACTTTGATCTCTCTCAGAACATCTTCATTACTCTTCTCAGCTGTCCATGGTACTCTCAACATTCTTCTGTAAAACCACATTTCTACAGACTCCAGTGATTTTCTTGTCTGTTGTCCTATTGTATATATATCACAACACAATATAATATATAATGTAATAAAAAATGTTCCAGTCATGGTACCCTTTTCTGTAGCCAGAAGTCAGTGTTAAAAAATGTTCTAGTCATGGTGCCCTTTTCTGTAGTCAGAAGTCAGTGTTAAAAAATGTTCTAGTCATGGTGCCCTTTTCTGTAGTCAGAAGTCAGTGTTAAAAGATGTTCTAGTCATGGTGCCCTTTTCTGTAGTCAGAAGTCAGTGTTAAAAAATGTTCTAGTCATGATGCCCTTTTCTGTAGTCAGAAGTCAGTGTTAACAAATGTTCCAGTCATGGTGCCCTTTTCTGTAGTCAGAAGTCAGTGTTAAAAAATGTTCCAGTCATGGTGCCCTTTTCTGTAGCCAGAAGTCAGTGTTAAAAAATGTTCTAGTCATGGTGCCCTTATTCTGTAGCCAGAAGTCAGTGTTAACAAATGTTCTAGTCATGGTGCCCTTTTCTGTAGCCAGAAGTCAGTGTTAAAAATGTTCTAGTCATGGTGCCCTTTTCTGTAGCCAGAAGTCAGTGTTAAAAAATGTTTTAGTCATGGTGCCCTTTTCTGTAGCCAGAAGTCAGTGCTAAAAATGTTCTAGTCGTGGTGCCCTTTTCTGTAGCCAGAAGTCAGTGTTAAAAATGTTCTAGTCATGGTGCCCTTTTCTGTAGCCAGAAGTCAGTGTTAACAAATGTTCTAGTCATGGTGCCCTTTTCTGTAGTCAGAAGTCAGTGTTAAAAATGTTCTAGTCATGGTGTCCTTTTCTGTAGCCAGAAGTCAGTGTTAAAAAATGTTCCAGTCATGGTACCCTTTTCTGTAGCCAGATGTTAAAACAATGCACTGGCCATGGTGATCTTTCTATACATCCTAAATAAAGTCAGTGTTCAAAAAAGTGAGATATCTAGTGCTGTTTTGTTTAAGAAACAACACCTAGAAAAGTGATTCCTAATGATAAAATATGAAGTTTAATGTTATGTTCTGAAGGCACATTGATATCTCCTGGCTTCAAGCTCCAAAACAAAATGACTACTGTCCCTGGAAACTGTGTGTACTCACCTTAAGAACGGACTCAATATCTCCTTCCTCTGCATAATGCATGGCAAACCTGTTGTAGGTGTCCGCATCTGGAGATAGACCTCTTGACCTAGCACCAAGAAAAATTCAAGTCTAAAAAAAAACTACATATTTAGAACAAAAATTTTTTTTTAATTAACTGGACTCACAAGCTTACGCATGTTAGTTAGTTTGTTGGCAAAACTGGCATCATTGTACAGAGTAGTCCCAACGTACTTTAGTCTTTTTGGACAGATGACAAAGGAGATGCATGATGATTGTTCCAGTAGCTCACTAGTTAGACACACCTCAGGCTGGTCTCATGTTATTTGTATCACATCTGATTCTAAATTCCTGCAGTCAATTATGCCGTTTCATCAAATGCATAGTAACACCAGATGTCGAAACCAGAGAAGATATCTATTTAAAAAAATATAAACAGAGCCAAAATAGCTATTCCCAATCTATACAATTCAGTTATTGAGTTATTTGCTGGTCATCATCATTGCACTCCGAACATGTCCATAGGTGCTCAGATCCCCTCAGCAATTCCCAGTGTCCAGCGATTGACGACTCCAGTTCTGTGTTGGTTGATACAGTCTATACAATATTTGTTGACACTTCCGGTACAAGATCGGAGTAAGAACATATGACAGGTTTGTAATTTCATTGCTTCTCTATAGGTCTGCATGTTGAACAAGGAAAAGAAAACAAGACTATTATTTGATACAACTTACTTCAAGCAAATTCTTATAAGTTTGTTGCTTGGCCAAACAGATTTAGTGATCAATAAGTGCTCAACAGGAACAACACAGAGGAAATGTATACAGTGACAATGAGGAGACAATGCAGGGAAGTCTAAGTGAAAGACAAAGGGGAAAATAAACTAAAGACAATCTGGCAATGAACTGCAGCTGGATAGTTAGAAACAGAGTTAAGAATGACTAAGGATCAAACAAGGTGAAAAGATCTTGTCGTTCAAGGCACCAGAAGGATTGCTGGTCACCAATTCCTTTGTTGTCGGTCCATAGACAAGGACAACTAGAAGAATATGGATCATTCACTTGTGCCAACTCAAAACTAATTTAATATCACTGAAGTGTTAAACAAAACTGACCTGAAAACTAAAATACTATCGTTGAAGTGCCAACAAAACTGACCTGAAAACTAAAATACTATCGTCGAAGTCCCAATAAAACTGACCTGAAAACTAAAATATTATCGTTGCAGTGCCAACAAAACTGACCTGAAAACTAAAATACTATCGTTGAAGTGCCAACAAAACTGACCTGAAAACTAAAATATTATCGTTGCAGTGCCAACAAAACTGACCTGAAAACTAAAATACTATCGTTGAAGTGCCAACAAAACTGACCCGAAAACTAAAATACTATCATTGAAGTGCCAATAAAACTGACCTGAAAACTAAAATATTATCGTTGAAGTGACAACCAAACTTACCTCAAAACTTCTAAAACAGTAGCAGCTTCTTCTGGTGACCTGGGAAGAGAAGGAAAAAAATACAATAAATGTTGTTGGCAAGTAAAGTTTGTTGACACCATCAAATAATTGTTATCAAGTACCATGTACAGGAGGGAACCGTGATAGCTCAGTGGTTAGTGAACTGGACTACAAAGGACAAGAGGTAGGGTTCAATCCCAATCGATGGCCTCCGGGTTCACCCAGCCTTAAATGGGTACCGGATTTTTTTCTGTGAAAGTAAAGCGGCACAGGTGTAATACCGACCACATTACCACCAAAATCATGTGCTGAAGGTCTGTAAAATTTATGGTCACTAACACCATATTTCCTATACACCACTTGGCGTGACGGAGCTCTTTACTTTTACTTTTTTACCATGTACAGGCTTTTTTTTTGTTTGCTTATTATACATCAGTTTTTTTATCTTTAGCAAAGTCCTGAGGGACTGAATTTTGCATAAACATCACTTTTTATTTTTCACACCAATAGCCCAGGTGTCCCATGCCATACAGGCAGATATTCTTCGACTTTAGAAGTGTCCTCATTTTCTTTTTAAATTTTCAAGAGTTTGAATGTTTATGGATACATTTTTTCCTTTCATTTTTGGCCTACTCTTTTCGATTTTCACCTGGCAAGAACTCATTAACATGCACAGAATGAATACAGGACCTCCAGTTTTTGGCAGTTTTCTGAGAGGGCTAGGTATCAGATTTCACTACCCAGAGACCGAGGGAGGGTAAAGCCACGAAGAAACCATGGATCCAAAGTGGAAAATTCCCATTGTCTGTGGGTGGGATTTAAACCAGGGCCGACCTTGTTCAGAGGCTGATTTCTTAGCATTAGATACCTCATTGGGTAACCATGTCTTTCCACAACTTTCTATCTCTACAGCAATTTAATCTTCTCTTCTTTCCATCCACCCGTTAAGTGGTCATGACTGCATTGTGTCACTAGCTTATGACATAGTTATGATATCTGCACCTTTTCAATCCGACACTTTCGTCTTCGGCATGGGAAGATTTGCTTAACAATTTTTGCCCAGACAGCAGCCACTTCTCTCTGGCCTTCTTTTTTTTAACTTGAAACTGCCATTGGTACTTTAATATGCACAAGTGTACATAGGTTTTTGGATCATTTTCTGAGAGGGCTAGACTTCAGATCTCATTATCAGTGGGCCGGGGGACTGGCTGGTCTTGAGGCAAAAGAGGTTGTTAGTTCAAATTCAAGCTGTACCAATTGGGACTTTTATTTGTGATTTCTCACAGCAGCAACCACCTTTTGTCCCAGCAGCGAGACCCAGCTTGAAACATCAATTGCTCATCAGCAGAAAAAAATATGAGTACCTCTGAAGATGGAGTTATCTGCCTGTGGCGCGAGAAACCCCTGTGCACACGGCTGCCATGCAAAAATGGATTAACTTGCAAAATTCAGTTCCTAGTATACCTAGGAACTTCACCAGAGGTAAAAAAGTAAAAGCTGACAAACACCCAAAAAAAAAAATAAAAAAAAATTACCTGGTGACCAAGGGAGGGTCACGAGTTCAATTTTTGAAAAATTTCCACTGCCTGGCGTGGGAATCGAACTCAAGCCCTTCCTGTCCCAGGTCTGATGTCTTACCTCCCAATCGTCCAGCTGCTAATAAATTCTGGTCTTCATAACATGCCATGCTTTTTAACTCTCAATTACCTACTTTATTTCTCTTCTCCTCCTGCCTCATTTCCTCTACTTGTACAAATATATTTCAGCTTTTTAATTTTCACAGCATGACCACCAAATCATGCTTGTTTCTTCTACTGTAACCTCCAACAATTGTCCTGTATGTTGTTGGATTGCCAAGGACTCACTCCAGTCTCATTAAAAGTAAACAATAAACAAGGAAAAAGATTTTTAAAATCTCTGTACTACAAGTTCTTACCCTGCTTTGAGGTGGCCAGTGATAAATGAGTTGAAGATGCCAGTCCCAACAAGATAGCCTGCAGTCTTGACGGCTTCCAAAACATTACTGAAATGTATTTTTTTTTTAAATGTCAAATATGATTTGTTGTTATCTACTTCAAATTCAACGTAAAAATATATTATTTATATTTGGTTGTTATCTACTTCAAATTCAACGTAAAAATATATTATTTATCTTTGGTTGTTATGTACTTCAAACTCAAAGTAAAAATATATTATTTATCTTTGGTTGTTATGTACTTCAAACTCAAAGTAAAAATATATTATTTATCTTTGGCTGTTATGTACTTCAAACTCAAAGTAAAAATATATTATTTATCTATGATTGTTATCTATGCCAAAATCAAGGTAAAAATATTATATTATTTTTTTATCTGATTGAAAAAGAAACCAAATAATAAGTCATTGGCACCCATCATATGTTGTGCTATATAAATATGATGCCAGTGTCCATATTTTTTTCCAAGCTCACTGGAACATTTATAGATGTGATCATCATCACACCAGACTGTACTTTCCCCAACATAAATCTCTGGTACCCATATAAACCCTGACCTTGTTGGTCCAGGAAAAAATGCTGACATGTTTGGGAAATAAACTGGGACTGCCTGGTCAGCCCTCCCGAGGTGCCTCCACCTTGTCGTGGTGGGAAGTTTGAGTGTTCCAATGATCTTGAGAACTATGCCAGCGATGGCATTAGCTTCTAAAAGGGTCTCCCAAGTTGAACAGATCAAGGGGTAGGAGACAGACAATGAGGGACATACTGTCCTCCAGGTTGGGTATTAGTTAAAATGACCTCAGTTATTTTGACGTAAATTAGACCCTTAATATGATGCAAATGAGACCTTTGCACTGACAAAAATTATGGTGTTTCTAACCAACATTCACAACTTTTCCCCTACCATGCTGCTATGAAAACAATTATCATTTATATAATGCCACTCACATTGCGTATCTGTTTCAGTTCATCTCGCAAATTTGCTAAAATAACAATTGCCGCCTAACATTCAATGTTTATGACTTTCAATTTTACCGAAGTTGCGAAAAAAAAAAATGTTTCAACTTCAAAAGCAAATTTAACAAAATTGAAATGGTAGAAAAATCATGACTTTCACTTTTACTCACTGAAATTATTAAATTGCATTGTATAAACAAACATAGATCCAAAATGTTAATATGAGAGATTAAACGTCCTGAATAAAGCCTCGGTGGCTGAGTGTCGCTTCCTGACCAGAAGGTTCAATCCTCAGCAGTGGCGGATTTTTTTTTCGGACTGATAAGGCTCTGGGGTTCACCCAGCCTCTAAAAATGGGTACCAGATATATTTCTTAGAAGTAAAGATGGCCTGGCGTGATACCGACCACATTACCCACAAATATGCCGTGGTGATAGAAAAATATGGTCACTAACACCATATTCCCCATACGCCTAGCAATGCGTGGAGGAAACCTTTACTTTACTTTTTTAAGATATTATTATCTTTTATGAACATGGAAACCTGAGCACAAAAACATAGATCGTCTCCAGATACAAGTTTAACAAAATTGAAGTAGCCAAAAAAATTATAACTTTCACGTTTACTCACCGAAATTATTAAATTGTATTGTATAAAGAAACATAGATACAAAACACTAATATGAGAAATTAAATGTTGTGAATTAAGCGAATTGTAATATAAAAAATATAGTCGAGGTGTCATTTTCTCAGCAGTGATGGGTTAGACAAATATTCTGGTCAGACTTCGCAGAAGGGAATTCCGTATTTGACGCCAAGACTGGATGAAACTAAGGTAGAGGTGCAGAAACATGGACATTAGACCAGAAAACAAAACAGAAAATTGAAGCCTTTGAAATGTGGATTTATAGAAGAATAGGTAGAATTGGATGGAAAGAAAAGAAAACAAACGAGGAAGTTTTAAAACAACCAAAAATTAAAATAGAACTACTAAACACAATTAGAGCAAGACAAACGAAATTTTTGGGTCATGTTAAAAGACACAACAGCCTAATAAAAATAATATTGGAAGGGAAAATACAAGGTAAAAGAGGCAGAGGTAAAGACCAAGACTAACATGGACGAGTAACATCAAAAGAAGGACAAGTCAGCCTATGACAATCTGCACCATCAAAGCAAGAGACAGAGTGGAATGGCGCTACATGGTAGCCAACCTTCGATGCGGAGATGGCACTCAATGGTGATGAGAGGTCATAAAGGGCAAGCATTCAGATGTGTGAGGATTTTGGTGCTGGTCTAGTGACACACTCATAGAAAAATTACAAAATACAGCAGAAACACATATAATAGAACTACTAATCAAGTCATGGAGGAATGAGTGGGGACTCAGGTAGAAATACTGTCCATGACAGACAGAGATGAAATGTAAAAGAAAGTCTCTGTCCCAACAAAGACCTTGATCACCCCCAACTGTAATAGTGTTAGGTAGGATGGAGGTACCCTTACCCCAAGGAGCAGTAGAGATGTAGAGTACAGGGGACCACTAAAAACACTTCCGGACACCACAAACAAGCAACAACTTCACGTGCTCCATCATAACTTCTGGTCAGAGGAGATATCGAGAGTTTTAATAGGAGGTACATTTCTGACCAGGGAGCTATGATAGCTCAGTGGTTAGTGAACTGGACTACAAAGGACAAGAGGTAGGGTTCGATCCCAACCGACGGCTTCCGGTTCACCCAGTCTAAATGGGTACCAAATTTTTTCTGGGAAAGTAAAGCGGCATGGGTGTAATACCGGCCACATTACCCAAAAAATCATGTGCCAAACAAAGGTCTGTAAAATTTCTGGTCACTGACACCATATTCCCTATACGCCACTTGGTATGACGGGGGGTACTTTACTTTTTTTTTTTACTTTTACATTTCTGGCCAGGTGACTAGATCAAAGGGTGGCAACTGTCATCAGTAGTCCAGGTCTCAGGGAGACAGGAAATCGCAGATATTTTGATACTTTGATTCCCCAGACAAATTTTGGTGCTATTGCCTGTGAATATATTTTTTATAAGTGTTGCTTCTTTGGTTCCCTAATCTATAATCTCCTTGTTTTGCCTCTGTTCTTGCTAGCTGACTTCTGGTTGGTGTGGTGGGTCAAAATGGCTGCCTGGTCAATTCAGGCTCAGGATTAGGGGCATTTTTGCTGCAGCGTGTTTCGGGTGATTCTCTTTGGTCTTAATTTTCATTTGTGGAGACAGTGCTAGGCTTATAGCACTCATCTGACAACAAAGTCAACATGGTTGTAGAGCTGGTACATTTTCATTTGTGGAGACAGTGTTAGGCTAGTTGCACTCATCTGACCACAAAGTCAACATGGTTGTAGAGCTGGTACATTTTCATTTGTGGAGACAAGTGTTAGGCTTATAGCACTCATCTGACCACAAAGTTAACATGGTTGTAGAGCTGGTACATTTTCATTTGTGGAGACAGTGTTAGGCTAGTTGCACTCATCTGACCACAAAGTCAACATGGTTGTAGAGCTGGTACATTTTCATTTGTGGAGACAAGTGTTAGGCTTATAGCACTCATCTGACCACAAAGTCAACATGGTTGTAGAGCTGGTACATTTTCATTTGTGGAGACAAGTGTTAAGCTTGTTGCACTTATCTGACCACAAAGTCAACAAGGTTATAGAGCTGGTACATCTTCATTTGTGGAGACAGTGTTAAGCTTGTTGCACTTATCTGACCACAAAGTCAACATGGTTGTAGAGCTGGCACAGATAGTGCTGCAGGAAACTGACCATTGATTGAAGTGGAATGGTACCACCGTAACTTATTTGTTGGGACAACAATTCTTGGGACATGATCACTAATCATGAAGTTTACACGGATTTGGTGCGAGCCATTGAGGCTGTTCTGCCCGTGATGGCAGTTGCATACCTTTTTTTCACAATGGAAAACATTACTAGGACACACTGAACAATCAGGATGAACATTTTCTTGCTTACTGAGACGGGGACTGAGCAGTATGGGATTGGCCCGCCTGCAGTGATGGCATTCTGTTTTAAAGTCTGGAAACAACAGGTAAGAGGAAAAGAGCCCGACCCAGAGAGACAATGAGAAGAACATTGATCAGAGAAGCAAAAGCAGCAGGAATCAGTTCCCTCAATGAGCTAGAGTTGCTTGCACAGAACAGAGACAAATGGTGAGATTTAATAAAAGATCTTTACAAGGATTGGAAACTGCTAGAATAAAAATTTAGATAACAGAAACAGTATCTGGAACTACACCCTAGGGGCCGGCTACGGCTCGAAAGATCAATAGATAGAACCATGCCGGTTCCATTTTATTGAGATATGTATGTTTCCTAATCGTATATCTCTTGCACCGTCTATGTTCAAGAATAATTAATATGTGTATCTTAGTATAAGCTTATTAAATGTAACAAAATTTACATTAAAAAAATATATAATAACATAATATCAGTACGTTAGCAACATGCACGATGAAAATAACAGAAATGGTCTCCTCACATGAGAGCTGACACTTACTTTGCTGCTGCTATGTTCCCCTGCTGGCAAAATCCTTCCAACAACAATCCATAGGTGATCTGACAAAGAAAATTTCTCAATAATGGCCAGCTAAAGAAATATACATTAAAGACATAAGGAGACAAGTGAAAGCATTGACCCAAGAGGGTCTGTCCTTAAAGTGGCAAGCAGTTAAAAAACTCTTGTTTGAATTCAACAGACCTAACTTTGTTATGTTGTATTAAAACACAAAGAAAAAAATGAAGATCACTGAAATTTACAAAGAAGTATTTTTTGCAGAAGAATGTTAAGGGTGCATAACTTTAGGGTCATGACTGGCTGAGGTCCATGAGAGATTATGCTTCTCAATAGGAACATTATTCTATAGGATCATCTGAATAAAAAAGAAGATAAAACTAATGCACAACTGCAAAATCAAAAAGTTGGTTGGTTTTAGGAGTGATAGATCCTGACTGAACCAGACAGCAGCATTACATTTAAATATGGAACTGTCAATCAAATAGAACATTTAGTATATATATCAACTTCGTTGATTGTGAAAAGTCTCTTGACAGTGTAGAAAGACATACTTTCTTGGAACTTCTGACACTATAGGATAATACGGGAGGTCAAAAAGTAATGCACACCAATTTTTTTCTCGGCTAATAATAAAGATAGGAATATGAAATTTTGCACACTTGGAATATGACATGTTCCAATTATGTGTACCAAATTGCACAGCATTCTGATAAATATTACGCAATCTATGAACCGTTAAAATGGAGCTTGTCAACAATGTCCGTTACAAACAGCGAATTGTCATAGAATTTCTGGTTGCGGAAAAAGAAACTGTGGCAAACATTCATAAACGACTGTGTGCAGTGTACAAATGTTCTGCAGTCGATAGGAGCACAGTTAGTCACTGGGTTCAGAGAATTAAAGCTGCAGAAAGTGTACGAGTGGAGCTGCATGATTTACCGCGTTCTGGACGTGTTGCCTCGGCTACCAGCACAGACATGTTAAACCGGGCTGATGCCATTATTCGTAAGGATAGGCGTATCACTAGTCAGCAATTGGCATTGCAGCTTACAGTCAGCAAGGGAAGTGCAATCGCAATTTTTAAAACTCTCGGATATTCAAAGATTTGCGCTAGATGGGTTCCTCGGTGCCTAACAAATGATCACAGAGTTCAAAGGAAAACATTCTGTTCTGAATTGTTGGAGCGTTTTGGTGTTGAAGGAGAAATGTTTTTGTAAAAAATTGTTACCGGTGACGAAACGTGGGCACATTATTATGAGCCTGAAACAAAAATGCAGTCAATGGAATGGCATCATCCGCAGTCACCAAAAAGAAAAAAATTCAAAACATCTCCATCAGCCGGAAAGGTGATGATCACTGCCTTCTGGGACATTGATGGTGTGATTCTTGTTGATGTAATGACAAGAGGTGAGACAATCAACTCGACAGCTTACATCAATACACTGACAAAACTCAAAAATCGGTTCCACAGAGTTCGGCCTAATAAGCCATCTGCAGATTTGTTGCTTCAACATGACAATGCACGCCCTCACACAAGTCTGGTAACACGGGAAGCAATCAACAAATTTGGTTGGACTGTACTGCCCCATCCTCCTTACAGCCCTGATCTGGCTCCCTCAGATTTCCATCTGTTTGGACCACTCAAAAAATTCCTGCGTGGGACACACTTTGACAATGATGAGGGTGTGATCCGTGCAGTTAAAAAATGGCTACGCGAGCAGGACAAAACTTGGTACAAACGAGGCATTCATGACCTAGTTTCGCGTTGGCGTAAGGCAATACGCTTGGACGGAGATTATGTTGAAAAATAGGTAGTGTAAAGGGGATGTTCAGCTACAATCTGTGAAAATTTCACACATTTTGCCCGAATAGTTTCCGAGAAAAAAATTGGTGTGCATTACTTTTTGACCTCCCTACGTACTAATGAACATCACTGAAAACTCTTGACACTATAGGATACTAATGAACATCACTGAAAACTCTTGAGACTTTAGAACACTAATGAACATCACTGTATACTCTTGACACTATAGGATACTAATGAACATTACTGAAAACTCTTAACACTATAGGATACTAGTGAGCATCATTGAAAAATCTTGACACTATAGGATACTAGTGAGCATCACTGTATACTCTTGACACTATAGGATACTAGTGATCATTACTAAAAACTCTTGACACTATAGGATACTAGTGAGTATCACTGAAAAATCTTGAGACTATAGGACACTAATGAACATCACTGAAAACTCTTAACACTATAGGATACTAGTGAGCATCACTGAAAAATCTTGAGACTTTAGGACACTAATGAACATCACTGAAAACTCTTGACACTATAGGATACTAGTGAGCATCACTAAAAACTCTTGACACTATAGGATACTAGTGAACATTACTAAAAACTCTTGACACTATAAGATACTAGTGAGTATCACTGAAAAATCTTGAGACTTTAGGACACTAATGAACATCACTAAAAACTCTTGAGAAGGGAAGACATAAAGAATAGTTAATGTAAGACAAGTAACAGAAATGTTCGTGGTGAATACAGGGGTCCGACACAGGATGCCTACTGCCACCCGCCCTACTTCTGCTGGCAATAGAAGGGGTTATGAAAGCAGCCACTGATTGTGCAGACAATTTAGCACTGTCATATAACAGACAACATTAAGAATAAACAAAAGTTGCAGAAAGATTATTAACGTATCAGGACAAGAAACTGGAAGATGTGAATGCATTCACTTATCTTGGTAGCATCATGGACGGAGGAGATATGGATAGAGGCGCTGTAGAAAGAGTTGTGCAGGCTAGGGAAGATTTTGTTCAGTTCAAGAATGTCTGGAGAGTCAAGGGACTGTTTTTAATAAACAAACTTATAAAGTTGCATACAAACGCCATATTTAGCAAAGATCAGAAAGATTACAACACAAACCAAGGATATAAGGAAATTTCAGATAATTACTCAAATTTGCTTAATCCTTTAGTTTACCACCGAGGTATATTTGTGTCCATAGAAAAACATTACGATACACAGTGGACACGTGTATATAAAGTAAAGTACTCCCATCACGCCAAGTGGCGCATAGGAAATATGATGTTAGTGACCATAAATTTTACAGACCTTTGGCACATGATTTTTGGGGTAATGTGGTCGGTATTACGCCTGTGCCGCTTTACTTTCCCAGGAAAAAATCCAGTCCCCATTTAAGGCTGGGTGAACCGGAAGCCATCGGTTGGGATCGAACCCTACCTCTTGTCCTTTGTAGTCCAGTTCACTAACCACTGAGCTATCACAGCTCCCACATGTATATATGTGGGAACAGATTTATTTTACCCCCCCCCCAACTGTGATTCAAACTTATGTTCACCGTATTTGGAGAAAGACCACCTTTTATCCACTTGTTCATTACCTGTTAAGTGAGCAAAGATTTTTAGTTTACGACTAAACTGCCAGATCTGCCCCTTTTGGCTTGATATATCCATTTTCAGCATGGGCAGATTTGGTAAACAATTTTGCCCAGGCAGAGACCATTCTTGGCCTATTTTTTTTTTTTACTTTCAACTGTCAAAGGTTCTTTTATGATGTGCAAGTTTACACACTACAACTGTCAAAGAGCGGACAGGTTGGTTAGCTGCGCTGTCATTGAGGACAGGCAACCAGTGGATCAGGTGGACATTATCGATGCCCTCCGAGATGTGGGAAGAGCACAGGACTTTGACAAACACAGATCCATGTCACTTCTTTGGATGATGAAAATAGGAGTTAAGATGGGTACAGCCAGAAATGAGAAACTTAGTGGCCGTGTAAGAAGACTTATCAACCAACATAGAACTGGAGTCGTCAGTCACTGGACACTGAGGGAATTGCTGAGGAGGGGATCTGAGCACCTATGGACATGTTCGGAGTGCAATGATGATGACCCGCAAATAACTCAATAACACTACCAACTCTTTTTGATGCGCAGGTATACACAAGACCAACTCTTTTTTCATGTGCAAGTATACACAAGACCAAATATTTTATGATATGCAAGTATACACAAGACCAAATATTTTATGATGTGCAAGTATACACAAGACCAAATATTTTATGATGTGCAAGTATACACAAGACCAAATATTTTATGATGTGCAAGTATACACAAGACCAAATATTTTATGATGTGCAAGTACACACAGGACCAAATATTTTATGATGTGCAAGTATACACAAGACCAAATATTTTATGATGCGCAAGTATACACAAGACCAAATATTTTATGATGTGCAAGTATACACAAGACCAAATATTTTATGATGCGCAAGTACACACAGGATCAAATATTTTATAATGTGCAAGTATACACAAGACCAAATATTTTATGATGTGCAAGTATACACAAGACCAAATATTTTATGATGTGCAAGTATACACAAGACCAAATATTTTATGATGCGCAAGTATACACAAGACCAAATATTTTATGATGTGCAAGTACACACAGGACCAAATATTTTATGATGTGCAAGTATACACAAGACCAAATATTTTATGATGTGCAAGTATACACAAGACCAAATATTTTATGATGCGCAAGTATACACAAGACCAAATATTTTATGATGTGCAAGTACACATAGGATCAAATATTTTATGATGCGCAAGTATACACAAGACCAAATATTTTATGATGTGCAAGTACACACAGGACCAAATATTTTATGATGTGCAAGTATACACAAGACCAAATATTTTATGATGTGCAAGTATACACAAGACCAAATATTTTATGATGCGCAAGTACATACAGGACCAAATATTTTATGATGCGCAAGTATACACAAGACCAATATTTTATGATGTGCAAGTATACACAAGACCAAATATTTTATGATGCGCAAGTACATACAGGACCAAATATTTTATGATGTGCAAGTATATACAGGACCAAATATTTTATGATGCGCAAGTACATACAGGACCAAATATTTTATGATGTGCAAGTATACACAAGACCAAATATTTTATGATGCGCAAGTATACACAAGACCAAATATTTTATGATGCGCAAGTACATACAGGACCAAATATTTTATGATGTGCAAGTATACACAGGACCAAATATTTTATGATGTGCAAGTACACACAGGACCAAATATTTTATGATGTGCAAGTACACACAGGACCAAATATTTTATGATGTGCAAGTAAACGCAAGACCAAATATTTTATGATGTGCAAGTACACACAGGACCAAATATTTTATGATGTGCAAGTATACACAGGACCAAATATTTTATGATGTGCAAGTACACACAGGACCAAATATTTTATGATATGCAAGTATACGCAAGACCAAATATTTTATGATGTGCAAGAATACGAAAGACCAAATATTTTATGATGTGCAAGTATACACAGAACCAAATATTTTATGATGTGCAAGTATACGCAAGACCAAATATTTGATGATGTGCAAGTATACGCACAACCAACTCTTTTATGCAGGCTTGCCAACTTGGCTTTTTTTAAGCCAGATTTCAGAAATCTGGCTTTTTCTCAAGTTGGTTGGCTTTTATATTTTTATTGGCTTTTTTGGCTTTTATGGCTTTTTCTGGCTTTTTTTTGCCAAACAAACAGAAATCCGTGGAAACTAAATTTGCCCTAATCTGAAATTTTTCAACTTCAAACTTTTCAGACCGCATGTTCTACGTATCCGTCTGTCCAAACTGATGATGAAACTAAATCCGCTTACCAGGGCATATTGCATAATAGAAATCAACGACAGGTGTCGGCTTGTTGATTGATATCGGTTCATGATATCTCACTGGAAGCGATTAGCCTTTAGATCGTCGGCGAGTGCGTCAAGCTTCAGTCCGAAGGGTGCGATATCTAGGGGTTTCAACCGATGTTGTAATCTGATTATGCGGGCGGGATCCTTACCCTTCAAACTTCAAGGCTTGTCTGACTATCTGATAATATTAGATTTGCTGTTTGTCATGAGATTGGTGGGTGAATCTTGTGATGTCGAAGTTTTTAAAGGACTGACCACTGTCACTACTATAGAAGGTGTGGCTATAAACACGAAATAAAAGTATACAAGAGATGATTGACGATTGCTTGGGGAACACTTTTTGGTGAACTTGTCACAGTAAGAGTTTTCCGAGTTAAGGATTCTTGAGTTTCAACTTTGGAGTTTCCGCTGTTATTTTATAGTGTCAATAGTGACAAAGTTAAAATAGCCGAGCTGCACATTGCAGTAAGCATGACCTGCCATTGTGCAATACGCACAGTAGATCATCTTAGTGAAATCATGACATCGCATGTTCAGGGAAGCACGCTGGAACATATAAAGTTACATCGAACTTCATGTTCATGCTTAATACAAAATATAATAGCACCTGAATTGAGAAACGACCTAGTTCGTGACTTTCAACACAAAAAATATGCTCTAATTGTGGATGAATCAACTGACATATCCACTCAAAAGCACCTGTGTATTTTAATTCGCTATTTTAGTGAGAGGAAACAGACTTTTAACTGCATTTCTTGGATTAATTCCTGTGCAAGAGTGTACAGGAGAAAACATATTTCATTTCATTGAAGAGGAAATCAAACAATGTGGTCAAAGCCTTACAAACTGCATTGGGTTTGCATCAGATGGTGCATCAAACATGGTTGGGTGCAACAACTCTGTGTGGTCTAGATTGAAGGATGTATCTCCTTCATGTGTGAAACTAAGATGTGTTTGCCATTCACTGGCACTTTGCATATATTATGCAATGGCCAAACTGCCCTCAAACATTGGATTTATGCTTTCAGAGATACCTCAATGGTTTAGCCACAGAGACTTACGACGAGAAGCCTACAGAGAAGTGTTTAAAGTCATGAATACACCTACAGCTTATGAAACAAGCCGAACTGCCCAGCTTCCATTTGAAAAGCCTTCCTCTACTCGCTGGCTTGTGCGTGGAAAAGTTATGTTTAATATTTTGATGAACTGGGAAGAGCCGAAGGCTTACTTCATTATTGCTGAATTAGCTCACTCAAAATTAGACACAAAGTTTAAAGCAAGATTGTTGAAGGAAATGGTGCTAGACTACAACAATTACTTGTTCTTTGTGTTTGCAACACCCATAGTCCAGGAGTTTGAAAGGATGAACAGCCTTTTTCAACAAACTAAAGCTGATCAACATGAACTCTATCACGAACTTCATTTACAAGTCTTCAAAGCAGACTATATCATGCAAACGGACATTTAAAAAATGTTGATAAAGTTGATTTTGAAGTAAAATTGTTAACAGAAGATAATCTGTTCCTTAAAATTACTTGTTCATTATATTAAAATAGGTTTGGAGCATTAAATATGATGTGATTATGTCAAAAATGTTTGACTTTTTGTTTTGACTTTTTAAAGTAGTATTTGGCTCTTTCTTGGCTTTTTTAGCACGGTTTTTTGGCCGTTTATCAAAATTTCCATCTGGCAACCCTGCTTTTATGCCATTATCCAAGAGTGGTAGACATCATCACTACACATAGACCAGGGGAGAGTAAAGTCAAGAAGCCTTGGATTCAAAATTACCATTTTCCACTACCTATTGCAGGATTTTATATGAATGAAAATCATGGACAATAGGACAACAGACAAGAAAATCACTAGAGGCTGTAGAAATGTGGTTTTATAGAAGAATGTTGAGTATACCATGGACAGCTAAGATGAGTAATAAAAATGTTCTGAATGAGGCCAAAGCAAAAAGAGAGCTAATTTCCAAAATTAAAAAGAAACAATCATCATTTTTTGGCCATGTAATGAGAAGAGAATAGCTGGAATATATATTAACAACTGGGAAAATTGAGGGATGAAGAGATGGAAGGAAGCAAAGAGAAAAGATACTAGACAGCTTAAGAGAATGGCTTGGCAAAAGGTCAACAGAAATGATAAATAACTGTCAAAATCAAAAGTTGTGGAGAGACAGGATCACCTACACCAGCAGGCATGGTACTTGAAGATGATGATGGCAGCATTCAAACCTGGGACATTTCTATCCACAGGCCGATGTCTTACCACAAGGCTACCCAGTCCCCACCTCTAGTTTAAGTAAGCACCTATTTATAAAATATCTAAGTAAAGAAATAAAAATGATAAATACAAGCCAAACAAGATGGTCATGAACAACAATTACCCTGTCTGGATTTAATCCTAATGCCTTCATCTTCTTCAGTTCATCCAGCGGGTCGAATTGAGTTTGGTTGGCCACAAACACTTTGAGTCGAATGTTGTATAACTTTGTGGTCGGAACAACACCTGCAATCAAAAATATTTTTTCTTGTCAGTTACTTAGGTCAGAAGTCCATGAAAAATGGAAATGAGAACGCCCAAAGCATAATGAGAGGGATGGATACCATCAACTATCAAGGAGGGATCAAGCCATCATACTTCACCTACGCACTGGCCACAATAGAATAAAAAATCACATGTTCACCAAATTCAAAATAGGTATGACCAACCTATGCCACAGTACACTGGATAATATGACTACAAAACATGTTCTACAGGATTGCCCCCAGTACACAGACCTGAGAAGAGCAATGTGGTCACACCCACCTCCCTGGAAGAGAAACTATATGGGCAATCGAATCACTTAAGCAGACAGCTGACTTCATGAGAGAGTCTGGAATCCTACTCTGAGTCTTGATTGCAGAGAGAGAGAGAGAGAGAGAGAGAGTGAGGTCAGAAGTAGAAGTGTGCCATCATAATGAGATTAGAAAAGAGACCAAAGCAGTAGAAATGACTAAGATCAGATATGAAGTACAGAGACAACAAATAAAATGGTCTCCCCACCTCAAAAAAGAATGCCTTGTGACTCCATATCTTTAAATGGCATACACAGAAGAAGACATGTAACAATAGAAGATTCAGAGTAAGATGGGATGACAACATCATGGTATTCTACAACTGTAGCACATGACAACAGACAAGGCTGTCAGAAGAGCAAGAGCTAGACCTCTGTATTTCTCCTGACAACCAAAAGGATAAGAGAAAGTGAAGAAGAAAAAGAATAGGCACTCACACGAGGCACTTTCCAACAATTCACAACATTTGGTTTATTCATAAATGTATTAGAATCTTCGCACCCATGTCTTGTGCTGACATACCAAACTGCTCCAGCTTGTTCCATATCTTCTCAGCAATCTCTGCTCTTTTTTCTACGGGTGAGTCAAAGGGCCCAACACTGCAAATGTACAGCAACAAAGCAGCCTCTAGATCTGTCAATGACTCTGAAAATTAAATTAATAAATAAGGCAAATTAAAAGCTGTTAAAGATGTTTTCTAACTATATTAAATTATATTAATGTGTGCTTATTTGCATAGATAAATATGCTTTGGTTTCATTCAATCTTTTCCCTTTAGTATTTTAAATGAGGGAGCAAACAGCAATAATAAAATATAACAAGGAGAACCCTACACCCATGGACATAAAAAGAGGAGTAAGACAGGAATGAATCCTATCACCAAGCTTGTTCAATCTATACACTGAGCAAATCTTTAAAAACATCTCAGAGATGTCAGGCATAAACATTAATGGAAAGATAATCAATAATCTAAGATATGTTGATGATACTGTTCTACTAGCAGAAAATCCTGAAGACCTACAACAATTGCTTAATGTAATAAACATAACAAGCAAAAAATATGGACTAGATATGAATATCAAAAAGACTAAAACTATGATCATAAACAAAGAAAATTCTCAAGACCTACAATTAAATATCACAGTTGAGGGAATACATCTGGAGATAGTCCAGAGCTACAACTACCTTGGACATACTATAATCAATGATGGAAAATGTAAAATTGAAATAAACAAAAGAATAGGTATGGCAAAAAGTAATTTTAATGCCATGAAAAATATACTAACAACAAAACAAATATCAGCAGGGCTGAAACTAAGAATGGCAAAATGTTACATTTTCTCAATATTCCTGTATGGTGCAGAAACATGGACATTAGACAAGAAAACAGAACAGAAAATTGAAGCCTTTGAAATGTGGATTTATAGAAGTATAGGTAGAATTGGATGGAAAGAAAAGAAAACAATGAAGTTTTAAAACAACTGAAAATAAAAATAGTATACTAAAGAGATACTAAATACAAGTAAGACAAGACAAATGAAATTTTTGGGGCATGTTAAAAGACACAACAGCCTACTAAAGGTAATCTTGGAAGGGAAAATACAAAGTAAAAAAAGCAGACCAAGAGTAACACGGACGAGTAACATCAAAAGATGGACAAATCAGCCTATGACATCCTGCACCATCAAAGCAAGAGATAGCAGAATGATGCTCCAAGGTAGCCAACCTTCATTTCGTGGAGATGGCACTCGATGATGAGTGTGCACTATTATCTGATAACCCTAGTGTTCTGTGTTCCATTTGTCCATAAGTCTGTTCCTGCCAAATCTCTTTCAATTCTCACAGGTTGTGTTTGTATTTAACTGGTATCATTTACCACTCTAGGTACCTGGAGGCTGGGGTGAACCTAGAAGCCAGGTGGCTTGGAAATTTAGCCCAGATTTATTGTTCTCAGTAGACCACTTAACCACTTCTCTACTGTAGTTTTCAAAAATAATTGTGTAAAAAAATATTAAACTCGTGACAAGGATGTCGCCATCAATCAACCAAAGAAATATATTGCAGAGGCCATGATTTTAGATAGCTGGCGGAAAATAGAATAGGAGAGTACGCCAAGTTAAATATAGGAAGAGTAGTGGGGTGTAGTGGTGAGATTGCCAATCCAGAAGGGATAGACTACACAGAGGATCTATTGTATAGACAATAGGGAATATATTGCGGAATGCAATGATAAGAGAGAAAAATAGATGGCCTAGAGCAATAAAGAAGGAGAGTTATGTGAGAAGATATGAGGAAATATTCTTCTTGGTGCATAAATCACAGACAAGGTCCCTCCATTTATCCCTATTTTTGGATATTTTGTCAACTTCTGTGAGGTCTAGGCTAATGTTCTTGAGTGATTCCATAACAAACTTATTTTCTTCATGTATTCCTGAATCTTCCTCAAATAAGTTTTCTTTTAAGGAGTGATTCCATGACTTTTTTTTTTTTCCATTGTATTTCTGGGACTTTCAAAGAGAAGTTTTTTTAAGCAGCAAATAAAATAAATGAATTAAAAATTCCTAATGATTAAAGCTTTGCTGATGAGTGATGAAAACAAAATATGTATGTGCATGTGGGTCACTACATGAAAATTACTATTATAGGGGGAGATAATTCTCATGCAAAATAAAGATAGATAATCATATTAAAAAGTAGATGCTAGAAGATGGTCCTTACCACTTTTTTCACAAGATGCATACAAGAGCTGGAACAGGTCATGTGATACACCAATGTTGAGATCAATTTTACGATTAACTTGGTTTACAAGTTCATTTTTGTCCTTGCCTGCAACAGTTGTCTTGTATGGTGTGGCTGTCTTAATTGTTGTAGCTGTCTTGTAGGCTGCAGCTGTCTCAATTGCTGCGGCTGTTGATCTGGAATGCCACAAAAAAAAAAAAAACTCTGATGAATCTTGGTTACAATAAATCCACCTCGCTTTGCTCTCAATCTTCTTCTTCTTCTTTTCTCTTTCACTGATACCTAAAAGGTGTCGTGGTTTATATCATCTGTCGTTCTTGTGCTGCTCGAATTGTCTGAATTAGTGATTTTCCTTTGTTGTTACATGTCTCTGTCACTGCATCTATCCATATTCTTCTGGGTCTTTCTCTTGGTCTTTTTCCATGCATTCTCGAGAAGAACGCCCTTGATGGTGATTGGTAATGATTCATTCTGACCAGGTGGCCAAACCATTTAAATTGTTGTTGTTCTATATATTCTTGGCAGGGTTTTGTTCCTACAATTTTTCTTATGGTTTCATTTGGTATTCTATCTCTTCTTGTGTTGTTTGTTACTTTTCTCAAGCAACGCATCTCACATGTATTGATCTTTCTTAAATGTGATTTAGTAAGGGTCCATGTTTGACTTTCATAGCACAAAGTTGGTATGAAGATGCTATTTATCATTTGTTGTTTAGCTGGCATAGAAATGTTTGGATGTCTGCTCTCAATCAAACTCATAAATTCCTGTACTTGCTGACAGTTATAGCAGACATGGGTTTCATTATTTTCATTAAACTATTATAAATGTTGCTTCTGTCTATCAATTTCAGCTTAGTTTTACACATCACAGAAACAGTATATAAGAGTGACAACTTGTCTGCATGGAAACAATAAAATTGTTCATTTATATCCCTTTTAGGGTTCAAGACGCCTAACTGCATCTAGACTGAAGTGGTTAGTGACTCATAGTTGACTGTTTAAGTCAGTATCAGAAATCAAGATCCTACACAACATCCCCACAGTGATCCCGGTAACAAACTAACTAGCCTGGCAGATCAAAAACAAACCAAGAACAAAGGTAGTCCAGTGACCTAAAAGTATGTGCTCAAGTCGGATGAGTTGGACTGACCAGTGCAGAAATTGCAGCTTGTGGTAGAGCAGAGCTGATGATAGGAGACATTTTATACAAATGTTTTTTCTATTCTCCCTATCTGAGGATGGTTTTCACAGCTAAAAATAGAGACAGCATCAGTAATTAAAGTGCTAAAATTAGGAATTGGCCGAAAAAAGTGGAAAAATGCTGTCTTTGATAGAGTATGGCATGGTCACATCAGCAAAGTATGAATTTCATTCAGACCATAAACCAAGAATTGCATATGAAACCAACAATGAAAATAGAGAGTCAAAGATTGACAGAAACAAAGAATTTATGAAAAACTATTATTTATATGGGAGCCGCGATAGCTCAGTGGTTAGTGAACTGGACTACAATGGACAAGGGGTAGGGTTCGATCCCAACCGACGGCTTCCGGGTTCACCCAGCCTTAAATGGGTACCGGATTTTTTTCTGGGAAAGTGAAGCGGCACGGGCATAATACCGACCACATTACCCTAAAAATCATGTGCCGAAGGTCTGTAAAATGTATGGTCACTAACACCATATTCCCTATACGCCACTTGGCATGACTGGGGTACTTTACTTTTTTTTTTTTTTTTAAATTATTATTTATATAATCAGTTAATGACACACTGTGACTGCAATAACTGACAACTATTTGTTGTACTCAGGCAGGACATTTCATACTTTGTGTGTTAATAATAAGTTATAGTACTTTGTGTTAATAATAAGTTATAGTACTTTGTGTGTTAATAATAAGTTATAGTACTTTGTGTGTTAATAATAAGTTATAGTACTTTGTGTGTTAATAATAAGTTATAGTACTCAAAACAGTCAATACAATTGCTGTGTACTTGCATGCAATATGTCATGGTACTGACAAAAAGTGCAGGATAAAGGAGACTACTCAGGCACCACAAATACATCTTGTTTATTCTGCAGTTGGATCTGTCTATCCAGTATTAGCAGATTCAGCTATGAGAGAAGCCGTTCAGTAAAACAGCATCCAGCAAAAGACACAAGTATTTTACCAAACTACTGACTTATTATGATAGCTTGCTACCAACTGTGTGTGAAGATGTCAAAGGTCATATATATATATATATATATATATATATACATACGGTACTGACAATACAGACAATCACACAGAGTAAAGCTGAATCATGTTTTTAGTAGAACCAAGCAAGTAAGAGTGACAATAAAATCATACACACTCAAAACTATTACAATGCAAAGGACAGTTTGAGTCACAAGGCACCTCCAATGATCACTTAAAATTAAATTAGTGTCTTTTTTTTAGAAATAATGAAGACAGTGGCAGCAGCAGCAGTAGTAGTAACAATAGTTGTAGTATTAGTAGTAGTAGTGGCAGTAGTAGTAATGGTAGAGTAGTAGTGGCAGTAGTAGTAGTAGTAGTAGTGGCAGTAGTAGTAGTAATAGTGGCAGTAGTAGTAGTAGTAGTGGCAGTAGTAGTAGTAGTAGTGGCAGTAGTAGTAGTAGTGGCAGTAGTAGTAGTGGCAGTAGTAGTAGTGGCAGTAGTAGCAGCATCAATAGCAGTAGTATAAGTAAAGTAACTTAAGTTTAGTAGTAAGTTTGTAAAGAGCATGTAACAATTCTCCCACTATGTGACCTACAGAGAAGCCAAAACAAATCATACCCAACAAATTCTACTAAAGAGATTCCAAGGAGACCATCAATATCCTCTTCTGCCTGAGAACCAGTCACTGTAGACTCGTCATTCATCTCTACTGTCTCAAAGTGTCCCACACAAACGAATGCCCATTTGAAAGTGGTATCCAGGACCCAGATAATATCCTCCATCTGAATCCAGCCAACAAGGAATCAAAGTGTCAAATCTGGTCAGAGGATGCTGAACTATGGGGCAGCCATCATGGTCTGGAGACATCTGTGCAATGTCAGTTTCATTGTGGAAACGGCACTGCAGGTCTGACCTCATGAAAAAAAACCAGATGGAAGGTCTCTTCTACCAGGACAGGGTGGGGCAACAGGTGGAACTGTTGCCATGTCACAGGAAAAGCCATGTGAGTAAGAGCTGCATTCAAAGTTTCTATCCACAGGGAAGGACACATTAGAAAACTTTGCCTCTACCATCAGGAGATGGAAAGGCTATGGGAGAACACCAAGACAGAGAAATCATGCCACCACTGGCAGGGTAGGCCCAATAGACTTGAACAGCATCCACCCTATGAGAAGGAAAACACCTACATCAAAAGACCAAAATCCTGCCTTCAGAAAGGTGGAGTGCGCCAGTCACAGCACAGGTTTAGGGGAAAAGTCAGGGGACACATTAGGTCATTAGGCATATGCGACCAGCACATTGTATGTCCTTATATATGTTGACTTACAGTACCACACCCCCAAAATCCTGAAACACTAATAGGACAAAGGTCGAATTTTGCAAAGATCTCAATTCACATTAAGTTTAAGGAGGCTACGTTGACGCTGAAGAAGGTAAGTTAAGTAAGTAAGCTTTTTAAACTTCAAGTCTTCAAGTTAAATGACTTTAATTTAATGTAGTTAGTAAATTAGTTACAACACTAATTTTCACTCACTCAACTACTCAACATACTGGCTCAAAATCAAATCAAAAGAGACAGTACAATTACTCAGTAATAGTGACTTGCACTTACGAGTTACTTGACGTTACAGTTAGTTGAGTTAGTTGTTCAAAAATATTGTCTCAGTGTAACTCACAGTAACACTAACTGAGTAACTCAATTGAGTCAGTAACTCAACTGTATGTAAATGTATGTATGTATTGTATTGTTATTATTAATTATTGTAATCAGTAATATTGTTAGCTTAGACTTGACCAATGACTTAGAGTGTTAAACTAGTTAGTTAAGTTGTTTCTTCTAAGTAAAGACTCCTCATCTTGTTGAGTAGAGTAGTAGTGGCTGACTTGATGTAAATTAATTATTGTAAAATCTTTTTAACCTTAGCCAAGTTAGCCCCTGGCCTAAACTCTAAACTAACGCCACTAACACTAATAACGGCTTTAACGCCAGTATCAGTATTGTATTGAGTTACGAGTACGGCCTAGCCGCCTAAGCCTAAGCCTAAGGCGGCAAGGCTTGCCTTAAGTTAAGTTTATAATTTATAGTTTATGACACCTGATAAAGTTACAGCAAGATTGCACTACTATGTAATTTATTCGATGTGCTTGACAAAAATAACCTGTTTAATTTCGATATTCCAAATCCATAGGTATTTGAAAGTGAGAAGAGCCTGACTGCTGACTTTCCAAGGTTGAGATGTCTAGAAACAGCGCACCGCATGAACGCAGCCATTTTAACAGTAGATAGCAAAATTATGCTGGAATATTTCACAAAACAAATTCACATCATACATCGTATCACAGCAAAAATTAAAATGTATATATAGAAAAAGTGTGTGTGTGTTTGTCAACAGTGCTATTTCCATAATTACATTAATTTACAATATTTATTTTAATTTCTAACATTACAAGTTATTCAAACTTTTTTTTAAGTTTCTAGAATTAGATAACTGAATTAGATAAACTAGAATAGAAAACAGTTTTCAATTACCAATTTTGTGTTTACTGGAGAGAACAAAGTACTGGCTCCGCTACTGCTGCTGTAGAGGCAGTTTTGGTTGGCCAAGAATGGCTGATTTTGCTTCAGTTCTTGCCGATGCTAAAGTAGATGAACTTCACAGAGTAGTTTTCAAATGGTCGAATAAAGTATCTCTGCTTTACGAAATGCAAAGATTCCAAATCATGGGTAATAAATGTTACTGACGGAATAGATGTGTGGTCACTAGATCTTGACGAAGATGGCCTGGATGCACAGAGAGATCTCAGTGGAGTCGACTCGATTGAAACTTTTTTAGCCAGAGTTAGGTAAGGCTATGGACATTAAACTTTGTTATGTATTATTTATTGTATTTAATCCGGTCAGACGTTCAAACTTTGTTATGTATTATTTATTGTATTTAATCCGGTCAGACGTTCAAACTTTGTTATGTATTATTTATTGTATTTAATCCGGACAGACGTTCAAACTTTGTTATGTATTATATTTATTGTATTTAATCCGGACAGACGTTCAAAAAGTGATTAACGAAATATCGCACACTGTAATAAATGTCTCGAATTAGTAGTTAAGCATAAAAATGTGATTGGGGTGTCACAAGACTCGAGCATCTATTTTCTATCTCCTACTACTAGTTAGTAGTTAGTTAGAATGGAGAATCAAAGACCTCAGACAGCTAAGAGAGGTTGTAGAACATGCTTATAAAATTAAAAATCAAGCTGAGGCCACAATCAAATGAAATTACATAAGAATGAAAGTTTAAAAAAAAAAAGAGAAAGTGGTATAATAACAGCTTTTTTGTAGGTGAGAAACAAAACAAAATCAAAAGTAGAACGACGTTTCAGCCATGTAGTATTGGAACAATAGACAGACAACACGAAATTATCTAAGCATATATAATAAAGAAATCTAACTACATGGTGATAATATGCTGGGAATAATATATATATCATACCCCTGATATTAAATATTCTGTATTCATCTTATAAAATAATCTTATCAAAATAAATACTTTGGGTTGCTATTTTATTAGCTCAGATTAGTTGACACAGACATAGCTCATACTTACTCATGGTGTAGCTGCTTGTATCATTGAAACAGGGACTGATCAATGATCTACTCATCTCCTTGTGATAGAGTTAGAAACAAAGTAGTCTAGTGAAGATCATACATTCTGAACGCTTGCTCTTTAAAACATCTACCTTAGTTTTGTTCAGCTGTGATGTTTTCTTGCCTAATGTCCCTGTTTCTGCACCACACATGAATGTACGCTATCATCAATAACATTGGTTCCTAAATTATTGTTATGGAAGGCCTCGGTTTCACAGCAAATGAATTAAAATCCATAATTGCTCAACCGCCCGTGCCAGTGGAATCATCCGAATTACTAACTCATCTCCCAAACAAAGAAAGGTAACTGTAGTCCCCATCGTAGCAGTCTCAGCACACGCCAAAAGACATAAGGCGAAACCGCGCAGAAAGTGAACACAGCCAACTGTTCCCTGTCATACGATATCATCATTCATCGTAAACAAGCGGGATATCGAAGCAGGATCAAAACGGATGAGACACACAGCTCACGGTGTGCACAGAGCACTTAACTCAGTAGCTCCTGCAACAAGCCGGACTTGGAATATGAGGAAACTGCAAGAAGGAACACTTTCAGACATAGCCTTCAATGGTTCCTGCCGCCTATCCACCATATACCATGGGAGTTCACATCCTCCCGAAAATGATGATCGTCATAGCACTTGATGATGTTAGGCCGTCATTGATGACTCCCAATTCCAAACATATAGACACACAGTGGTGGTAAGTTATCATTTCCAATCCAACAGAAGCCACATGACCTGTAGTTAGTAAAACCACAGAGAGAATATGATTTTGTGACCTTCACTGATTCACTCTTAGATGTGAATGTGTAGTTTACACAAGAGGAGAAGTTTTCAACTACAGTGATCCCATTTAAGGCAATTCTGGGATAGCAAGGCAAGTCTCCTTTATAGCAGCAGAACTTGATGTTCTCCGCTCCCTTCTTGTAGCTGCCGCCACACGATTCTGATGTCTCATTAACTTGGATATCATTCAAGAATAATGTCAGATTAACATTCCATAGATATGGCTCTGCTGATGAAATGCTTGGTGCAACAGTTGTATCAATCATACTGGAGGCTCCTGGTCTGTGGTCATTAATATCACAGACGGTTCCTAAATTAATACAAAATTATCTACAACTGCAATAACAAGACTGAAATAATTTGCAAATCAAATTAAATTACAATACATAATGAACTACTGCACACACTGGTGAAATCATTAGTTTCCTTTTGTTGTTTCTGTAAACTCCTTGGTGTCTCAAACTGAGACATCACTTGACAAAGTTCATGAAAACATCACCAAACATCAGAGATAGGATGCTTCTCTCATTAGTCAATTTTGCTCATTCACATCAAAAAACACAATTCAATTTAGGTTTTTATTTGTAAACTTGACGATGTTTAGACAAAATATGCTGTAGTTTGCTGATTTGTATTATATTTTAACAACTGAAATGTTATTTTAAAGATAAGGAGATTGACTATTAGAATAATATAAAAGATTTACATTTTTTTTCCTCTGATTTCTGACACCAAATATGGCTTTCAGTAAATTGGCAAGTTAAAGAATTGTTTTCAATGTTGCTTGCATTCGCATGATGACTAAAGAAATACACCTTCTCATCATCTGCCTTTTAGAGGATGTTGAGTGGGCGTGTCTGCGTTGTGTTGTGGTTTGTAGTAAAATTGTTATATTTGCGCCTCTCTGCCCAAACACATCCGACTTCAGCATGTTATTTTTGAGTACCTGGTTGTCTTCCCTCTTTGACCCCTACTCACTTGGCCAGACTAGACAGGTTAGTCTGTTACTGGAAGCACCACGAAGAGGCGGATTAGGGTCTGGATGGTTCTGGTTTACCGATCCTGTCGCGAGCCATCAGCTGTGGGCCGCTGACAACTTCCAGCTCTGCTGCTGGGAGAAGACTTTGCCTCCATTTTCAATGTTGAATTAGATTTTTTGTATGGAAGAGATACATTAATTATATTTTTGTTTCTTATACCAGGACTGGGTTTCACTCTGGTGATGTCAATGTTGGACGCGTGGGACCCAAAGTCACTCTCTCAGTTGGAAAAGGTGGATCAGTTATTGAAATGGATTTGTTTGAAGCAAAAGCATCAGAGAAGAAACTAGAACTTCAGTCTATTCTTTCAGGCTGGCAGATTGTTGTTCCCAGTTAGAGGATCAATTGGCTACAGCCAATCAACAAATAGATACTTTAAAAGCTCAAAAAGCTTCAGGGGCTGGTGTTGTTTTGAATTTAAGCCCCAAAAAGGGACCAGGTCAAGCCAAACCAAATGTCCGAAAAGTTGGTATGAGTGTTATCAATCCTTTAAGCCGAAAGAGAAAGAATGCCACCGGGGTTGTCTTGAAAGCAGTTAGCCTGAATTTTAAGTTTGTATTTTATTTTGCTTCATTGCTATATCATTTTGCTATTGTTTTGCATAATCCAAGCTGCTGAGCTCTTGTGGATTGTGCGAGTATTGTTTAGTATGCCATAAGTTTGCCAGTGCTGTTTAGGATACCAGTGTTTAGTGTGCCATAAGTTTGTGAGTGCTGTTTAGTATACCAGCGCTGTTTAGTGTGCCGTAAGTTTGCCAGTGCTGTTTAGTGTATCATAAGTGTGCCAGTGCTGTTTAATGTGCCCATTTTGTTTATTATGCCAGTACTGTTTAGTGTGCCTGTTCTGTTTAGTATGCTGGTGTTGTTTAGTGTGGTTGTATTGTTTAGCGCTCCGGTACTACTTAGTGTGCCAGTGCTGATTATTAATCCAGTGCTGTTTAATGAGACAAAAGGTTTGGTGGTCCATGCATGCTGATCAGCCTCTACAAGTCCTGAGATGTTTATGTTACAACACTTATGCTGCAGTGTCCATAATGAACATTGTCCAAGTACAGTGATTATGTCATAAAAGAGACATGCTCTGTGGTGTGTAAATCTGATAGTTATTTAAGGAAAGTGTCTAAAAGATCAAGCAATACAATATCTACAACCATCAGGTTATATTTTACATTCGTCTGTGATGCTTCAAGGCAGCAGCAGATGGATAAAAGAAAAGAATTATTTTTTATACATTAAAGTTTACCATAGACCTCTGAGTTTTGTCTTTCTCTCATACATTTATATTTATATGATGCTACACTGTATCAAAACTGATCTAAAAGTCCTTATACTGTAGTCGGAGATGATTGTTTTCTTCCTCATCATTGTATCATTTGAGATAGTCATTCGTTGTTAGTTGCTAAACGTTGATATATATTCTTTGAAGGAGATCTGAGTACTTATGGACTTGTCCGATGTGAAATAAGGATGACCTATCGAGTCTCACTCACTTAATCATTTTGGAAAAGTACTCACAGATGCAGGATAAAATGAGCATACTTGATGAGAGATCACAACAGCTAGGACTGAAGATTAATAGAGATAAGACCAACATTATGAGAATTAATACAGTTGGCAATAACCAACTAAAACTAGGAGAATTACCTCTACTAGATGTACAATCTTACCTATATCTGGGCAGTAATATAGATAAAGAGGGAGGAACAGAAAATGATACCAAAATAAGGATATCAAAAGCAAGAGGAGCTTTCATTCACTGGGAAACATATGGAAATCCAAAGAAATTAGGTTAAATACAAAAATAAAAATTTTCAGCTCAAATGTTAAGGTGGTCTTATTATATGGCTGTGAAACATGGAGAACAACAAAATTGACAATCACGAAGATACAGACTTTCATTAATGGATGCTTACGCAGGATAAAAGGATGGAAATGGCAGGACAAAATCACTAACATAGAATTATGGAAATGTACCAGTCAAACACCAGTGGATAAAGAGATTCAGCGAAGACGATGGCGCTGGATAGGACACACACTACGGAAGCCAACTGAGAGTATTATACAACAGGCCCTTTTTTGGAATCCCCAGGGGAAAAGACAAAGAGGAAGACCAAGGAATTCTTGGAGAAGACAGATAGAAGCAGAGATGAAGATGATGGGGAAGACATGGAATGATCTTAAAAGAATGGCAAGAGACAGAACGACTTGGAAAGTGTTTGTTGAAGACCTATGCTCCACTGGGAGCTAAAAAGGTAGAAGAAGAAGACTCATAGATTACAAACCTTCGATACTGTAAGGGTTTCCTTAATTGTAAGAATTTTTCCTAAATTGTACTTGTAAGCCTTACATAGAAATTTGTACGGAAAACAAACCATTTGTGTGACTTATTGCATCATTTTCTTATTTCAAATAGGCGTGCACAAGTGTAAAAATAGCTTAGATTATGCTTGTGTTCACACTGCCAAAGCCAACTCAGAGTATTACACAACAGGCTCTTTTTTGGAGTCCCAAGGAAAAAGACAAAGAGGAAGGCTAAAATATTCTTGGAGAAGACAGATGGAAGCAGAGATGAAGATGATGGGGAAGACTTGGAATGATCTTAAAAGATGACAAAAAACAGAATGGCTTGGAAAGTGTTTGTTGAAGACCTGCTCCACAGGAATCTGAAAGTATTTGTTGAAGACCTTCTCCACAGGAAGCTGAAAGTGTTTGTTGAAGACCTATGCTCCACGGGGAGCTGAAAGTGTTTGTTGAAGACCTTCTCCACAGGGAGCTGAAAGTGTTTGCTGAGGACCTGCTCCACAGGGAGCTGAAAGTGTTGTTGAAGACCTATGCTCCACAGGAAGCTGAAAGTGTTTGTTGAAGACCTATGCTCCACGGGGAGCTGAAAGTGTTTGTTGAGGACCTGCTCCACAGGGAGCTGAAAGTGTTTGTTGAAGACCTATGCTCCACAGGGAGCTGAAAGGTAGAAGAAGAAGATGCTTGTGTTCACTCAATGACTAAAGGAATAGATAGACCTCTTCATTGTCCCCCCATAAACAGATACTATGTTGGTATTCTGTTTTGGTTTACATGAGCACTTGGATATTTGCAACTTTCAGCCACACTTCAGCACTGCATTTTTGAGTACCGGGTTGTCTTCGCTTTTGGTACCTACTCACTTGGCCAGACCAGACTGATTAGTCTCTTTCTAGGTGGAGTAGGGTCTGGATGGTTCTGATCGTCTTCTGAACCCGTACTCCTTGACACAGCACATTGCCATGAGAAACAAACGCTACAGTACATTGCCATATAAGCTAACTAATTAATAATTTTAGGTTCGATTCTGCTTCGGGCTGTCGATTGTTCTGTTTTTTTTTCTGTTGATTATTTGTGATTTTTTTTTCAAGTGTTGTAAACATACCTCTTTCTCTCAAATGATTTGCAGATTGTCAAGTTTGAATATCTAGGGTCATTCTCAGCAACAAAAGAGATTGGCAACTGCTTGACAAAGACTGATAGAAATGAAACATTCTTGACAAAACATACAACAAACAAAATTATATCCTACAGTTTTACATGTAAAAGATGGAACAAAATATTTGTATAGTCTTCTCTTCTTAGAGTTGACCCATTATGAGGGCATGGATGCATTCTACTACTACTTTTTGGCAATGCTACTATATCTACCCCCTTATGCTTAAAACATCATCAGCATGGGCAGATTTGATTAGCAATATTTACCTGGGCAGCAGCCATCTTTTAGCCTCCTTTTTTTATACTTTTAACAATTGGCTCTTTAGCCATTGGTTCTTGAACGAGTGCAAGTGCACAGCGGACTTTTTTTTCGCCATTATTTGAGAGAGCTAGACATAAAATCTGACTGCCCAGAGACCAGTGGAGGGTAACGCCGCGAGAAATCACAGATTTTAAGTGAAAAATTGACATCGCTCTTGGGGGGATTCAAACCTGGAACCTTCCTGTCCAGCGGTTGGCTTCTTACCTCTAGACTACCAAGTTCCCCGTTGGTATAGTCCGAACATTTAACTCTTGTTCAGACTTTTACCTGTAAAGCTGCAACATATACATTTGTGTGATTATTCTTTTCTTTCTACCAGCTTTACAGCAGCTCTGCAAGTTGTATGCATTACGTATGCCTGTCTATTTCTTCTTCTTCTAGGACTGTTTTTTGTTTTCACACGCAACTTATGGATGCTAAACATAGACATTAATGGGTAACTGAAGAGAAAAGTTCATCATTTTATGATGAAAGTCTACAGAAACATTCACAAAAATATTGTGGATAGATGAAAGAACCAGAAAGTGGAAATAAGCAATAACAACAAAAACTGGCTACTGGGTATCATTAAGCAAAGACGATTTATATCATCATGTGGCAGAACAAAGTAACTAATGTCTTACAACGAGCCAAACTCCCATCCATCATGGCAACACTTAGGACTCGTAGACTAAAGTGGCTTGACAATGTAAGAAGAATGGCAAACAACCGTATTCCCAAACAAATATTGTATGGCGAACTTAAGTACGGAAAGAGACCAAAGGACAGACCAGTGATGAGATATAAGGATGTTTGCAGGGCTTTCTTGGGGGAATTTTTTAAAAAAATGAAAGGAACTGGGAAAATGTGGCTGCGGATCGGTTGCACATGGAGAGCAAACATAAAAAATGGCACAGCAACTTTCGAGACAGTGCTGATGTCAAATTCAGAAGACAAAAGGTGCAAGAGAAAAGAGACAAGGCCAGGTACCGCGGGTACACATTGCTCGTTCTGTGGACGGATCTGTCCGTCCAGGATTGGCAAATTCAGCCACGAGAGATGTTCAGTAAAGTAGCCCCCAGTATGAGACACTAATGCTTTACCTAACTACTGACTTATCATGACTGCTTGCTACCAACCGTCTGTCAAGACGACAAAAAGGTCATACATACATGTGCCATACCAGTTGGCGTAGGCGATCATGTCCTTCCACAATCTTCTATCTACAGTGCATCGTATCAATTCTGTTGTTGACCGTTTTCCGTGCCATGACAACAAGCTATCCAGTATTTTCTCTCTTTGTAGTCCGCGATCTCTCTCCTTTTATTTTGCCAGTTGTAACCAAGTATTCCAACTTTCCTCTTCTCATGATGTGCCCGAAAAATGTTGATTCTTTATTTCTGATGTTTTTTTTTAGTAAATCCCTTTTAGTGTTGGCCTCTATTAGAATTTCCTTATTGGTCTTTTTAGCTACGATTCATATTTGTTTATTATATCAAACGTTATATCAGCTTTGAAAGAATAATAATGGATGGTATTGTTCCTAGAAATTGGAGAGTGAACTTAGTGTCAATGGGATTCATATTCAATCTTATCTATGCTTATTGAGGTGGGGAATATAAGTTAGACGATTATTCGGCATAGTCAGCAAACCATAGGTTATCAAGGGTTCTCCTAGTTCAGTTCCCCGGTAACGGTATGTGTCTAAAGAAAGTGAAGATTGCCAAAATGGTGGGATGAGTAATACAGAAGATGTACTATTGTAGTACTGGCATATATTACAATTCTACTACAATGCACAACACATCCACGCCCACTTAACCGGTATATGACGAATGGTCAACCAATACCTGTAGTCCTCAGGGAAACGTGAACAATTGAGTCTCGATATGGTGTGTTTGATCTACTCGAAGCTGCAACTTCTTCTGGCCAAATACACCTTGACTTCAGCATTTTCCTGCCGAGATGATCTCCCCTATTTATGCCTATCAGTTGCGCCAACCTGATTTGTCTGTTACCAGAGGCATCCACAGCCGTGGGAAGTAGGATCTTCATATACGTTGTTCGATCGTCATGAAGAAGAGTGGAAGCAAGCTACAAAACAGTAATCAACATCTCAAAAACAGTATGTGGAACGAAACTAAGGACAAAAGATGGGGAAAGAGCAACTCCGTGATAGAACGAAGCAATTAAAGAGAAGAACAACCTGTTTTAAAAAATCGGAGGGCAAATAAGAACCAAGAAAAATATGAAAATATATACTTAAGTTCGGCAAAAAGAGTTACAATTTTGATCAAAGAAGCTAAGCAGAATTCTGACAAAATATTAGCAGGGACTTCAAAACGGTGATAAATTATTTCTACAAAGCAGTAAAAGCAACAAGAGCGAAAAAAGAAAACCATGATCCTACTGAGCTGATAAATGACAAAGATGGACAGCCAATATCAAATAACAAACGTATGCAACAGAGATGGAAAGAATATTTTGAAGACTTATTAAGCATGGCACCAATAAGACAACAAAAACCACGCAAGAATGCACAAACACTGAACCCAACACCAAGAAAGAGGAAATCGATGAAGTAATCAAATATGCACCAAGAAATAAGCACCGGTGATAAATAACATAATAGTAGAAATAATAGCAGAAGGAAGAGTGACCTGGCTGCATAGAATATTCAATGTAGCATGGCAAAAAGCCCCAGAAGACTGGCGACAAGCAATCGTCGTACTAATATGGAAAAATAAAGATAGCAAGAGAGACTGCAATCAATATAGAGGTATATCTTTTCTCAGCCATGGAAAGTGATATGCTAAATTGTGGGGGAAAGGCTGGAGACCAATAACAGAACACAGTTAAGCGATTCTCAAATGGGGATGCAAAAAAAAACAAAGGATGTACCTACCCTCTATTCACCTTAAAGTAGCTTGCAGAAAAGACAACAAAACACAATCAAAATTTGTACATAGCTATCATTGACCAGGAGAAAGCATTCGACAAAGTAAACAGAGAACAACTGTGGGAGATACTAACAACATACGGAGTAATCCAAAATCTATCCAACATAGTTAAAAGTCTCTACATCAACAAAAGCTGTACTGTCAGAACAGCAGCAGGCTACACGGACCACTTCGAAGTTAGGCCAGGTGTAAGACAGGGGTGCGTACTATCACCCCTTAGTGTGTATTAAGGACTATATATGCAAGTTAGTCAACCCATCGAAGACAGAGGTGATAAAAGAGATTCTATGTGAGGACGATCAGGCACTAATACATGGAAAAACAGAAGACCTACAACAACACTTAAATAGACTCAACAGCACAGGCACACACAAAAACAACATGAAAATCAACAAAACAGAAGTCATGAATACCGCAAAAGAGAAACAGAACATCAACATACCTATAGATGGCAGACTAAAAGAAGTAGATGAATTTAAATACCTAGGAAGTCTAGTGACAAACGACAGTTCACAAACAGCAGAGATAGACTCGAGATCTAAGTACGGGGAAATGAAAGAGCGGACAGGATGGCTAGCTGCGCTGTCGTTGAGGACGGGCAACCAATGGATCGGGCGGACATCATCAATGCCCTCCGAGATGTGGGAAGAGCACATGACTTCGACAAACACAGATCCACGTCACTTCTTCGGATGATGGAAAATGGGAGTTAAGTTGGGCACAGCCAGAAATGAGACACTTAGTGGCCGTGTAAGAAGACTTATCAACCAACATAGAACTTGCGTCGTCAGTCGCTGGACACTGAGGGAATTGCTGAGGAGGGGATCTGAGCACCTATGGACATGTTCAGAGTGCAATGATGATGACCCGCAAATAACTCAATAACGTTATTGAGGATTAACTCGGCGAGAGCTGTCTCGCTTACTTTCACCTAAATTGTTCTTTGCTTATGAGTTTCACAACTCCCTTATAA
This sequence comes from Megaustenia siamemsis, assembly GCA_032433765.1. Lineage (NCBI taxonomy): Eukaryota > Metazoa > Mollusca > Gastropoda > Stylommatophora > Ariophantidae > Megaustenia > Megaustenia siamemsis. The sequence continues at coordinate 9,451,089 of JAVIAB010000050.1, forward strand.
TAGCACACTCATTATTGAGCATTAAATCTGCGAGAGTTATCTCGCTTACTATCACCAAAATTGTTCGTTGCTTATGAGTTTTACAACTACCTTATAATAGCACACTCATTATTGAGCATTAAATCTGCGAGAGTTTTCTCGCTTACTATCACCAAAATTGTTCGTTGCTTATGAGTTTTACAACTACCTTATAATAGCACACACATCTATCTATCTATCTATTAACCTTTCGAGCCCTAGCCGGCCCATAGGGCGTAGACCAAGATACTCCTTCTCTTATCTGCATTTTTGTTCTAGCAGTTTTCAATTCTTTAAAGATATTTTATCAAATCTCGCCATTTGTCTCTGTTCTGTGCAAGCAGCTCTATCTCATTGAGGGAGCCGATTCCTGCTGCTCTTGCCTCTCTCAGCAATGTTCTTCTCAGTGTCTTTTTGGGTCTTCCTCTTTTTCCTCTTACCTGTTGTTTCCCACATGAGGGCTTGCTTTGCTATTCGGTTATTATCTCTTCTCATCATAATAACACACTCATTATTGAGCATTAAATCTGCAAGAGCTGTCTCGCTCACTATGACATAATTTGTTCGTTGCTTCTGAGTTTCACAACTCCCTTATAATAGCACACACATCACTGAGTATTAAAACGGCGAGAGCTATCTCGCTCATTGTCACATAAATTGTTCGTTGCTTCTGAGTTTCACAACTACCTCTACTGGCCTCTATACTGGTAGCACAAGTTTACTTAACATTGACCCATGTGCCAGGTCCGTTCCGCTCAACTGTCAATCACAAACTAACACTACCACACTGTTTTGTGTAACTAACCTGGCTACAACTCACGGTATCGGTTGCAAAAAGCCACCGTCCGCATTGAGTACTGGTCCCATCTAGACTGACCTTCAAACTTATCGTTTTTTCTAACTTCCTCCCTTCCAACCAATCATATCCCTGTTTACATTCTTCCTTCTCTCTTTCACGTGAAACTTGATATTTCTATATGAGTGAACTCTTCTCACTTTCCCCTCGACTTCTATCACACACTCCCATATTGGCATACACTCTGTAATCACTGCTACACAGCAGCAATCTCATTCTACACTGAAGGACCTGTTGTTCGGCACAGCCACAGCTCATGGCCTGTCACGGCTCTGGTTAAAGGAAGAACAACGAAGGTGATCGGTGGGAACTACAAATAGTTTGTCCATGGAGATCATGGCAGTAAACTAAAGCGATGACTTTGCTAAAAACACAACCTTAACTCCGACATGTTTTGATTTTGTAGTTATTTGTTTGTTTTGTGTTCACCAGCTTTATATCTCTAGCTAAATCCCGAGGGACTGAATTATACGTGAACCCCGCCATACAGGCATATAATCTCCGACTTCAGAGGTACTATCACATTGTTATCATTGAGAGTTTTAATCTAGTTTTTCCCCCTATTAATTCTGCACAGACAACTGCCATTTTTTGGTCTACTCTTTTCGATTTCCAAATGCCAAGAGTTCTTTAACGTGCGCAGAATGCACACTGTACCTCCTGTTTTTATAGGCTAGACATCAAATCACACTTCTCAGAGACCAGGAGAGGATCAAGTCACGGATTCTTTTATTTTCCATCGCTTGGGGATCGAACCCGGGACCTTGTTGTCTAGAGGCCGACGTCTTACCTCTAGACCACGCAGGGACCCATTTTTGTGAGTGACTTGATGCGTATGTTCAGGATATCGAAGGCAGTGGTTGGAGTCACTGAAGAACTCATGACCCACTGAATGGGAATTGTTCCATATTCGCGCTTGGTTCACTCGGGTGTGAAAGGAAATGAACGAGCTGACAGTCTGGCTGGAACGGCTGCCGTGCAACTGATCGGACTGATATTCTGAATGCCCTCAGGGGGGTAGGGCACACTAATGAATCGATCAATGATCATGAATCTATAACTATGTCGGCTGCACGAACATCAGGTCAGAACTGGAGATGCCAGAAAAGACCACTACGCGGGGAGTCACAGAAGAATAACAAATCAACACAGAACTGGAGTCGTCAGTCTCCACACACTGAGGGACATACTGGGGAAAAGATCTGATCAACTATGGGCGTGTGTGATGTACAATGAGGATGATCCGTCGACAAACTTATATTAACTGTGTTTTGATTTACAACAACCAGTTCGACCAATCATACCCGACCTCAGTATAATACTTTTATTTACGGGGTTGCATTTTCTCTCGATCGGTACTTGCTTGAGAAGACTGGTTCGTCGGTTACCACAGAATAAAATAGTCATTGCGGGCAGGTAGAGAAGTATATTGATTAAGTGCTGCTGTTCCTGACACATTAGTCAGCTTGAGTTATTGGCAACTTTCAGTCCAGCCATTGCCTGATGCTTTAACTCAAAACGATGATATGTCAGTTAATCTAAAATCACAATTCCCCTCCTACAAAAGAGCATCTTTGCCATACATGATTACTCCTACACCCAAGCTCCAGGAGTTCAAGTGGCCCCAGCGATGATGTCATGCTTTTTTTAGTAACTTCATCCGGGTCTTGAAGCTTGCGCATGCTCAGAAAGCACATCCGCCATTTTATGTTGTTGTGTTATCGCATGTCGTTGGTTTAATTGTTTTCTTCAACACTTTATCCTGCTATGTGATTTTTTATAGTGACTTTCATCTCGGAGTGGAGTAGACAATTATAAAATTCGCTTATCAGAAGTTTTTAAGTAAGACTTGAGACTTACTTGCGAGCGTTTAATAACTTCACCGACTAACTAAAGAAGTGACCACTCTGTAACAGTCCTGCTCCTGTCTTGTCCCGTACTTATATTTATAAAATATAACTATTACTACTAAACTTAACTTTACTACTACTACTAGTGAACTTGAGGCGTCTCCCTCAGTCTAGCCTAAATCAACCGTCAGATAGTTAATTAGTTTATGTATAATCACATATTTATTAAATATTTTGAAATACTGTGCCCTTCATAAAGTAAAGCATATTAATGCATATTATTATTTATTAACTACTTGTTAAAAAAAAAAATTAGAAATATATAAGAATCATGATGAGTGGTCAGGCCAGTTTTTAAGTTTTGTTTGACTTATTTTACAATTCTCGTTAATAGTTGTTTGTAAAATTTTACATTAATACTATAAATAATAAGTAAAAGTATATCAGCTTTGTCAAGTTTTACCGTATTTGACTTGAGTGTATTATTTATTATTTAAAATTATAGATTATTTATGATTATTAGTATTAGTCATAATTATTACATATAGTTTGTTATCAATGACAAAGATAAATATTTTCAGGAGATCTGGTGTGTAACTCAAGTAACTGTGTTACTGTTGCGTGTAGTGTAGACAGTCTTGATCTTGAGCAGCTTATTGCTTAATTAATAATTGTTGAGACCAGAAACCCCTCAAATTGTCAAACTTTCAGTAGTTTTAGACTTTAACATTAATTATATTTTACTGTCCATTATGTAATACATTAATAAGTTAACTTTTGTCCAGAGCAGTGAGAGAACTGGGAAGTCTAGTATATTTTAAATTTAAGAAAGGAAGGGAAACTGGGTGATAAAGAGGTACTTTATATATAAGGGTTTGATTCCCACCACAGGCAGAACAAAAAATCTCAGGTTTCTTTGTGACTAATGACTTTACCATTCCCTGCTGTGGGGAATGAGATCAGATGTCTGGCTTTCCTGGTTAATGACAATAAAAGGAGGTCCCATGTGCACACACGTATGCTAAAGTACCCCTAGTAGTTTACATTTTAAAAAGAGTAGGCAATCTGCCAAAAGAGCAAAAATTATTAAGCCAATCTATATTTGCTGAATGGATTCATGCGACAGGATTCATGCACATGTTTTAGGGTGCTCCATGGAGTTTCTCAGTATCTTAAGGAGAAGATCTGAGATGGACATATCTGGAGTACTGTCATGATGACTCTATTGACCTAAACATTTCAGAAAGAAAGAATGTCAGAGAAATTAGAAATTGGTATAAAAGCTAAAAAAAATGATATCAGTAATCATGAGTAAGGAAATGAGCATAAACGTAGCAACTGACTTGAACTCTAAACCACTTTCAAGAAGGGCAGTACAAAGTAGCTCTGCTTAGTGAACAATTAATGTTTTGAAAAGTATTTGTGATTCTTTGATCAAACATTAAAGAGATTATTTGGTTACAGTTGTCTGTGACTTAATACCAGAATAGTCTGTTTAGTTAGTTTTACCCTTATTGATTTTCAGCTTATATTTTGGACTAATAGATAGGTTTTCTGTTATGTGCTTAATGCTAGAACTGTTAGGCTGTTATTTTCACATGGAAGGATTTTCTGCTATTTTATTGCAAGTTTTATTTTGTTAATTGATTTCGTATCTTTTCTTCTCCCATTACAGAACGTAGAATGGGGGCATTTTTAGATAAGCCAAAGACAGAGAAACATAATGAAGGGGGTGTGGGAAACAGACTACGATATGGTCTCAGCAGCATGCAGGGATGGAGAGTTGAGATGGAGGATGCACACACTGCTGTTGTCAGTATCCCACATCTGAAAGACTGGTCATTTTTTGCTGTTTTTGATGGTCACGCTGGAGCTAGAGTTTCTGCAGTTTGCGCGGATGAACTCCTAGAGCAGATCACCCAAAATGAAGACTTCCGAGGGAAACCAGATGTGACAGATGGTACAGAGATTCAGCCTTCCATTGAAGATGTCTTTGCTGGGATCAAGAAAGGTTTTCTAAATTTGGATGAGAAGATGCGTGCGATGCCTGAAGTTGTTAGTGGAGAGGATAAAAGTGGCTCTACTGCAGTGTGTAGCATCGTCTCCCCCAAACATATTTTCTTTGCCAACTGTGGAGATTCACGTGCAGTGCTCTGTCGCAATGGCAGATGTGCATTTGCCACAACAGACCATAAACCAGTTAACCCTATAGAGAAAGAGCGCATTCAAAATGCTGGTGGCAGTGTTATGATCCAGCGTGTGAATGGATCTTTAGCTGTGTCTCGTGCTTTAGGAGACTTTGAGTATAAGAATGTGGAAGGTAGGGGTCCCTGCGAGCAACTTGTCTCCCCTGAGCCAGAGATATTTGTTGAGGAGCGCAACCCAGATGACCAGTTCATGGTGCTGGCCTGTGACGGCATCTGGGATGTTATGACCAACGATGAACTCTGTGCATTCATAGAGCATAGAATGAAGATAACACCAAGTCTTGAGGAAGTCTGTAACCAAGTCGTAGATACCTGTTTAGTCAAGGTAATCTCTCACTTATTTTTACTGTCAATTAACTTTGTTTTGTGTATTTTAGTTTAATCAGTGGAGCCAAGTTGGTGGAGAGCATCTAGACTGAAAGCATACCATCCATGTATTTTTTAGGCAAATGTGTACACCTGACCAAAAAACCTGTACAAATTGAGGAAAAATACGTACAAAGCAATTTTAAGTGTTAATTTGTAATAATAAATATATTAATAACAATTGTTTCCCCAAGAAGTTCCTACTGGACATAGCAATTTCTTTCACAGTTTCAGTTATGTTATACCTTAGATTATGATTTCATCGTAAAAAACTATCGCCTCAAAATACAAATTCCTGAAATTTGACAAAATTTGAAATTGCGTGTTACTGTGTTGTCCAGGTAAAAAAAAATCATTATGGTTTTATCCCACTGCAGGGATCTGCCAAGTGACATATAGAACATGAGAATTAGGGCCACTTGATATGATACTAAGATAATGACAGCTGCTTCAGGCTTGTATCACAGCACATCTCTTATGGGTATGGAGGTGATAGTAAAATAAACAAATTCTACCATAAAATCGTTGAGTTGATTGTTATGATGGTGATCATATTAATTGTTATAATTCTTCTGAAGGATTATTTTTGCAAAACTGCTTTAATTAAGCAGATGAGATATAATTGATGTATAGGAACTAAATGGATGGTTACAAACTATGTGATCTAAAAGAATTTATTCATTTAAGATTGTCAATCTGTGGAAGTCAGTAATGCAATCATGATGATCAATTAAAGCAGGGTGTCCGGTTAGCGCAATCGATAGGCGGTTGGCTTACCACGGCAACAGCCGGGGTTCGTACCCTGGCGAGGACACCTGGGTTTTACTAATTCCCTAAAAATTAGTACCTCTGAAGTCGGAGTAAATCTGCCTGCATGGCGAGGGGCATCCTGTAATGGGATAAAACAGACTTTACACACAAAATTGAGTGGGTGGGACTTCGTCAGAGGTCAAAGCTGACGAAAGCGAACGAACGAACGATCAATTAAAGCCAGTTATAGATTGAGAAAGTTGACGTGCTGACCAAGGATAACAGCAAAATGAAGTATCCAAAATTATCGATCATATACCAGCTGTCCAAGGTCGGTATGATTAAAAGGATTGGAAGTACCAAACCCTAAATGGATGATTATCACCTACATGATCGGAAGGAAGATTTCATCATTTTCTGATTAAGAATAGAGTACAATCTATATCAATGTTACATGTACACAAAGTTCAAGATGAAACAGAAACATACATATATGTGGGCAAGCACCACAGGCTGCATCATCATCGAGTGCCTTCTCCGCAACGAAGGTTGGCTACCATGGATCGACATTCTACTCTGTTTCTTGCTTTGATGGTGCAGACTGTCATAGATTGACTTGTCCATCTTTTGATGTTACTCGTCCATGTTAGTCTTGGTCTGCTTCTGCCTCTTTTACCTTCCATGGCTTTCTTTGGAGTGTTACGTGATGAGGCTCCAATCTCTTTCACGGTCTTCTTATACTTTCCTTCCTCATCTGCCTTTCAGCGTTGAGGGAGATATAATTTGCGGTCTTTTGCTCTTCTGTTCGCCTCTGCTGCTGTTATGTTTCCTAGTGCTTCTAATATTCCATCGACCCATCTTTTTCGTGGTCGACCCTTGGGCTGGTGTTCTCACAACATTTGTTGAAGGCTCGTTGCGTGTGTAGTGTTTTGTTCTTTATGCCTTGTCATGTGGCCAAACCATTTTATCTGTTGTTTCCTTATATATTCTATGGCGGGGGCTATTCCTAGCTTTTTTCTCAGTTCTTCATTTCTGATCTTATCTCTCAGACTGTTTCCTGTCATTCGTCTAACACATTTCATCTCTGTAGAGGTTATTTTTCTTATTGTTCTTGCATCTAGGGTCCAGGTCTGGCATTGGTAGCACAACGTTGGGATGAAGATTGTGTTGTATAGTGCTCGTTTTGCCTCCAGAGTTATTTCCTTGTTGGACAATAGTGGTGATAACTGTCCGATGATTTGACAAGCTTTGTTGCATCTTGATTCTATCTCTGCTATTTGAGAATTATCGTTTGTCATTAGACTTCCTAGGTATTTGAATTCCTCTACTTGTTTTAGTTGTCTGCCTTCTATAGTTATGTTGATGTTCTGTTTATTTTTGGCGACATTCATGACTTCTGTTGATTTTCATGTTGTATTTTGTGCCTGAGCTGTTGAGTTTGTTTAAGTGTTCTTGTAGGTTTTCTATTGTTTCATGTATTAGTGCCTGGTCATCTGCAAATAAAAGCTCGTTGATCTCCTCTGTCTCTGATGGGTTGGCTAGCTTGCATATATGGTCCATGTATGTAATAAACTGTAGGGGGGATAGTACGCACCCCTGTCTTACACCTGATTTAACTTTGAAGTGGTCTGTGTAGCCTGCTGCTGTTCTGACCCTGCAGCTGCTGTTTATGTAGAGAATTTTAATAAGGTTGGTTAGATGTTGGCTTACTCCGTATGTTGTTAGTATCTCCCACAGTTGTTCTCTGTTTACTCTGTCGAATGCTTTTTCCTGGTCAATGAAGGCTATATATAAGTTTTGATTGTGTTCTGTCGTTTTTTTCTGCAAGCTGTTTTAGCGTGAATCAGTCAGTACATCCTCTGTTTTTTCGGAACCCCATTTGAGAATCGCTTAACTGTAGTTCTATTATTGGTCTCAGCCTTTTTTCCAAGATTTTGGCGTATATCTTTCACGGTTGGCTGCCATATTCATCTTTCGTGTTCTGAAAATGCCTCATGTGTACCACACACTTTGCTGTTTTCGCTTTCTGGGCCGTTGATCATTTCTGATCATACGCCCCATCCACCGACAGACTTTTTATATTCGGGTTGAACATACCCGTACCGGGGGCGCCATTTTTTGTCGAACCATGTGCTTGACTATCGAACCGCGAACACACGACACAAAGAAGAATAAATCATATTCCACTTAAATATCAGTAATCACAGTTTATCCCCATGTCCGAAGTAAAACATACACCAAACGGGGAATAGCAACACATAATTTCATAACTCGACTGTCACGTAAATCATTAAAATATATCGGCAAGAGCCGAAATATAAAAACGACTGTGCGCAGCCGCCATGACACCATCATCTCCACCACAGGCTGCATCAAACTTACAAAAAAAAACAGCAGTCAGTAGATTTGAGAGATGCACACTGGCCAAAGGAACTACATTAAACATAAAACTTGATGGCTCCTTATAGGAGCTGAGCAAGGCAACCAAGTTCATTGAGAAATCTTTACAAAATGCAATAGATCTTAATAAACAAAAAAAAACATTCATAATAATCATTCAGTTTGAGCCATTAATAAATTCATAATTGTTATCACATTCTTATGATACCGTGGTAAAAATTACTACCAATTACTACAATTACTTAATTGTAACATTAGGAGTTCTAAAAAATAGTATTTTTGTTAACTTTTGACACACAGCTGTGTGTTTACACTAGGCAAGGCACAAGGACTCGGATTTCCTGGCTCAGGTTGATTTTTGATTTGAATTTGACGACATGGATCAGACATGTTACAATATCTACTGGTACGGTTGCCAAGTCTGTTAGTGTGTTTGGCTACCTCATAGCTTTATTTCGTCGCGTTTCTCGAGTTACAAAGGGCTGTTTGATGACAGCCAACGACTGAAGAAATTTCCCCGGTCACTGCAAAAAAAAAATTGGGGGGGGGCAACCAATTTATTTTAAATTGGTGATTTTTGTTCGCACTATACGAGATTATATATCACGAAATGGGATGGCAAAAAAAACATCCATCAGTGGAAATAAATTCACCACGAAGGGACCACCTGAAGTAGTAATTAGGAAGGTACATGGAGGAGGAGAATGACAATGGCAAACTGTCAAATTTAGAAGAATTTGTGTTTGATGCGGTAATTTGTATGACAGTATCGTAATCTAGGGTCAAGTTTCCAGTGAGAGAGCACTGGGCCATGCTCCCTCATAAGATGTGCCCATGATAACTTGAGGCTCTGCACTCCACTCCCCTATGACAGTATCGTAACCTAGGGTCAAGCTTCCAGTGAGAGAGCACTGGGCCATGCTCCCTCATAAGATGTGCCCATGATAACTTGAGGCTCTACACTCCCCTATGACAGTAATATAACTGCTACTGGACTCCATTATTTTGTTTTTTATTGTGAGTGACAGAGATTTTTATGAAAGCAATCAGTGACTTATTGGTAACCTTACATACAACCTTCTACCTCAGCTCTTTATTAGGTAATCTCTCTCTAATTGAACATTGTTTATGTATTTTTCCCATACTTTTTCTGTTGTCTTCACATATAATATCTCTGGCATTCTTGTTTACACCACCTACTCTTCTTTTAAAAAGTCATTACATCAATGATACCTATGTCAGCATTCAAGTTTTGAATGTACCTCTTTGTCATTTGTTTCATGCCTTTCATCTTGTCAGTTTTGCTTTTAATTTGTAAGTTTTAAAAAAAAAAACTTGACTTGTGAGACTTGCAAGGCAAAATGTACAGTGTGTAAGAGAAAACAAAATTTGTGCAACTTTCTACATTTTGTTCTTATTAAAATAAATATACACATACTATTTCTTCAGGGGTCAGATATTGCTATGCATTAAGGCATTTAGACCAGCCTGGGTCACAAACAAATCAGTACATTTGAGGTCTTCACCCTTTCCCCATAGCTTGTCGTGTAGGGTTGTTTCTGTAGGTTATATTTGTGTTCTTGTGTTGAGAGTGCTGCAATCCTGTAGTGTATGCTCAAGAGTTTGCTTGGCTGTTCTGGAGTCATATGTTCCAAAGTCACTGAGTCCTATCTTGTGTAGATGTGCTCTGAGGCCACAATGACCTGTTTGAGTCTGAATATCTTGGTCTGCTCAGTTTGTTGAAGCTGTCGTGTTCTGGCTCATATTTTCCATGCAACTCTGTCTATTCTGTTTTCCTGGCTTGCTTCAGGATTGTTTTTATTTCTTTGAGGCTCTGGGGTTGGTTGGACTGTTGAAGGCTCCCACCTGCTTTAGCGAGTTCATCTGCTTTCTCATTTCCAGGGATGCCACAATGGGATGGTATCTACTGCAGGACTAGTTCTGTCATTGTTGACAGCAAAACATGTTGTTCTTTATTTCTTGGATGAGTCTGTCCTGTTTTGGGCTTGTATTGCTTGTATGATTGACTTTGCATCAGTGAGAATGACAATTTTTGTGCTTGATACCTTTTGTGTGTTGAGAGTTTGTATGGCTGTTTGTAGTGCCGTTGTCTCTACTGTAAAATTTGTTCACCTTTCTCTGGCTGAAAGAGAGTATGTTTCTGTTTTTCCACATGGATAGGTTATGTAGATGCCACTGCCTCCATTCTTTGAGGCTTCAGTTAACGGATCTGTTAAAACCCGTGTCCATATGTCTCTGGGGTATTTTTCCTGGAGCATAATGAATAATAGGGCTCTCCTTTTCGTCACGGATTGCTCATTTTTGGAGACTATTCCTGGAAGAAATCTGCACATATAATTTGATGAAACTAAAATGTTTGCATATTTGCCAAAAATAGCTGTGCTTATTTTATACATGTCAAATTGTAGCCAATTAAATTGTACAAATTTGTATAAATTATATGTTAAAGTTAACCAATCAAATTGTACAAAACCCATATTGGGAAAGACCTTAAATACCAAGGCCAACCAATCATGGTACACATAGCAGTTTTGTCCACTGGGGAATGCTCAGTCTAGGGAGGAGTGGATCTGGGTGCTAGCTGAGTGCTCTACATCCTTTTTGGTTTGCATCACTTTGAACAGCGAACATAGTTAACAAAGACCTGTGGTTATAGAAGCAGAGGTACAGGCCCTGATCTGAAAATTCACTTTTAGAGTGTGGTAGTCATCTACACTGAGGGGTCTGTTGTTTGGCACATTTGGGGCCTATGGGTCTTCAAAACTCTGGTCAAAAGAACAGTATGGAGGAGAGTAGTGCTTTTGCAGTAACTACAGGTAGTTCATGGTGATAATGGCAGTAACTAAAGCAATAACATGTCAGAAACAAAAGCTTCTACTTGAGTGTTTTTACTGAGTGACTCAATGAACATGCTAGGAATATTGAAGAGGGCTGGGCTCAAAGACATTGGTTGTTAGTGTCACTAAAGAACTCAGGGCTGACTAAATATATCTTTTCATTATTTGTTTAGCAAGTCTAAATACATCTTTTCGTTATATGTTTAGCAAGTCTAAATACATCTTTTCATTATTTGTTTAGCAAGTCTAAATAAATCTTTTCATTATTTGCTTAGCAAGTCTAAATACATCTTTTCATTATTGTTTAGCAAGTCTAAATACATCTTTTCATTATTTGTTTAGCAAGTCTAAATACATCTTTTCGTTATTTGTTTAGCAAGTCTAAATACATCTTTTTATTATTTGTTTAGCAAGTCTAAATACATCTTTTCGTTATTTGTTTAGCAAGTCTAAATACATCAATTTGTTATTTGTTTAGCAAGTCTAAATACATCAATTTGTTATTTGTTTAGCAAGTCTAAATACATCAATTTGTTATTTGTTTAGCAAGTCTAAATACATCAATTTGTTATTTGTTTAGCAAGTCTAAATACATCAATTTGTTATTTGTTTAGCAAACTTAAATACATCTTCTTGTTTCCAAATGCAGGGCAGCAGAGACAATATGAGTATTGTGATAATAGCATTTGAAGGAGCACCTTGTGTGTCAGAGGAGGCAATCAGGAAGGAGAAAGAGCTGGATGAGAAGATTGAGTGCAAAGTCAAAGGTAGTAAAGATGAGACTAATATCTGTTTGTGCACTCAGGGTGCTGATATTTATATTAATGAGGCCTGGAGAAAGGGGTGGTCCACCCCAGCCAGGCACATTTATAGCTGGGAAAGTCATCAATTTTCTGATTTAGTAGTCATGTGCTATTTATCCATCTTGTAAAAGGACATCATCATCATCATGGAGCGCCATTCTGCCCTGTCTCTTGCTTTGATGGTGCAGATTGTCATAGGCTGATTTGTCCATCTTTTGATGTTACTCGTCCATGTTAGTCTTGTTCTGCCTCTGCCTCTTTTACCTTGTATTTTCCCCTCCAGGATTACTTTTAGTAGGCTATTGTGTCTTTTAACATGGCCTAAAAATCGCATTTGTCTTGTTTGAATTGTGCTTAGTAGTTCTCTTTTCATTTTTAGTTGTTTTAAGACTTCATCATTTGTTTTCTTTTCCTTCCATCCAATTCTACCTATTCTTCTATATATCCACATTTCAAAGGCTTCAATTCTCTGTTCTGTTCTCTTGTCTAATGTCCATGTTTCTGCACCATATAGGAGTATTGAGAAGATTCTTAGTTTTAGCCCTGGTGTTATTTGTTTTGATGTTAGTATGTTCTTCATGACATAAAAATTGCTTTTTGCCATTCCAATTCTTTTGTTTATAGTGATTAATGCTTCAGTGAAGTGCATAACTGAGCAAGGTATCAGCTTTGCACTCATCATTTGAAGATGAGATATAATAAGCAGCCTGTTTCAGAGATTGTATCCCCAATAAAGGTGATTCTATCAATGTAAAACTTACTTTATCCTATAACCAAATTGAACAAGGCAGAGCTTAAGCCAAAAGTAGACAAGTTATCAACTGGTTGTTTTGTGGTACAGCAGAATTTTCATATATGAGGAAATTAGAGAAGTCGCCAATCAACCACTATCTTCAGTAATAAAGAAAAGATGATGGTCATATGTTGGACATGTGATGAGAAGAGATAATAACCGAATAGCAAAACAAGCCCTCATGTGGGAAACAACAGGTAAGAGGAAAAGAGGAAGACCCAGAGAGACACTGAGAAGAACATTGCTGAGAGAGGCAAGAGCAGCAGGAATCTGCTCCCTCAATGAGATAGAGCTGCTTGCACAGAACAGAGACAAATGGCGAGATTTGATAAAATATCTTTAAAAGAATTGAAATCTTTTAGAACAAAAATTCAGATAAGAGAAGGAGTATCTTGGTCTACACCCCATGGGCCGGCTACGGCTCGAAAGGCCAATAGAAAGATAGACAGAATTGTCATCCTTACTGAAGCAAAAGTCAGTCATACAAGTAATGTCAAGTCCAGGACAGACATATCAAAGAAGTAAAGAACAAATGTTTACTGCCAGCAAAGACAGAACTAGTCCTGCAGTAGATACCAGCACACTGTGGCATCTCTTGAAATGAGAAAGCAGATGAACTCACAAAAGCAGGTGGAAACCTTCAACAATCCAACCAACCCCAGAGCCTCAAAGAAATAAAAAACAATCCTGAAGCAAGCTAGGAAATAGAATGAAGGGGGTTACATGGAAAATATGAGCCAGAACACGACAGCTTAAATAAACTTAGCAGACATGAACAGACCAAGATATTCAGACAGGACTTGGTGGCTTTGCAACATGTGACTGCTGAGCAGCCAAGCAAACTCAAGAGCAACAATGTTACAGGACTGCAGTATTCTCGACACCCTAAGAACACAAATATGACCCATAGAAACAACCTAAATGACAAGCCAAGGGAAACCGGTGATGACCTCAAACACACCATTTTGTTCATGACCCAAGTTGGTCTAAATGCATAGCAAGAGCTGATCACTGAAGAAGAAAGGGGTACATCACATACAATTGAAGAATTTAATAACATACATTTATGTATACCATCATATTTCTATGACAGTTACTGATGATCACACGTCTGCAGACACAGCACCAGAATGCAGAAGAGGATATTGTTGTCAATATCTATTATGTTGTGTACTTATTCATAGCTGATAAATGATTTAAGTCATATTCAGTAACATCCAATATGTGTTACCCTTTAACAATCTATTTTCCTATCTGTGCTCCTTCATTCGTTACCCTAAATGCCAGAATATGGTTAAAGAGTTTAGCTCCAGATTTCTTTTCTTTCAGATGTGTCTTTTCTGTCTTCTGCTTCCAATGCTTGAAGATATTGAAATCTTCCTACTTGCAGGCAAACATACCACATTAAACTGAAAGGTTTGTGTGAGTAGGAGAGGGAGGCAGTGGCTGGTTTGTGTGTGTGATCTTAGGGGGTAACACAAAGCTTATGTGTGGGAGGGAGGGACGACGACTCACGAACAAGAGTGGCAGACAATCTTTAATGCATGACATACAGGATAGAGGGAGCTGCGATATCTCAGTGGCTAGTGAACTGGGCTACAAAGGCCAAGAGGTTGGGTTCGATCCTGTTCAGTGGCCTCCAGGTTTACCCAGCCTTTAATAAGGGTACTGGATTTATTCTGGGAAAGTAAATCGGCACGGGCGTAATACCGACCACATTACCTCAAAAATCATGTGCAGAAAGTCTGTAAAAATTATGGTCACTAACACCATATTCCCTATACGTCACTTGTTGTGATAGGGCTCTTTACTTTTCTTGACTATATAGGATAGAATGTTATGAGATAACTCTCAATGGTTGGAGGAAAAACTGGGAACAGCCTCCCTGCTGGAATGATGAGGTGGTGAGGTCCTGGGTAAATAAACAGGGAGTGGTTGAAATAGGCAGCAGGCAAGTAGCGTCCAGTCTGACCACATCCGGCAACTGAAACATGACATTGATATGAAAGTTGTTTGTTTGAAAACATTGCTCAAGAAACCTGAAGTAAATAGATCTCTGTGGAGGAGTGAGTAATAACAAATCACCAAAATTGTTTTTGTGACTGCACGTTAGTGTGTGTGGTACAATAAAGAGTAAGCTTATCCTGGAATTACTAGAGTTTGTATCTTTGGAGCATATGTCTTCAACAAACACTTTCAGCTCCCTGTGGAGCATAGGTCTTCAACAAACACTTTCAGCTCCCTGTGGAGCATAGGTCTTCAACAAACACTTTCAGCTCCCTGTGGAGTATAAGTCTTCAACAAACACTTTCAGCTCCCTGTGGAGCATAGGTCTTCAACAAACACTTTCAGCTCCCTGTGGAGCATAGGTCTTCAACAAACACTTTCAGCTCCCTGTGGAGCATAGGTCTTCAACAAACACTTTCAGCTCCCTGTGGAGCATAGGTCTTCAACAAACACTTTCAGCTCTCTGTGGAGCATAGGTCTTCAACAAACACTTTCCAAGTCGTTCTGTTTCTTGTCATTCTTTTAAGATCATTCCATGTTTTCCCCATCATCTTCATCTCTGCATCTCTCTATCTTCTCCAAGAATTTATTGGTTTTCCTCTTTGTCTTTTCCCGTGGGGATTCCAAAAAAGGGCCTGTTGTGTAATACTCTCCGTTGGCTTCCGCAGCGTGTGTCCTATCCAGCGCCATCATCTTCGCTGTATCTCTTTATCCACTGGTATTTGACCGGTACATTTCCATAATTCTATGTTAGTGATTTTGTCCTGCCATTTCCATCCTTTTATTCTGCGTAAGCATCCATTAATGAAAGTCTGTATCTTCACGATTGTCAGCTTTGTTGTTCTCCATGTTTCACAAAGTTTGCATCTTGCCTGGCAGAAAATGGACAACAACAAGGGTAGGATGTTCCTCGCTCACTATCTAGAGCAGTCATCAGAAAGATATGACTAGGTGAAGCCTTGTCATATAAAAGACCTCTGAATTGTGTAGAACATGGGAAATGGAAGAAGAGTGGTATGTGAGATTGTATGAGATCTGGCTACTTTACAATGATTTAAAAACAATGCACCAGATCCACATGGTATCCAGTATGAGGCTGTCAATGAGCTGGTGAAGAGTTGGAGGAACTGGTGAACATCTAACACAAAAGTATTGAGAGTGCTACAATAAATGATAAAGTTCTATATTTATTTGATAAGTGTGGTCTCAGAGCACATCCACACAAGATTCAATGACTATGCAATATTTGACTGTGGTGCATCCAAACTTCAAAGCATATATTACAGGACTGCAGCACTCTCAACACCCTAAGAACCTCAAACTGTCTTGTTGGTAACCCAAGCTGGTCTAAATACATAGCAATAACTGATCGCTGGAGATTGATATCTCTGCCGAAGCTGGACCATACAAAATGACATGACCATTGTAAAATCACCATGCAGAAAAAACAATGGGCAAGCTGTTGAAGGTAATTGCCTAATAATCTTTCTTTAATAACAAAAACATTTTTCTCTTAATTTTGCCAGGACGGTGGCCATTTTTGACCTACTCTTTTCTGTTTTCAACTGCTATGGGTTCTTTAATCTGCATGGAATGCACACAGGACCTCCTTTTTTTTGCTGTTATCTGTGAGGACTAGAAATCAGATCTCACTACCCAGTGATTGGTGGAGGGTAGTAGGTAGTAGACTTCTAATCCAAAATGGCGAAATTTTTTTCTTCATCTTACCGTGGATGGTTGATCAGTGGTTTAGCAAGCCAACATCTTGAAACAGAAATCTTGACTCTTAAATAGAAAAGGCGAACTCCAAACTGGACCTTGCATTTTCAGCTTTTGATCCCAAAGTTATAACCAAAATCGGTTTCTGTAATGTCAGAATGCAACAATGACTTTCAGAAATTTTGATAAAATATATGGAAATCTAAATTACTAAGCACAAAAGCAAAGGTAAGAATTTTTAAATAGAATGTGTTATCCACCCTTACTTATGCATGCAAGAGCCAGAAAACAACTAAAGAAATAGAAAATAAACTTGATGCATTTGAAAACAAAAGCCAGAGGGAAATACTTTTGTATACCATGGAATGAGTTAAGACTAATGCAGAAATAAGAGTAATGACAAAACATCCAAAAATATAAACTATAATCAAGAGAAGAAGTGGTCATATGTTGACCATGTGATGTGAAGAGACAACTAAAGAATTTCAAAGAAAGTTCTCAATGGGAATGAGAGGGTTAAGGAAAATGAGGTCAACTTAGAGAAATATGAAAAATAACACCGAAGAGAGAGAGGTAACAGCAATGGCAGGCACCAGCTCTTTCACTGAAATTGAACAATTCATGCAGAACAGAAACAAGTGGTGAGATAAACTGTGTGGGTCCTGTGCAAGGTCTGACATTAGATAACAAAGATTGTTGGACACAGGAGTCTATAGTTCGTTTCAAATCATGTGCCCAACTTCAAAACGCTATTACGCAGGAAACATTTGTTAAAGACAGTTGAAATTTTCCAAATGTTATTAGAATGCAAAAGACCCTTTAAATGTATATTTAACAAATATCTTGCAGCTGCAGTTTTCTTAAAGCAGCGAATTTCTTTGATGTTTGTCACAATTGTAAATTGTGAAGCCCTAAAGAATAGAAATTACCATAGTTGCTGGTCTATGATTAATTTTCACTAGGTAAAGGCGTGGCCGTAATGGGGAAATAACTGGATAAGACAAAACACCAGGAGAATTATTGTCTGTTCAGTTCGAGGACGGCTTCGTCGCTGAATGAACGGAAATGGAACACACAATGCCTCGTGTTTTCTACAAGTGTCTAATTGTGTCAGACAACTCACGTTGAAAGCGTGCAAAATCGTCAATTTGACCGTGTATGGATTTTTAATCGCTATTTTTAACTTAAATACTGTAAACATTAAGTTTTGACTACATCAATGGGTCGTTATAAATTTATATAAATAAAAAAATAAGCAACAATAATAACCAAATGTTGTTTTTTATTAAATTAATTCCCTGTTGGGTTCTAATCATTATAACTTTACATGCAAATTTTGAAAAGCTTATAAAAAGCGGTTTAAAAGATATAGATTTTAAAAGTTGGGCACGCCTTATGAAACGGACTATAGAGTTTCAGCCATATTTGCCACCTTCAGCTCAAAAGGACAATAAATAGATATACAGAAGAGACTAATGGTAACAACAAAGAAAAAGACATCACCTCAGTGCAAAATAAAGACAAGTTGAAAAATATTAAAGCAGGTAAATGAATTTAAATATTTGGGAACTTTGTTAACCTCAGACGGAAGATGTACAAAAGAGGTGAGATGCAGAATAGCTCAGGCAAAAGCAGCTTTCCAAAAAATGAGAAAGATACTATGCAATCCATTTTTGACAATCGAAACAAGAAAAAGAGTTCTTAAATGTTATGTAGAGTCAGTCTTAACATATGGATGTGAATCATGGACAATAGGACAAACAAGAAAATCACTGGAGTCTGTAGAAATGTGGTTTTACAGAAGAATTTTGAGAATACCATTTACAGCTAAGAAGAGTAATGAAAATGTTCTGAAAGAGGCCAAAGCAAAAACAGAGCTAATTTCCAATATTAGGAAGAAACAATCATCATTTTTTGGCCATGTAATGAGAAGAGAACAGCTGGAATATATTGTAACAACTGGGAAAATTGAGGGACAAAGAGATAGAGGAAAGCAAAGAGAAAAAATACCAGACAGCTTAAGAGAATGACTTGGCAGAAAGTCAACAACAGAAATGATAAATAGCTGCCGAGATCGAAAGTTGTGGAGAGACATGACCACCTACGCCAGCAGGCCCGGTACTTGATGATGATGATGATAGAAGAGACTCAGATATCATTGTGTTCCTCTTATTAATTACTTGAACATTATTTTCCTCTTGTTGTTGATGTTATATTATTTTTATTTAGAAATTCTTGATCGTGAGGCTCAGGAGAACCATGATTTTGGATTAGTTTTGCATTTGGTGGCAGAGGAACTACTTGATCAGTTCCCCCCTGGTGGGGGTTTTCAGTGCAAGTGAGTAGAATATGATTTTGTAACATTTGGTGAGTAGAATATGATTTTGTAATGTTTGGTGAGTAGAATATGATATTGTAAGTAACATTTGGTGAGTAGAATATGCTATTATAACATTTGGTGAGTAGAATATGCTATTGTAAGTAACATTTGGTGAGTAGAATATGCTATTGTAAGTAACATTTGGTGAGTAGAATATACTATTGTAAGTAACATTTGGTGAGTAGAATATGATTTTGTAATGTTTGGTGAGTAGAATATGCTATTGTAAGTAACATTTGGTGAGTAGAATATGCTATTATAAGTAACATTTGGTGAGTAGAATATGCTATTGTAACATTTGGTGAGTAGAATATGCAGTAACATTTGGTGAGTAGAATATGCTATTGTAACATTTGGTGAGTAGAATATGCTATTATAAGTAACGCTTGGTGAGTAGAATATGCTATTGTAAGTAACATTTGGTGAGTAGAATATGCTATTATAAGTAACATTTGGTGAGTAGAATATGCTATTGTAAGTAACATTTGGTGAGTAGAATATGCTATTATAAGTAACATTTTGTGAGTAGAATATGCTATTATAAGAAACATTTGGTGAGTAGAATATGCTATTGTAAGTAACATTTGGTGAGTAGAATATGCTATTATAAGTAACATTTTGTGAGTAGAATATGCTATTATAAATAACATTTGGTGAGTAGAATATGCTATTATAAGTAACATTTGGTGAGTAGAATATGCTATTGTAACATTTGGTGAATAGAATATGATTTTGTAATGTTTGTTGTTAGTAGTATTTCTGTGTTTTGTTAACCATCTCCTAGTAGACCCAATAGAACAATGCGCTGAATCTCATCTAATCTAAGATCAGTGGGATTAAAAGGTTTAAACAAGGTATTTTTAGGTGAATGGGAAAAAAGGTGGTATAGTTACAGCTTTATGTAGATGAAGGACAACACCAAATCACATGACATTGTGGCCAGTCTAGCATTTGAAGAATGTTGGAGTAAATGCCACCACAATCAGTGCAAATCACACACACAACCACCACCCAGCTCTGACCGTACACACTTCATTGTCCTCGTAGCTGAAACAGGCAACTCTAGTGAGTGTTTGGTTCATTTTCATCTGAAAAGTTTCCTTCTGCTGGGACAAAATGCATTATGAAGCAGCTGGAAAATGGTGGCTGGAAGCCAGCAGTGATGATAGTTCTTTAGTGTCTCCACTACAGACCTCCTACCTTCTACTGAAAACAGTTGCAATGCAGAATATAAGCAATATTACACTCTTGATTCTGACTCCATTTTTGTTTTATAAATTATTATTTGTGTGTGTGTGGGGTAGGATTTAACATTTTCATTGTGTTGTTTGGTGGTGATTAATGTTTTAAATTGAGATTGTAATCTTTGCAATGTACCTTGAATGTTGTGGCAGTGCATACACCAACAGGATGCAGAAGAATCCAGTCATAACAAAAAAATCACCATGACCAGCAATGTACCAATGTATCCATTGTAACCATTTTATGTTTAATGCTTTCCGTGTGGAAGCTTTTTATCGACGCAACGAAAGAGATTTCAGAGACAAAATTTTTTCATGGTTTTAAGAATCAATATACATATTTATATTTATCTAACACATAACATATTATATATGAATTTTTAGATAATTGAACAAGGTATTAGACTTCACCAATATCAAGATGATACAAGACATGTAATGTGAACATGGTTTGATGGCGTTCACACTAATCAAATTGAGCGTGTTGCACTATGTGGCGAAACATACGCTGCCAAAATCAGCATGGCGCACAGTGCTGCGAAACATATGGAAAGAGTTAATAATAGGAAAATGTATTATGTAAACTTTAGAAACAGACTGAGTGGTTACATCACTTGCCAACAGTTCAATGTTATTGCTTGTAAAAGCCAACTTAATGTTATTTCTATCCTTCAGGTTTCAGATCTGTAGTGTGTTTGAGGAAATATGTTATTTGCATATTTCTGCTTTTGATTTAAACTTGTTATCCACTTTCTCTATCAACATTACTTTCATTTCAAGTGATGTGCACTTGTGTGTCTTAATTGTACTGGAAGCCATTATTGCAATAACAAATTTAATGAGTTGCAAATAGATTTGAATAAACATGTAGATGTCCGCAATACTTTGCCTTTATGATAAAAGCTTATTGGCTACATGATTATCCACAACATGTGTTCTATGCTTTTGTATCCCCAAACTATCCATACTTCTCTCATCCACTTTAGAGTACATGTAGGACTTAAGAGTCATATTTAACCCACATGGCAACACATTTTACACAAGGACAAGAAAAGTACACACTGTTAACACTTTATTTTGGCTAGCAAAATTGAACTAAATGTGTTTTAACTGATTTGCAGGTTGGGTAGTAGCATTATAAAAGTATAGGATTAAAAAATTGGGATTTAAAAAAATTGATGTTATATCAGGATTCTCATTATAACTGTTCTTGTTACATGAGGATTCTACTGTATTTGTTTTCATTATTCTATCTTAACAAAACTTGGGGATATGTTCCAACTTTATTGAAAATATATATTCTGGAAAATAACTTTTTGTGCATTTTAATTATTTTTTTTTTTCATTTCAGAAAATCATTAATTGAAAGTACATACCATAGACTCAGGCCAAATGAAGAGCAAGATGTGAGTGATGTATGTGGTAGTTCCCCTTTTGACTTAACAATAGCTAGTGTACTGGTGGTGACATAAACACATACACTCTTTACACATAGTTAGTTATGGGTTTTGATCAATTTATTGACAGTACAATTTGAGGTTTGGTTAGTTGTGACCAGCATTTGTTGTCAGACATGATGAGTGCCTCTGTATGAGTTTCATGATCAACCCCTGTCTAGTGCTGGAACTTTACTTTCATTCCTTTGGCTATTATCTTGTTCTGTTGGTATTATCTTGTTCTGTTGGCTATTATCTTGTTCTGTTGGCTATTATCTTGTTCTGTTGGCTATTATCTTGTTCTGTTTCTGTGTGTTCTTCTGTTTACCTTTGACCATTTGTAATTGTCAGGTGTCATGATTGTTGCCTGTTTTCTTTTACTGGACTTTGTTACCACTCCCTTTATTTTCTGTCTGTATTTATTATATTATGTATTCTCGTCCACAGTACTCTGTTTTTATTATTACTTATGAGTATAGTCTTTTTTATGTGTTTATTATTACATATGAGTATACTCTTTCTTATGTGTGTATACATACATTATATATATATTATATATTGGGAAAAAAAATTGTTGTTTTCATATGTTCACAACACGGAACACTCACAGAAGCAAAAAATAAAAAAAAACTGTATGACCATAAGAAGATTGCACTGTCTGGTACCAAGAGTGGTTTCAGTACTATATAATGTTGCCTTCTCCAGCAAGACAAACTTGAGTCTAGACTTCCCCCAAGTGTTTGTAGGTAATTATGAGTCAGGCAGTTCAAGTATTTTTCAGCGAGCTTCTTCAATTGTTCACCTCTGAGTGCACTGTTCATAAATGACCTTCAAGTGGTGTTCAAACATTTTCAATTGGGTTGAGGTCAGGACTGTTGTTATGCCACTTCAATACTCTCCCTTTCTTCCTGTGCAGCTATGTTTGGATGACATGAGCTGTATGCTTTGGGTCGTCGCTGTGCTGGATTGTGCACCCCTCCATGATCAGCACAGATGGCATAATGTCCCTCTAGTATGTCGATGTATGTGAGAATTCTTGTGAATCACATAATCAGGTGTCCCTCTTGCTTCTGCACACATCTCTTGACGTCAGTATTAATAAGTTTGAAGAAAGTGTTCGTCAGCTCAATGCTGGTGACACCTCCATACAAACCCTCATGCTGGCACCCCTACCCAAAGATTGAATTTCTGCCGGTACACAAGCATTCCAGTCTTTGGTTCTCAGGTTTATCTGAGCAAGATAAGATCAAATAATTTGGGAAAAAAAATCACATGTTGTTGTTTGTGACACCAATTCAAGTACATCTATTTGTGAGTCTTTGAGCAATGGTGATTTAATTACTGCTACTTTTTAAATGTAATTCTTCCTGTGTATCTCCCTGTTGACAGCAGCATTAGATGCAGTCATTGGTTTGCCATCTCGATCAAGTGCTGTCTTATGTTTTCTACACTCTTCAACCTAAATGATTTGAACGTTGTCCTGTACTATTAGACATCTTTATTCTGATCTGCCATGGCTCTACCTAAATGATTTGAACGCTGTCCTGTCCTGTTAGACATTCTGATCTGCCATGGCCCAACCTACACGATTTGAACAAGGCGCCAATAGCTCTTTCTACCCAAAATTCTAGGTCTCCTACCTTCTTTTCACTCAATTCCATGACCTGATATTAATTTACCCACAGCCCTGTAGAGTCTGCTCAAGGTTTATAGATTTTTTAGAACATGTTATATTTTCTTTATTCCAAAACTGTGAAATTAACATACACTCCTACTTTGTATTCATTTTCTAGCATCAACATTAGTTGTTTTGCTTTACTATCAAGGAACTTTAATGTTTGCTCACTATAAGGGGAGTGCAAATTTGAGGCAGAACATGCATATTTATTTGGTTTCTGAATGTTTATCTCTTTGCGTCTGTTCTTGTTAAATAGAACTTTTCAACAGGTAGCAAACTGATCATTGAGTCTACTTTCTTGGGGGTAGGGAACCTGAGATCTCACACAATGTTCAACATGTTATCTGTCAGACTGTGAAACATCTGTTTTGAATCTAGTTTCCATAACTAGAGGCAGTTATCTGTTACAAACCTGCTTTGTCACAACCCTCTCTGTAACTAGTGGCAGATATCTGTTACAACCCTCTCTGTAACTAGTGGCAGATATCTGTTGCATCCCTGCTTTATCACAACCCTCTCTGTAACTAATGGCTGATATCTGTTACAACCCTGCTTTGTCACAGCCCTCTCTTTAACTAGTGGAAGATATCTGTTGCATCCCTACTTTGTCACAACCCTCTTTTTGGTGCTGAAAGTCCTAAACGACTTATTTCTTCTTTTCTGCTCAAATACTCTCCGGCAACATGTCTGCCTGTACTGTGACAACAATTAATCTGATTACCATGGCATACTCATATCCATTGATCAGTCTTGCTTGCATTAATTCATCATGATGGTTATCTTTGTTAGGCGGCACAGTGTTTTCTTTACATTTTCAGCATTAGTCTCAGCAAACATTGTAATCTGCTGTAAGTGATCACCATGGCTTTGTCTGGTAACATTAGATTTCAACTTGTGAGTGGCCAAGCTGGTTGGTCTTGAGACAAGACACAGTCTCGAAACAGAGAGGTTGTAAGTTCAAATCCCAGCTGCACCAGTTTGGAATTTTATTTGTGATTTCTCTCTGCGGCAACCACAGTGAGGCTCGACTTGAAACATCAATTACCCATCCACGGGAAAAAATATGAGTACCTTTGATGATGGAGTTATCTGCATGCGTGGCGAGGGACACCTGTGCACATGGCTGCCAGAGAAACACCGGATCAACACGCAAAATTCAGTTCCTTTGCCAAAGGTAAAAGCTGGCGAGTGCATAAAAAAAATAATTAGTGTTGACCATTCCAGGTTTTCTCTAATTCATCAGCCATGCCTCCAATTATTTAGGATTAATGCCAGATCTGTCTGTTGGCCTCCGGAAACTGATGAATTTCGCCACAGCCAGGAAGACATCTTCTCAGCCATTTCGGCAATAGATTTAATTGCTCTTGTTTGAACTTCTCATTTTAGTTCTAGTTACCGTAACAGATCATAAATTGATGTACCTACTAGACCTTGTACACTGACCTTCACTGCTATTATTTTGGCTGTCTCAGATCAGTGGTCAGATCCATGTATCTGGCTAGTTAAATACAAGCTCTTCCTCTATCGTAAATTCAGTTGGTATATTGGGCTCTATTAGAATGTTGTGGGTCATAGTTTTTGTGTATAGCACAATGTTTTAACTCATTTTTTATCACTTGATGCACTCTTTGGACATTTTATGTATCACATCATCATCAAGTGCTGTACCTGCTGCCATAGGTGATCACATCTCTTAACTTTCGATCTTGAGTTATTTATCATTTCTTTTGTTGACCTTCTGTCAAGTCATTCTCTTAAGCTGTCCGGTATCTTTTCTCTTTGGTTCCCTCTATCTCTTTGTCACTCAATTTTCCCACTTGTTACAATATATTCCAGTTGTTCCCTTCTCATTATATGGCCAAAAAATTATGATTGTTTCTTCCTAATATTGGAAATTATAGTTTGTTTCAGATTGTTTGCCTCCCTAATTCCAGTAATATCTCGAAAACCGTCTGATAGAATACCATGATTTTTTGCATGCGACCTTAGATTTTCAATGACGTAACGAATTTATCATTTAAATTATCGTATGTGTTACCGTTTCCTCAAAGCGGCAACTTCCTTTGATCTCCTTCATATTTGTATTTATTTTGACACAAAAAACAGAATGTACGGTAAATGAAGATCTTTTACACTTTTTAGAGGAAAAGGCGTAACTTTTATTTTTATATAAGGGACATTATTACTTTATAATAAGAGAGTAAGTAAGTAAGTGTTCCTGTCATGCCTGAAGGTGTATAGGGGAATAAACCGCCACAATTGCACTTTTTCACAACATGCTACCCATTTGGATTGGGCTCTTTTAATTATACAACTAATATTGAATCAAATCAAAATAGGCCGAACATTCACCGAATAGAAATTATTTATTTTAAGAACACAGAATACATCGTCAACTCACTAAAAAAACAGTTCCTGAAGTGGTCCGTATCCAGAGTTTCCAACTCCAACAAAGTCACTTCAGTAAGTTCAAACAAATGAGTTTTATTCAGAATCTGCCGAATCTAATAGACGTATTACCATTTTTGGTTGAATAACCCACAGACCATCGTTTCTCCAATACTTATCTTCCTCAACCATAACATGGTCTTCACAACTAGCCCAATAATCTTTGTCTATGTTTGAAATAGCAACATTGGTAAGCTCTTTAACATCAGATAATTTGAAAGTTTTATTTTCGGATGCTACTTGCCCTTTGATCTTTGCCCAAACTAATTCAATAGGATTTAGGTGTGAGTGGTATGGAGGCAGCCTCAAACATCTATGACCATGTTCTTCAATTAATTTATCTATTTGAAATATCTTTGGCCGTTGTATCTGTTTTACAAGTGAAAGTAATTCAGGCTTGAGATACATATCGTTAAATGGTATTTGTTCCCTTGTCAGCCATGTCTTTATTTCAGCTTTAGTGCTTGATGATGTTGGAACTTTATCTTCTTGTGCCACTTTGTTATGGTAAGATGCATTATCCATGATCAAACAAGATGGTCGATCTAATAAAGGCAAAAGAGTGTCTTTAATCCAATCTCTGAACATATGACTGTTCATCTCTGAATGATAATCCTGGTTATCAGTTGACTTTGCAATAAAAACAAGTTCAGCATTCTCCACCAGGCCATTATTTTTGCTCCCAGCATGTGCCACTATAAGGCGCTTTCCTTTGCTGCTAGGTACATACCTTTTAATAGTCCCATCTAATGACTGCCATTCTTTTTCATTTGTGTGGTGGGCATTAATCCATGTTTCGTCCAAGTACACAATGTCATAATCTTCATTACGCATTTGTCTAACTTCACGTAAATATTTGCTTCTTGCAGCTACTAAATGAGGTTTCTCGCAAATGATGTTTCTTCCACAAGAATATTTTCTAAAAGTGAAGCCTAAACTCCGCACACTTCTCCATAGTGTAGTTTTTGATACAGCAATACTGGTGTTCTTTTTAAGCCAAATCTTAAGTTTCCTTATGGTAACTTCTTCCCCTAAGTCAAACATTTTACAAATCTCTCTGCGGACAAGTTCTCTGTCAAAACTGTCTAACAAATGTTTTCTTCCTCGACTTCTTTCTTTCCTTGAACATTCACATTGAACATTTTTCACTGATCTATGAAACGACCATTTACTTAAACCTAACACATGCATCGTTCTCTTTTCAGGATTTGATATGCTGTGATATAGACTCCCTCGTTTTGCCTCTCTACAAAAATATAAATATAATTTCTTTGTAATATTTTGTTCAGTAACAAATTTCAACTTTAAACTCATTGTTAAGGGCACAACTCACAAAACACGCCTATGTAAATAATTTGATTTTGTATTTTTGGTGATGTTATACTAATGACGTGATACAAAAAGTTGACAATTTTAATCCAGTAAGTGCAAAACCAGAATTGCGCACCGAATATAAGAGAAATTTGCTACACATATGTGCAAATATTGACAAAAATCTGACATTTGCAATTCAATAGTGTAAACCGGTGCCTTTACCCACCAACATATAAAGGAAATTCCCAAATGAAGATGTTTAAATCATTCTTGCAGTGATATGGAAGGGGTAAATACTCTTAAATTTTGATTCAAATGTGCCCAAGTTTAATCATACTTTTATCCTCCTGGTAAGCAAGCGCACAAGAAAAACCAGCAGTTTGTTTGCAATGAATTTATTTTTCTATTACGTTATGAGATTCAGTAGGTTACATGCAAAATATCAGCACTGTAGCACAAATGGTTGCTGAGCTGTGGTTTTTTGAAGTGAGGCAAAAAATCTGAAGCGAACTATAGCTCTCTTTTTTGTACGTATCACAGCAATTTGTTTTTATCTAAAAGTGGCATTTTAGTTCTTATCTTGACAATTTTGCGGCTTTTATGGATGGAGATGTCTAGAGACTAGTACATTCCTCAAATTCTGTAAAAAATGATACTTTATGGAAGTGGTTTCAATTTGTGACACCACTCACAAAACATCATAAATTAAGCTAAAGTGGATATTTCAATAGAGTAAGTTGTAATGAAAAGATGGTCAGTTTTCTGGGGATGCAATATTCTATTTTTAACCACAAAAGTTTATTAATTTAAGATAAAGCTTCTTCTATCATGGTGAATGTGTAATAGAAGAACCACCTGGTATTTTACCTTCCTGGAAAGACACGGATGAGGAAATCAACCAAAGTATCACTGACAAACAGCTGCGATAATCATGCACACATGATAAAAGTCTTGAGACTTGCAAAACATGCGTCGTTACTGTAATTTGCTTTTCAAAAGTACAAAGTTTTTATCTCATTTTCCTTACAAGCAGTACATATATAGAGTTGTTATTTGATTTGGGCAAATTAAAAATCTTTGATGGCTTATTCTGCGAGTTAGTAGATTAGTTTTTCATTTCTTGAATTTGGCAAGGAGTTGTCCTTATTTTACAGTTTGGCTTCAGAAAAGCTATGTGGTTCTTAAAGCGATTTTGACAAAAGGGGAAGGTAATTTGTTTTCTACAACCAAAAGTTTCACAACTTATCACTGACTCCATCAAATTAATATTTTTTTATATTCAATTTTCATCTAATTACTCACATAGAATGATTGTGACTACTAATATTAACTATGTAATGTCCTGACTCTCAGCTATGTAATGTCCTGACTCCCAGCTATGTAATGTCCTGATTCCCACCTATGTAATGTCCTGACTCCCAACTATGTAATGTCCTGACTCCCAACTATGTAATGTCCTGACTCCCAACTATGTAATGTCCTGACTCCCAACTATGTAATGTCCTGACTCCCAACTATGTAATGTCCTGACTCCCAGCTGTGTAATGTCCTGACTCCCAGCTGTGTAATGTCCTGACTCCCAACTGTGTAATTTCCTGACTCCCAGCTGTGTAATGTCCTGACTCCCAACTATGTAATGTCCTGACTCCCAACTGTGTAATGTCCTGACTCCCAACTGTGTAATTTCCTGACTCCCAACTGTGTAATGTCCTGACTCCCAGCTGTGTAATGTCCTGACTCCCAACTGTGTAATGTCCTGACTCCCAGCTGTGTAATGTCCTGACTCCCAACTGTGTAATGTCCTGACTCCCAGCTGTGTAATGTCCTGACTCCCAACTGTGTAATGTCCTGACTCCCACCTGTGTAATGTCCTGACTCCCAGCTGTGTAATGTCCTGACTCCCAGCAGTGTTTCTGTGTGGGGTTCATCTAACTTGTTTCAGATTGTGCTGGGGTTTATGTTTAAATTTGAAACACCTACATTTGTTGTATTGCATCAAACACCTACACTTATTAAAATGAATCAACTTTCGTCACAAACACCTACACTTAATAAAATGGATCAAACACCTACACTTATTAACTTTCATCACAAACACCTTCACTTATTAATTTGCATCACAAACACCTACACTAAATGACTTGCATCACAAACACCAACACTTATTAAAATGCATCAAACATCAACACTTAATGAAATGGATTCAAACACCTATACTTATTAAAATGCATCAAACACCAACACTTAATGAAATGGATTCAAACACCTACACTTACTGAAGTGCATCAAACACCTACACATATTGAATTTGGTCATATATCTACACTTATTGAATTGGATGAAGCAGCAACATTTATACAGAGATGGAACTTCAGTATTTGTTTAGTTGTTCACCTGTACTGTGGGATGTAGTTGTTAGCGTTGTCCTCTTCTGTTAGACATCTTCATTTCTACACTTATTGAATTGGATGAAGCAGCAACATTTATACAGAGATGGAACTTCAGTATTTGTTTAGTTGTTCACCTGTACTGTGGGATGTAGTTGTTAGCGTTGTCCTCTTCTGTTAGACATCTTCATTCTGATCTGCCGTGGTCTACTAGCCAACATATTATGACCTGCCTTCACATCTGACCTAAAAGTTTAAACATCGCCAGATTTGAGCTTTGCATCATTCTGACATCTTGCTGTGGATTTAGTTTCTTGTTTTCCCCTGTTTAGTCTTTCAAATCTGCAGTAGAGTGACTCATAGCTGATTATTTACGCCAGGACCAGTGAACCAAAACTGGTGAAGCTCCGACTCCACCTGTATGGCCAAACAAGGCAGGGATTGAACACTGATGGCAACTTAGTGCCCATAAGGTGCGTGCCCAGGATGGATGTGCTGGGCCTAGAGGTTCAGATATCCTAGGGGTCAGGGTTTAATTCCCTGTGCTGGGCCTAGAGGTTCAGATATCCTAGGGGGTCAGGGTTTAATTCTCTGTGCTGGGCCTAGAGGTTCAGATATCCTAGGGGTCAGGATTTAATTCCCTGTGCTGGGCCTAGAGGTTCAGATATCCTAGGGGTCAGGGTTTAATTCCCTGTGCTGGGCCTAGAGGTTCAGATATCCTAGGGGTCAGGGTTTAATTCCCTGTGCTGGGCCTAAAGGTTCAGATATCCTAGGGGTCAGGGTTTAATTCCCTGTGCTGGGCCTAAAGGTTCAGATATCCTAGGGGTCAGGGTTTAATTCCCTGTGCTGGGCCTAAAGGTTCAGATATCCTAGGGGTCAGGGTTTAATTCCCTGTGCTGGGCCTAAAGGTTCAGATATCCTAGGGGTCAGGGTTTAATTCCCTGTGCTGGGCCTAAAGGTTCAGATATCCTAGGGGTCAGGGTTTAATTCCCTGTATATGACAGTTTTTTTCAGACTGACATGGCTGTAGGTTTTGTCCATCATCTTAAGATGGGAGGGTCTCTCTGGGTAAGGAATGTGGGCAGGCATGGTAATCATTGCTTATAAATGTGCAGATGGAAAACACATTAAAACGCCTAGGCTTGAAATGGTCAGCAACTCATAGCTGACTGATTGTATCAGGATCTATGAAGTTGAACTGATCAAGATTTCACTTTCTGTGGAGGGCATGGGAACTGTCTAGCCTGTTGAGTAGGCATCAAAGAAGGAAGACAGTCTGATACCAAAAATGGTTTGCAGAAATATAGATTGTGTTAGACTAAAAGGCGCAAAATAATGCAGCCAGCTGTAAATGAAAAATAACATGCAATTACTTAATGTCCTTTTGACCTTTAAGAGAGTTGAAAGATGAATGCTACCAAGGAGAGATCAAGTCATCAGACTTTGCCTACTCACTGGCCACAACACTCACCAAACTCAAAACAGGAACTACCAGCCAATGCCACTGTACTCTAGATGAAATGACAGCAAAACATGTTCTACAGGATTACCCCAGTACACAGACATGAGGAGGTCAATACGGCACATGCCTACCTCCCTGGAAGAGAAACTCTATGGCACAACCAAATCCCTGAAACAGACAACAGCCTTCATTAAAAAGAGTTTGGAATCCTAGTCTGAATGAGCCATTAATGCAGGAGAAGAAAGATACACGTAGAAGAAGAAAGGTGCTGGTTATGTGTACGTAAAATAAGGGCAGTAACATCATATTACCCATATCTTCCAAATTGTGACAAGTTTGTCATTTTTTAAATATTGATACAATACATGTTTCTTGTAACAAATGAAAACTAAGTTTTTATTCATCGGACAAGTATTGAATGTCACTATAGTGGTAGTATCCTAGTTTTGCCGTTATCTTTTAACTAGAACTTGTCATTTACCTTTTGCTTCAATATAGTTAAATGTATAGAAAGCAAATAACAAAATTGTACATTTGTTTCTATTCTTTTTGTTCATACTATTAAAAATATATTTGGTATGAGTGGGTGGAACATTTTTGAAGTTATTAAAGTACTCAGGGACTAATGGATCTTCTTTCTTGAACTTGAGTTGGTAGAACATATGGAGGCTTCATATTTCTATAAATCTACTGTTCTAGACATCGCAAGTTTGTTCAACATATAGCGTCCTCAGATCTTCTATGGATCTTTTACTGTCTTCCCCATCTTCTTCATCTCTGCTTCCATCTGTCTTCTCCAAGAATATTTTATTCTTCCTCATTGTCTCATCCCCTGGGGTTTCAAAAAAAGGACTTGTCATGTAATACTATGTTGGCTTCTGCATAGTGTATCCTATCCAGCGCCATCGTCGTATCTCCTTTTCCACTCGTATTTGGCTGGTACTTTCCCATAGTTCTAAGTTAGCGATTTTAGTCAGTCTACACAAACTTCATCAGTTATTGAGACTTTGGCAATATGGTGGAGTTTTATAGGTCACTTCTGATGACATTCTTGTCATTTATTATGAACAGGGACTGATCCACTCACTTATCATCACCAGGCCGACTGCTTGTATCAGGATAGGTGTGAATCAGAACTACTTCGGAACACTCTTGTTTCTTTTTCCCTGGCGTTCAACGATTGACTAGACTACTAAAGGAAAAGTATTTTCATCAGACATTCATTTTCGAAAGCGTTCAACTTCATTTTTTTGTGCCAACATTTTAAAGTTAAGACCTGTTTTATTCTTGTGAATATTTTCTTCTGTCGTTCACCTGATGACTATTAAAGGAATTGATTGTCCTCTACATCATGCATCCTTAGGACACTAAGTGGGCGTAGATTTGTTGTTTGCAGTAGAACTGTGATATTTGTGCCTTTTGACCCAACACATTCCGACTTCAGCATGCTATCTTTGAGTATCAGGTTGTCTTCCCTCTTCATGTTATCTTTGAGTACCAGGTTGTCTTCCCTCTTCATGTTATCTTTGAGTATCAGGTTGTCTTCCCTCTTCATGTTATCTTTGAGTACCAGGTTGTCTTCCCTCTTCATGTTATCTTTGAGTATCAGGTTGTCTTCCCTCTTCATGTTATCTTTGAGTATCAGGTTGTCTTCCCTCTTCATGTTATCTTTGAGTACCAGGTTGTCTTCCCTCTTCGATCCCCACCCACCTTTGCCAGACTAGACAGGTTAGTCTGTTCCTGGAGGCCTCGCAGTGAGGTGGAGTAGGGTCTGATTCACTATTCTTAGTGCAAGCCATCAGCTGTGGGTTGCTAACATCTTCCAGTTCTGCCACTGTGAGGATCATTTCCTCCATTTTTGCCAAATATAAAGATAAGACCCATTTTAATGATGCCAAATATAAAGATAAGACCCATTTTAATGGTGCCAATTATAAAAATAAGACCAGTTTTGTTTATAAAGCCTTGACCAATATAATGATGTCATTAAAAAGATGAGAGTACTATCGTTATTGATGAAATAATACAATAAAAATGGTTATGCTATCACTAGAATTTTCATGTATTTTTGATGGTCATTATCGAAACTGTTGTCTTGAAGGTACAAATTTGGTTGGCTTCTGTAGAAGTCCTGGGTTTGAATCCAACCAAGGGTAGTGGGTATTTTTCATTTCAAATTTGTGGCTTTCTCACGGCTTTATCATCCCCTGGTTTCTGGTGGTGAGATTCGATGTCCAGCCCTCATGGAGAAGCGCATGTTCAATAACACTTGACAGTCAAAAATCGAAAAGCATAGGCCAAAATTGGCCACTGTCCAAGCAAAAAATTGGTAAACAAATTTACCCATGCCGAAGACGGAGAAGTCAGGTGTAAAGGTGGAAACAACTTGGCTTTGCTGAAACCTAGCTGCACGACACGTGCATGTTCTCTTAACTGGTGAATGCAAAAGTGGTGATTAGATAATGCAACAAAGAGTTGGTCCATGCAAACACTAGAAATTTCTTATTGTTTTTATAGCCTGGAGCTTTCCTCATTCAACCCTACTAAAGGTAACCAAAAAAATGGGTACCCTGCTCAATGAGTTGGGGAAAACATTAACAGTGAGATAGAGCACTTGCCGCACCTTTTCCAAATGCTGTGGCCCAGTAGTTGAATACTTCCCTTCAATATTTAACATCACATAACATCCATGGCCTTTATGTCAATTTGAAGATTATATACTTATGAACAGGCATATATAAATGAATATTTAGTTTTGAAAAAAAATGACCTCAAGGCAGACATTCTGATGCAATTTGTTTGATTGTTCAATTTTTAGGAAGACTTGGCATGAGTTCGAGCAAGAGTACGTCTGACAACGATTTGGGCAAAGACAGATGGGTGGAAATATTCACAATGAGCAACACATTCACCAGATGTCAGTGATGAGTGTCCAGATGGAGGCAGAGAAAAACTACTTGCATACGCCGAGAACTTGTTGACAGAAATGATGTAACCAGATTTTTCAGAGATGAGTCTCCAGAAATGATCTTTCCTCGCAAATTCCCCAAACCCTAAATTTAGTCTTGTTGCCATAGCATATGACTTGTGTGACAGTAACATTTGTTGTGCAAACAGTGTTTGTGTAATCATGTCGATAAGCTGTCTTTATACGTGTGATCATGTCAGTATGCTATCTTTATACATATGATCATGTCAGTATGCTGTTTTTATACGTGTGATCATGTCAGTATGTTGTCTTTATATGTGTGCTCATTTCAGTGTACTGTCTATAAGTGTGATCATGTCAATATGCTAACTTTATACGTGTGATCATGTCAATATGCTAACTTTATATGTGTGGTTATGTCAGTTTCTGTCTTTATACGTGTGACAATAAATAATAGTTAACCCATCTGTGTAGTTAATAATTTACATTTTAATAATAATTGTATGTTCTTGACATTTGATCATTTCTGATTGAATCTAAACATGATGAATATAATTTACAAAACTATTTCTTGTGTCCGATTGATACGCTAGTTTGATACGTATAAAATGAGCGAATCAAGATTTATGTTAGAATAAATATGAAAATATTTCATTTTAAATCCTAGTTCACAGATTTTGCATATTCATAACAATTTGTTTTTATAATTTTAATGAAATAATGTTGCAATTGTGTTTGGTTTGTTCTTTGTGTTTTGTATATTTGATACGTACTACATTAGGCTGAATATTACATTAGGCTGACTATTACATTAGGCTGGCTACTACATTAGGCTGGCTACTACATTAGGCTGACTATTATTTGTTGGTTTGAAAACGCATTATACTAAGCATAACTTTAGGACGCACCAAGATGGATGCTTGTTTGCGTTCGAGCCATGATGTAAACAATGTTGACTTTGCTTGTCTCCAACGGTTTGTCTCATTCTATTAGAGAACATCAAGCTATCTGTTATCACAGTGAGTTGGCGGATTTTTAGAAATGTAATCACATGTTTGATAATAAATGTTTGTACACAGTTCGTTAACCATCGCTGTAGATCAAGTCTTTATTCTGCTGGCTTCGTTCGCGGCCTTGGAAGCTAATGACCTAACTTATGCAGACGGTTGGTTTGGGGCAAATTGTACGTTACAATGTCATTGCTATAATGACTCAGTTTGTGACAAAACTA
Source organism: Megaustenia siamemsis (assembly GCA_032433765.1). NCBI lineage: Eukaryota > Metazoa > Mollusca > Gastropoda > Stylommatophora > Ariophantidae > Megaustenia > Megaustenia siamemsis. The sequence continues at coordinate 9,486,222 of JAVIAB010000050.1, forward strand.
CAGGGACATGCCCAAACAATGACAGTTGTCAGCACGAATATTTCAGACCCCAGTGTCAGTACTTGGATCTTGTGTACAAATATGCCCAAAAATCTGAACCTACTTTCCTATTTGATAACAAGGACACCACATGTAATCCGGACACAAATTCTACATCAGTTGAGGTAACTCTCTATCAATCTTTGCCGTTCTCCTGGTTTAGGATTTATGTGAACGACTTAACAAATCCGGACAGTTTTATGGTAAAACTAAATGGTTCTGCCTCATGTAACAATGAATCAAGGTTTGTAGTTAGTCAACACTAGATTGATGTCTTTTTCTCTGGGGCGGGTCTGATCAACAAGTTACGGATTGAAGGGGCGTTAGTTGCAAATATCTGCTCCATCTACATTGGCGGGGGTTGGAATGTGGCTCTCAAACAGAACACAAACCAGACCGACACATTTAATGCTTGTTATACAGGAGACGGATGTGGGCCAGAGGCCGCAGTTAATGGCAAAACAAAGACCAATCTCTATGACAATGACTGCACACACACAAAATTGAGAAGTGGAACCAATCCTGTTTACTGGTATCTGAACTTTGCCCATGCCCCAGAAGATTCACACCATTCAAATCTATCATCGAGCTAGCACTATGATTCGGGTAAAGAATGTCACTCTAAGGGCTTTCTCTGACAGTGGCAGCGTAGTGTTCCAGTATAATGATATATCATACCCTAATGTTTCTGTGAACACTATTGTAGTCACCACACAAACGCCAGTGGCACACATTAAGATTGAGTTCTCACCGACCATTTCGCAGGCAGACAGTGCACTGACGGTGTAGATTAGATAAGATTTAGATTAGATTAGATAGGTGGATGGATGGAAGGAAGGGAGGGAGGGAGGAATGAATGAATGACTCTACCCATTGCATGTGTGCAGAGCCTCCACTTATTTTATCATGCTCATCAAATCACTCAGTACACAGGCGTGGATGTAGTCTTCTGACTGTAACCAGTTGAATGCCTTGGTCACTGCCATCGCCTCCATCGTCATGCTACTCGTGGTCATGACGTGTGCACCACTGTCTTCTTTGACTATTCTGTCTGCCGAGCGTGCTGTACATGCCCATGCACTTCTTTGGTGTCGTATTACGGATCCGTCTGTATAGATGACTGCATCTTTCTCATCGGTGTTATCGCAAATGAGACCGTTGACCTCCGCATTGACCACGACTGAGTTCTGTTCCCTACTTTTCCTGTCGAGTGTGACAATACACGAGAATATCCCCTTGAACGACGTAGGCACAGGTATCCACTCCTCGCCAACGTTGATATTAGTAAGTCCACAGACCTGTTTGATGACATCTTCTGCTTGGCCCACCCATGATTTGCCTCTTTTTAGCCTGGCACCTTTCCCAGTGTTGAGCTCGTGGCGCAGTGGATGCACTTTATCTGTACTAATCTTCAGGTATGCTCCAGATCTTGATCCTGTCATCCATTGTTGGAAAGTCAAGAAGACACCTCATTGCTACACAGGGATTGTTACTCGTACGTCCCAAGATAATGCACATTGCTTCATTTTGTATTTTCTCGATCCTGTCAATTTGAGTCGTACTGACAGTAAGAATTGCCATGGTATGCTCGATTTTTGCGAGGACTAATTCCTGGAACATAAGAGTAAGTAGCCTCTGCTCGATGTTGGCAGCTGTCAAGACCTTCATGGCATGTGACTAGCACATCAGCTCTCTCTAAGACATTACCTATTACCACCAGGAAACAACTTATACTATACCGAGGATATTCATTCCAACATTGTGCTGCCAATGTCAAACATGGTCACTTATGTCTAAGAAAAAAACTGTTGGAGTAACCGAGAGAAGACAAAATTAGAAATGACATAAGAGAAAGAGTAGGGATTGAGCCAATTCTGAGCTACATACATTCTTGACCAACCTATCATGTAGACAAGGCTGCATGGACACTGCTCCACACTAACTAAAAGTTCCACCCTTGTTGGTTGGTTGTCAGATTTAAGGTGACCTCACCTTCAGGGCTATGTCTCTAGATCATGTTTTCCACTTCTCTTGAATGATCACCATCTTTACATACAACCTGGTTGATCGCTTCAACTCCCTGACCACAATCAACCCCACCCCCTATCCGTCATCACTCGATTCATCACTACTATATTACTATATCCTATTGCTATCTTCTATTCCTTTAAGGGTACTTATCATGTCACACTAACAAGGGCATGTTACAAGAGCTGACACAATTACCACTTGTTTCCTACATTTTCCTTTCAAAGTCGAGGAGAGAGAGACATGTCTTTTGATGGTCTCTACTACTGTCATGTTTTTAGAATGATGTCTTGGTTTATTGTTTTCGTAACATTTGTTAACTGCGTGGATTGTATTTTAGCTTTTTCTGCCTTGTTGCTAAAATGCTTTCTCTATGTAACAGGGTGCACACCCTTCACCAGACGTAAACAGCCCTAACCCACTCTTCAAGATGGTAATTGGCCAATCACCGCCGAGTGTAAAGGTTCGATAACGAGTGTTACCTAACACCCACTAATGCCGCTTCCACCACTGTTCCTTCTGACGTGATGACGATGTTGCCTTTTGTTGATTTCTTTCATCTGTATGTAGTCTCCCCTGTAGTTGATCTGGACTGCTTCAGGTATACTCAGGTTCAGTTCTGGTTCCCTGTCGCCTTGCCGAGTAACATGTGAGATCACTCACCTGCCGCCGACCACAGGAACTGCCCAGGCCTTTGATCAGACTCTTCTTGACTTCGCGTTGTGACTTGCCTGCCCACGACCTCCAGCACCTGTTCTTCACTAGGACCACAACACAGCTACATATGAAAGCATGAACTGACACCATTGATAACAAAGATGACTGGTTTATTCTTATACAATCTCTGACAATGTCCCTTCATAGGACTCACATTAACAGCTTCATAACCAATATCTGATTGTGTGGCATACCACCACAGATGACTATTTCTTCACCACACTACTTCGATACATAGCATAATAAGGTCTCCGTTCCGGCTTATACTAAGCCTGGGAACTCGTGGCGTCCCCACCTGATGAATATCTCTTCACCAGACGACTCAACTCACTGCAGACAATGTCTTTTTACATGATGAATGTCTCTTCACACGACAATACTAACACTTTCACAATAATGTCTCTACTGAGGCTTACAATCATCCTATAATATAGTAGCATCACCACCTGATGAATATCTCAATAACTGCAGACAATGTCTTTAACATGATGAATGTCTCTTCACAAGACGATACTAACACTTTCACAATAATGTCTCTACTGAGAGGGTACTCTAGTACATTGCTAATCTCCCTATCTACCGTTCAGGAATCCCTAACGCTTCCACCTAGCCAAACAGCTACCCTTACACTGACCTGCTCTTAAGAAATCCTTCACAACATTCCGGTTCCCAGTTTCAACTGTGTTCTGTCACACAGACGTCTGGACTGAACCCTCGCCACTTATCGACTGACCTATCCAACACAAAGCCCCTCTACTCAAAACTATCCTTTGTCTACTTAAGTCCCCCGGTCTCGTTTCCGCATCGCCCTTTAGTCCTCGTGCTTCACTATCTGTTCACTACGTGTTAACTATTCACCCTTTTTTCACGTGGACTCTCTGAGCTTTAAGTACCTCACTCCTCATTGGAATATTCTCCATCTCTCACTGCTATCCCCTGCTTCACTGCCTCCTATCTCCTGCTAGTTATTGAACTATTCTTAATAACTACCCAATACCATTCTTATTCTCCCTTATGACCCTCCATTACTAGGAGCCTCCTCCACAATTCCTGATAGAGCCCCTACAGAAATTCTGGAGGTTGCTCCCCTCTTTTATCGTTTCCTATCCCTTCTACTTCCCCTCTTCTATCCTTTGGCTTCTATCTTCTTGTGTTTTTTCATAACTCTCCTCAGTTTCCCATTGTTCACTCCACTGCTCCTTATTTTTCTTCTCTTCCGGCGATTCCCCTGAGGACCAATTCCCTTGACTTTTTCTAACACTACTCTTCCCATTTCCCTTTGTTTCCGTGTCTGTATTTTCTCCCGTTTGCTCTTTTGTTTTCTCCTGTTGTCTTGATTCCTGTTCCCTACGGCTCAACCTGAATCGTCTTTCCGGTATTGGCAAGTCTTCTTCCTCCTCCGACGTTTCCCTCTCTCTCTGTACTCCTCGTTCTTGTCTTCTTCTAAGTTGACTCCTCGTATTCCTATACAGTGCCTCTTCTTCCGTGCCGTCTCTTTCGTCCTCACTACTCTCTCCTTGTTCTTTACTTTTGCTACCCCCATCTTGTGTGTCGTTTTTTTTTTATTTGGTTCTTTGCCTCTGCCCTAATCTCTTGGTGTTCCTCACTTCCTGTGTCCTCTATCAACTCCCTTCCTCTATACATTGTACATTTCCTCCTTGGCCTACCTCCTTGTTCCTGTTCGTTCTCTGACCATAAAAACTCATCTTTCTTTATATTTCTTCTGTGTGTTCTTATCTCTTTTCTACTGTATATATGCTTGATCACATAGTTTGCTTCTCCTGTTTTTCTTATCACATATCCTTCTTTTCATCTTGGGCTAATTTTTGACGTGGCTGTTTGATTCTTATAGTATACTTTGTCCCCTACTTTATACTCTATGACCTTCTTATCTTTACTTTTCTGCTGGTTCTTCTTTTCCGCTCTCTTTAAATTTCTCCACACCATTCTTTGTGTTTCGTGCATTTGTTGCAGGATTATTTCGTCTTTCCTCCCCCATGTACCTCTTTCTCGGTTGTAACACATTGTCTAGTGGTAACATCGGGTGTCTACCATACAATAAAAAAAATGGCGAAAATCCGTATTTCTTATTCACTCTTACTGCTGCCAACGCCTGATTAAATTTTACATCCCACTCCATTTCCTGACCTCTTGTTAATTTCGATATGATGTCGTTTAGTGTCCTATGTTGTCTTTCTTTGATACCATTTGCCTGGGGGTTGTATACTGATGTTCTAATGTGTCGAATATTTAATTTCTTTAACGTTTGCTGAAAGTTCCTACTTGTAAATTCTCCATTATCTGTTAATATGCTTTGTGGGCAACTATACCTGGGAATGATTTCGTTCAGTAATATGTATATTATGGTGTCTGTGTCCTTATTCGCTATAGGTATACTTTCTGGCCATCTACTATAACAGTCTGTTACATGCAGTATGTTTGCTGATACAGGCAGAAAAAATTTGTATGCATGCCGAGACATCCAATGAAGGACAGATTCCAAAATCTTGCATTGGGACGACTTAAGCGAAGCAGCTTTATCCACCAAGCCAAGCGTATTAGTAGACAAACACCAGACATGCCAAGAGTTGTTAAACCCCTTCTGCCCATACCAGAACAGACTCCCTGGACAGATGAATCAGGATTATCAGTTCAAATACGGACAGAAGTGAACGGAATAGTTGACAAAGAGGAACAAAATAGTCTACAGCGAAAAACAATAACTCTCAGTTTCCTGGATGAAGAATACCCACAAGACCTATGGATCCTTGTGTACACAAATGGATCAGCACAGAATGCAGTAAAGAATGGGGGAGCAGGTGCATATATAGAGTACCCAAATAACACTAGGGATATGAATAAAATAGCAACAGGGAAATACAAGCAATAAAGTTGGCAATAGAAAAACTGCTGAACAGTAATCTTAGCCCACAGCCTGTAGTGTTTTTGACAGATGCTAGATCAGTACACCAGGTACTACAATCCAGAAAATTACCACATCTGCAGACCTTATTGACTGAACTCTGCAAGCACCACAGGGTAGCCCTGTAGTGGATCCCGTCTCACTGTGGAATACCAGGAAATGAGAAAGCAGATCAGTTGCAAAGGAAGGTTCAACAGGCACACAACTAGATACACCAGTTACATACCATCATAAGAAACAGATAATCAAATCAATCAGAGGACCACAAGCCCCAAATCAGGATGCCTTTCATAATATGAACAGATATGAACAAGTTATCATTATACGCCTAAGAACAGGACACAATCGACTCCATAGTCACATGTATACAAAATTCAAGATCGGCACATCAACTACTTGTACATGTGGACAGGCACCCCAGACTGCTGAACACATACTTCAAGACTGCACTGAATATAGTAGACTGAGGAAAATCCATTGGCCCATAGATACAACACTACAGACAAAACTATATGGGCCACTGCAAGAATTACAAAAGACAGTAAAATTTATACAGGAAACGACATTGCAGATATAGACAATACTTCAGGCGAACGAAAGATAGATAGATGCAGTATGTTTTTATTTCCCGATATTGTTTGTCTATTGTCATCAGTGGTCCCCCTTTTTCCACAAGATTCCTTGTTTTTCTTCTAACCTCTTTGATAACTCCTCCTCTTCTATTGCTGCCTCAATTATGACTGATGGAGGCGACCACTGTCAACTATGACTGATGGAGACTACTTTCATGGAAGAATACAGTAAGTCAAAGCTTCACTGTTCTGTCTCAGTTGTAACTTACTCTTCAAGCTGTTTCTCTTATCCTTTAATGTTGTTATCTAATTGTGGTAGACCTCATATTTTGACCAAGCCAGAAGTCCCCACCTTGCATCTCTTGATCAACATTTGATCACAAGTGTTGTGTGGAATAAGTTTAGTTATTACATGCCAGATTTGGTGCCAGCCTTCAAGTTCAATGCAGCGGGAAGTTAACACCACTCTCAGTGTCAAGAAGCTAAACGGCAATAACGTGGCGCCCACTTCTGATGATCAGATTGCCTCCTGCTGCGAACCTCCGTGTTAAGAGTTTCCTGCGACTGGTCAATGTTTCAGTCATTTGAAGACAAATAATGATGAATGAATATTATGATGGAGGGAAACTTCCGAGGCGATCAGCGAACCATTTCATTCATTCGACTGTGTTCTGTTATGGCAGAGCCGGAGACACTATGGAATAAGCAAACATCAAGATGTGCCAAAGTCAATGAAAAAATGGTATTACAGTAATCAATTGAGGGGAGGGGGGGGGGGGGGGGGGGTGGCTCGGTAGCCGAGTCGGGTATCCAACCAGCTGGGCTACCAAAGTTCAGATAACCTATGTTCGATTCACGCTGGAAGAAGTGTAAGTTGTACTCGTGGTTGGAAAAACAATACCCTGCGGTCTACCCAGCCGCTAAGAGAAATGGGTACCAGAGTAGTACTCTGGGAAGGTGAGGAATGCCACCTCGCATCAAGAATTTGATGCTTGAAGCGACACTGTCCATTAATCTTCGAAAACTGGATAGGCGGCCTAGTACATATCAGTGAAAACTCGCATGCTAAGATGGAGATTGAAGTCTCGTACTTTATCTTAAGATCAACTGAGATAGCACCTGGTGTCAGACAGGGTTGTAAGCTATCACCTCTTCTATTGTGCACGTTGACAACATCTCTGAAGCTGCTAAACCCAGAAACTGAAAAGAACTGCTTGTTGCAGATGACCAAGTAGTAATTATCATCATCAAGTACTGTGGGGTAGGTGATCATGTCTCTCCACAACTTTTGATCTCGACAGTTATTTATCATTTCTGTTGTTGACCTTCTGCCAAGCCATTCTCTTAAGCTATCTGGTATCCTTTCTCTTTGCTTCCCTCTATCTCTTCGTCCCTCAATTTTCCCAGTTGTCACGATATACTCCAGCTGTTCCCTTGTCATTACATGGCCAAAAAATGCTGATTGTTTCTTCTTAATATTGGATATTAGCTCTCTTTCTGCTTTGGCCTTTTTCAGAACGTTACTCTTCTTAGCTGTCCATGGTGTTCTCAACATTCTTCTGTAAGACCACATTTCTACAGCCTCCAGTGATTTTCTTGTCTGTTCTATTGTCCTTGATTCATATGTTAAGACTGGCTCTACAAAACCTTTTAAAATCTCGTTTTCTTGTTTCTATTGTCAAAAGTGAGTGTAGTAATTATACCAGTGGATAAAGATATAGAACAAAGACGATCCCCCTGGATAGGACACACACACAGCGGAAGCCAACTGAGAGTATTACACAACAGGTCCTTTTTTGGAATCCCCAAGTAAAAAGACTAAGAGGAAGACCAAAATATTCTTGGAGAAGACTGAAGCAAAGATGATGATGGTGGGGAAGACATGGAATGATATTAAAAGAATGGCAAGAAACAGAACGGCTTGGAAAGTATTTGTTGAAGACCTATGATCCACAGGGAGCTGAAAGTATTTGTTGAAGACCTATGATCCACAGGGAGCTGAAAGTATTTGTTGAAGACCTATGATCCACATGGAGCTGAAAGTATTTGTTGAAGACCTATGATCCACAGGGAGCTGAAAGTGTTTGTTGAAGACCTATGATCCACAGGGAGTTGAAAGTGTTTGTTGAAGACCTATGATCCACAGGGAGCTTAAAGTGTTTGTTGAAGACCTATGATCCACAGGGAGCTGAAAGTGTTTGATGAAGACCTATGTTCCACAGGGAGCTGAAAGTGTTTGATGAAGACCTATGCTCCACAGGGAGCTGAAAGTGTTGATGAAGACCTATGCTCCACAGGGAGTGAGAGGTAGAAGAAGCACAAATAAAAAAAGTTGTGCAGGAAGTAAAGAAAAACTGCATTGATATATCTCACTATAATACGTTCATGAACACAAGTGTCCTTGAATTTTTTAGGAAACTATTTGATGAACTGCAAAGAATTTTTGCATGTAGTCTTAGATTTTCACTGACCTTAAGATTTTATAGGGAGCCGCGCTAGCTCAGTGGTTAGTGAACCGGACTACAAAGGACAAGGGGTAGGGTTCGATCCCAACCGACGGCTTCCGAGTTCACCCAGCCTTAAATGGGTACCGGATTTTTTTCTGGGAAAGTAAAGCAGCACGCGCGTAATATCGACCACATTACCCCAAAAAATCATGTGCTGAAGGTCTGTAAAATATAGGGTCACTAACACCATATTTCCCTATACGCCACTTGGCGTGACGGGGGTACTTTACTTTTTTTAAACTTAAGATTTTATGACATGTCTAAAGGTTGCCTAGATTTTGCAATCTGCAAAATTGTGTTTTATAACGTAAGGACATTTACAAAAAAGGCTGTCCTAAACATTTGATTTCAACAGTGAATAACATTTATAATTTTTATGTCGAACCACATAAAGGTACCTAGCAAAACACATCATTGACAGCAGATAATCATTTGTGAAACGGTGCAGATTCTATCTATCGAGCCGTAGCCGGCCCATAGAGCGTAGACTCAGATACTCCTCTTATCTAAATTTTTATTTCTAGCAGTTTTCAATCCTTCTAAAGATATTTATCAAATCTCGCCATTTGTCTCTGTTCTGTGCAATATACATCTTAAAAAACATTGATAGAAAGATCTATAGAGGTAAATAAAGATCTATATATGTGCTTTAGAGACTACACGAAAGCATTTGACAAAGTAAAGCATGTGGAAATAATCAATATGCTGGAGAAATTAAACATTTATGGCAAGGATCTGTGAATCATAAAAAAACATGTACTGGCAACAAACAGTAGCTATACGAATTAACAACCAAACAGGACAATTCCAATATATAAAGCAAGGAGTCAGACAAGGCTGTGTTCTGTCGCCGGATTTGTTTTCACTCTACAGCTAATATATTATGAGATCAATAGTTGACAAAAAGGAATTGAAGTCAACGGTCACAACATAAATAATTTGCGATATGGGGATGACACAGTCTTAATAGCAGAGACAGAGAATGAACTACAAGAAATGATAGACATAATAGTAAAAGAAAGCAACAAGAAAGGTCTCAGTCTGAATAGTAAGAAAACAGAAGTAATGGTATATCGAAGAAGCAATCATCACCAGCATGCAGCATAAAAATAAACAGGACAAATTTGAAACAAGTGCAACGCGTCAAATTCTTGGGCACAATAATAACATCAGATGGAAGATGCACCACAGAAATAAAAAACAGAATAGCTCAGGCCAAAATAGCATTTCAGAAAATGAAAAAATATCTTATGCAACATATCTATGTCAATAAAAATGAGAAAGAGAGTTCATCGGTGCTATATACGAGTAGAACCAATTCTGACCTATGGAAGCGAATCATGGACAGTAGACAAACAAATGAAAAGACGATTAGAGGCCACAGAGATGGGATTTCTCAGAAGAATGTTGAAAGTTCCCTGGACAGCTAAAAAGACTAACGAGGAAGTTCTCAAAGAGGTCAACACAAAAAGGGAGCTCTTAAAAAACATCAGAAAGAAGCAATCAACATTTTTCGGGCACATCACGAGAAGAGGAAAGTTGGAATACTTGGTTACAACTGGCAAAATAAAAGGAAAGAGAGATCGCGGACGACAAAGAGAGAAAATACTGGATAGCGTGGTGTCATGGCATGGAAAACAGTCAACAACAGAACTGATACGATGCACTGTAGATAGAACATTGTGGAGGGACATGATCGCCTACGCCAACCGGTATGATGCACATGATATGATGATATATTATATATATTATAATTATACATTTATATATATATTATATATATATATATATATATATATATATTGTGTGGTGGGGGTTATTCCTAGCTTTTTCTGTTTTTCATTTGTGATCTGATCTCTCAGGTTGTTTCCTGGCATTCATCTAACACATTTCTTCTCAACACTCATTAGTTGAAGATAAAGGTATCTGCCCTATGTTAGTTGATTGAGCAGTCACATCCCCTAGCAAACATTGTATGGGGAGCTTATACTATAGACTGGAAGCAGTTTTTGGGTAGACTCACACCGAGATACAAAGATTTCTGCAAGGCTTTCCTGAGTGAATTCTCCATGTGATAAAAATGATGAAAGGCTATCAAATGATCGTAGCACACTAAGATGATATATAAAAGACAACATAACAATGTCCAGTGAAATGAAGTCAAAATTAGAAGACATAGGTCGCAAGAAGATGCATCATCAAGTACCGGGCCTACTGGCGTAGGTGATCATGTCTCTCCACAACTTTCGATCTCGACAGTTCTTTTTCATTTCTGTTCTATCTATCTATTGACCTTTCGAGCCGTAGCCGGTCCATAGTGCATAGACCCAGATACTCTTTCTCTTATCTAATTTTTTATTCTAGCAGTTTTCAATCCTTGTAAAGATCTTTTGTCAAATCTGGCCATTTGTCTCCGTTCTGTGCAATCAGCTCTATCTCACTGAGAGAGCCGATTCATGCTGCTCTTGCCTCTCTCATCAATGTTCTTCTCAGTGTCTCTCTGGGTGTTCCTCTTTTCCTCTTACCTGTTGTTTCCCACATATGGGCTTGTTTTGCTATTCGGTTATTATCTCTTCTTATCACATTTCCAACACATGACTATCGTCTTTTCTTGATTCTCTATCTATCTATTGTCCTTTTGAGCCGAAGACGGCACAGAGGGCAGAACCACAATCTTAAAAACAGAAACCTTGAGTGCCAAGATGGCACCTATTGGAGATATCACTGCTTCTAAAATCGATGGTTATGTTTCCATAACAATACTTTTACAATGACAGCTTGTCATGTCATCGATCAACCTCCTTAGTTGCCAACTAAGTTGCCATGTGTCTAAGGATGCAAAATATTTGATTAAAGTTGGAGTGATCAGCGGTGCACATACCAAGTTTCAATCCATTCTCTGAGAACATTGTGAAACTATAATCTTTGGAGGATGTTCATGAATTTGTGAATGGACTATAGCATGAGCAAAAGTTTACAAGCATCAGAGTTGAAATAGGAACATCACTCACAGATGACGGAAGGATAAGATCAATGTTAGATAACCAAATATTGGCACAGTTATCACATCTGTAATTTGTGTTCATCAGATTTATATCTCTAGCGAATTCCCAAGGGACTAAACTCTGTGCAAATATAGCTTTTTCCTATTTTACACATTGGCATCTGAGTGCTCAGGTATCCCCCACCACACATGCAGATATTCTCCAACGTCAGAGGTACTCTCTATGTTTCATCGTAGGGAATTTTTTCCTACTAATTTTGCCAGGGCACCAGCCATTTTTGGCCTACTCTTTTTGATTTCCAACAGCCAATAGTTCTTTAACGTGCGCACAATGCACACAAGACCTCCTGTTTCTTGCCATTTAACGAGATGGCTAGACATCAAATCCCACTACCCAGAATCAAGGGGACGGTTTAAGCCACAGATTACATTTTCTTAATGAATTAAACAAATTTTACCAGAGGTGGTAATCGAACCTGGGGCCCTTTTATCTAGAGGCTGATGTCTTACCTCTAGACCAGCCAGTCCCACCACATACTCTACGACATAAAGTGGTATCACTAAATACCTAATACAGAATAAATCTATACCTACCTTGTGCTGACCGTTCCAAACTTGGACACTCAAGACAAATTGTGTCGAACTTGGATACTTAAGACAAATTGTGTCTAACTTGGACACTTAAGACAAATTGTGTCTAACTTGGACACTTAAGACAAATTGTGTCTAACATGGACACTCAAGACAAATTGTGTCTAACTTGGACACTTAAAACAAATTGTGTCTAACTTGGACACTCAAGACAAATTGTGTCTAACTTGGACACTCAAGACAAATTGTGTCTAACTTGGACACTCAAGATAAATTGTGTCGAACATGGACACTCAAGACAAATTGTGTCTAACTTGGACACTTAAGACAAATTGTGTCTAACTTGGACACTTAAGACAAATTGTGTCTAACTTGGACACTCAAGACAAATTGTGTCAAACTTGGACACTTAAAACAAATTGTGTCTAACTTGGACACTTAAGACAAATTGTGTCTAACTTGGACACTCAAGACAAATTGTGTCTAACTTGGACACTCAAGACAAATTGTTTCTAACTTGGACACTTAAGACAAATTGTGTCTAACTTGGACACTCAAGACAAATTGTGTCTAACTTGGACACTTAAGACAAATTGTGTCAAACTTGGACACTTAAGACAAATTGTGTCTAACTTGGACACTCAAGACAAATTGTGTCAAACTTGGACACTTAAGACAAATTGTGTCTAACTTGGACACTCAAGACAAATTGTGTCGAACTTGGACACTCAAGACAAATTGTGTCTAACTTGGACACTCAAGACAAATTGTGTCTAACTTGGACACTTAAAACAAATTGTGTCTAACTTGGACACTCAAGACAAATTGTGTCTAACTTGGACACTCAAGACAAATTGTGTCGAACTTGGACACTCAAGACAAATTGTGTCTAACTTGGACACTTAAGACAAATTGTGTCAAACTTGGACACTCAAGATAAATTGTGTCGAACGTGGACACTCAAGACAAATTGTGTCTAACTTGGACACTTAAGACAAATTGTGTCTAACTTGGACACTCAAGACAAATTGTGTCTAACTTGGACACTTAAGACAAATTGTGTTAAACTTGGACACTCAAGACAAATTGTGTCGAACTTGGACACTTAAGACAATTTGTGTCTAACTTGGACACTTAAGACAAATTGTGTCAAACTTGGGCACTTCAACATGAATTGCATATGTAAACTGATCGCTACAGAAATTAGATCACAAGGGGCAGGAGTGTCATTAATCGACCGACAATGAAATGGAACATAAGGACAAGTTTGGGCTATTCATGTACACCATACAAAGATGACAATTAAAATGACTTGACCATCTACAAAGAAGTGGGTTATTGTTGAGGACATACAAGGTTAGTAAGTGGATCAAGAACAAGGATAAAAGTGGAGAGGTGACGATACTTTGCAACATCACAGGTCGATTATCTGAGGATCTTCAATCTACGTTGGCGAGGAGAAAACAATCTCACCAAATATGGTTATGACGGGGGAAAAAGTGGTAATGATTGTATTCTGTGTCCAGTCAGATGTCTCCACTAATCAATATTTGTAGTCATTTGATGTGTCCAGCCCATCAGTCATTTGACGTGTCCAGCTAACCTGTGACAGCATTTAAGTCATTTGATGTGTCCAACTAACCTGTGGATGGCTGTGACAGCACATAAGTCATTTGATGTGTCCAACTAACCTGTGGATGGCTGTGACAGCACATAAGTCATTTGATGTGTCCAGCTAACTTGTGGATTGCTGTGACAGCACACAAGTCATTTGATGTGTCCAGCTCACCTGTGGATTGCTGTGGCAGCACATACGTCATTTGATATGTCCAGCTCACCTGTGGATTGCTGTGGCAGCACATCAGTCATTTGATGTGTCCAGCTCACCTGTGGATGACTGTGACAGCACATCCGTCATTTGATGTGTCCAGCTCACCTGTGGATGGCTGTGACAGCAAATCAATCATTTGATGTGTCCAGCTCACCTGTGGATGACTGTGACAGCACATCAGTAATTTGATGTGTTCAGCTCACCTGTGGATGGCTGTGGCAGTACATAAGTCATTTGATGTGTCCAGCTCACCTGTGGATGGCTGTGGCAGCACATCAGTCATTTGATGTGTCCAGCTAACCTGTGGATGGCTGTGACAGCACATAAATCATTTGATGTGTCCAACTAACCTGTGGATGGCTGTTACAGCACATAAGTCATTTGATGTGTCCAGCTAACTTGTGGATTGCTGTGACAGCACATAAGTCATTTGATGTGTCCAGCTAACCTGTGGATGGCTGTGGCAGCACATCAGTCATTTGATGTGTCCAGCTCACCTGTGACTGCACATCATTTGATGTGTCCAGCTCACCTATGGATTGCTGTGGCAGCACATCAGTCATTTAATGTGTCCAGCTTACCTATGGATTGCTGTGGCAGCACATACGTCATTTGATATGTCCAGCTCACCTGTGGATTGCTGTGGCAGCACATCAGTCATTTGATGTGTCCAGCTCACCTGTGGATGACTGTGACAGCACATCAGTCATTTGATGTGTCCAGCTCACCTGTGGATGGCTGTGACAGCAAATCATTTGATGTGTCCAGCTCACCTGTGGATGACTGTGACAGCACATCAGTCATTTGATGTGTTCAGCTCACCTGTGGCAGCACATAAGTCATTTGATGTGTCCAGCTCACCTGTAGATGGCTGTGGCAGCACATCAGTCATTTGATGTGTCCAGCTAACCTGAGGATGGCTGTGACAGCACATAAGTCATTTGATGTGTCCAACTAACCTGTGGATGGCTGTTACAGCACATAAGTCATTTGATGTGTCCAGCTAACTTGTGGATTGCTGTGACAGCACATAAGTCATTTGATGTGTCCAGCTAACCTGTGGATGGCTGTGGCAGCACATCAGTCATTTGATGTGTCCAGCTCACCTGTGACTGCACATCATTTGATGTGTCCAGCTCACCTATGGATTGCTGTGGCAGCACATCAGTCATTTAATGTGTCCAGCTTACCTATGGATTGCTGTGGCAGCATATACGTCATTTGATATGTCCAGCTCACCTGTGGATTGCTGTGGCAGCACATCAGTCATTTGATGTGTCCAGCTCACCTGTGGATGACTGTGACAGCACATCAGTCATTTGATGTGTCCAGCTCACCTGTGGATGGCTTGACAGCAAATCATTTGATGTGTCCAGCTCACCTGTGGATGACTGTGACAGCACATCAGTCATTTGATGTGTTCAGCTCACCTGTGGCAGCACATAAGTCATTTGATGTGTCCAGCTCACCTGTAGATGGCTGTGGCAGCACATCAGTCATTTGATGTGTCCAGCTAACCTGTGGATGGCTGTGACAGCACATAAGTCATTTGATGTGTCCAGCTCACCTGTGGATGGCTGTGACAGCACCTAAGTCATTTGATGTGTCCAGCTCACCTGTGGATTGCTGTGGCAACACATCAGTCATTTGATGTGTCCAGCTCACCTGTGGATTGCTGTGACTGCACATGTCATTTGATGTGTCCAGCTCACCTGTGGATGGCTGTGGCAGCACATCAGTCAATTAATGTGTCCAGCTCACCTATGGATGGCTGTGGCAGCACATCAGTCATTTGATGTGTCCAGCTCACCTGTGGATGGCTGTGGCAGCACATCAGTCATTTGATGTGTCCAGCTCACCTGTGGATGGCTGTGGCAGCACATCAGTCATTTGATGTGTCCAGCTCACCTGTGGATGGCTGTGGCAGCACATCAGTCATTGATGTGTCCAGCTCACCTGTGGATGGCTGTGGCAGCACATAAGTCATTTGATGTGTCCAGCTCACCTGTGGATGGCTGTGGCAGCACATCAGTCTTTTGATGTGTCCAGCTCACCTGTGGATGGCTGTGGCAGCACATCAGTCATTTGATGTGTCCAGCTAACCTGTGGATGGCTGTGACAGCACATCAGTCATTTGCTTGCGTTCGCCCGATGACTATAGTATCACTAGAGTCAAGCATAAAACAAACAGCCAACACTCAATCTGTGTAGAATAATCATCTTTAATCAATAACAATTTCATGAGCATGATCATAATGGCTTGGACAGCTGATTCAGCTTATATGATGAATGTACTGAAGAGATGTGATAGAGATGGTAAATTTGATGAAATCAGATATAGTTTGTGCCATGAAATAGGATATGCTGTACTGGATCATTCTTGTTCAATTATAAGTGAACACTTTTGAGACACGCAAGACAAACATTCTATTAATCTATATAATTTGGGTTGTCTGTCAATTTGGCACTGAAACACTAACTGGTGGCACATGTCTCCTTCAGTGCCATCTCAGATGTGCCACACAGGTCATGTTGAGACTTTCAATGAGGAACATATTCACACAAAGATATCTGCAATGACTAGCCAGTGACCTTCAACATGTATTTGTGATCTAGAAGCTAGGAGATGAGGGTCAATGTTGATGAAAATGTCTGAGCTGAAATCACAGACACCATGAACAAAGATCAAGTTTATCACTGAGGAAAGATGGCTACTATTGGTTTGTGAGTCTCAGAGTCAATGTTTGTGAAATGTTACATCATTTACACAACTCAGTCCAATGTTTGTGAAATGTTACATCATTTACACAACTCAGTCCAAAGTTTGTGAAATGTTACATCATTTACACAACTCAGTCCAAAGTTTGTGAAATGTTACATCATTTACACAACTCAGTCCAATGTTTGTGAAATGTTACATCATTTACACAACTCAGTCCAATGTTTGTGAAATGTTACATCATTTACACAACTCAGTCCAATGTTTGTGAAATGTTACATCATTTACACAACTCAGCCAAATGTTTGTGAAACGCAACATCATTTACACAACCCAATGTTTGTGAAACATTACATCATTTACACAACTCAGCCCAATGTTTGTGAAATGTTACATCATTTACAAAACTCAGCCCAATGTTTGTGAAACGTTACAACAATTACACAACTCAGTCCAATGTTTGTGAAACATTACATCATTTACACAACTCAGCCCAATGTTTGTGAAACGTTACATCATTTACACAACTCAGGCCAATGTCTGTGAAATGTAACATCATTTACACAACCCAATGTTTGTGAAACGTTACATCATTTACACAACTCAGGCCAATGTTTGTGAAATATATCATACTTAACACTTGTTTCTAAAGCTGTGACCACACACACAATGGTTTTAACCTATTTGGACCGATGTTTGATATAAAATATTCACAGCATAATAATAACACCAAAATTGAAGACTACAATAACAGAAAAATTAACTTCACACACAACTGAATGAATTTTTCATAATTAAATTCTGAAAGACAATATATTACATACTACTCAAACTGAAATATAAACTTTCATACAGAAATAACAAATTAGGTAACATTTTGATCACCACAATAACAAATAAGACAACATTTTTCACTCTACAATAACAGAAAGATGACATTTTACATGCTACAATAACAGAAAGATGACATTTTACATGCTACAATAACAGAAAGATGACATTTTACATGCTACAATAATAGAAAGATGACATTTTACATGCTACAATAACAGAAAGATGACATTTTACATGCTACAATAATAGAAAGATGACATTTTACATGCTACAATAATAGAAAGATGAAACTTTACATGCTACAATAACAGAAAGATGAAACTTTACATGCTACAATAACAGAAAGATGACATTTTACATGCTACAATTAACAGAAAGATGAAACTTTACATGCTACAATAACAGAAAGATGACATTTTACATGCTACAATAATAGCAAGATGACATTTTACATGCTACAATAACAGAAAGATGAAACTTTACATGCTACAATAACAGAAAGATGAAACTTTACATGCTACAATAACAGAAAGATGACATTTTACATGCTACAATAATAGCAAGATGACATTTTACATGCTACAATAACAGAAAGATGACATTTTATATGCTACAATAATAGCAAGATGACATTTTACATGCTACAATAACTGAAAGATGACATTTTACATGCTACAATAGCAGAAAAATTACATTTTACTTGCTACAATAACTGAAAGATACAATAACACTAAAATAACAGCAAGATGACATTTTACATGCTTCAATAACTGAAAGATAAAATAACACTAAAATAACAGCAAGATGACATTTTACATGCTTCAATAACTGAAAGATACAATAACACTAAAATAACAGCAAGATGACATTTTACATGCTACAATAACTGAAAGATACAATAACACTACAATAACAGAAAGATGACATTTTACATGCTTCAATAACTGAAAGATACAATAACACTACAATAACAGCAAGATGACATTTTACATGCTTCAATAACTGAAAGATACAATAACACTAAAATAACACAAGATGACATTTTACATGCTACAATAACTGAAAGATACAATAACACTACAATAACAGAAAGATGACATTTTACATGCTACAATAACTGAAAGATACAATAACACTACAATAACAGAAAGATGACATTTTACATGCTATAATAACTGAAAGATACAATAACACTAAAATAACAGCAAGATGACATTTTACATGCTACAATAACTGAAAGATACAATATCACTAAACGAACAGAAAGATGACATTTTACATGCTTCAATAACTGAAAGATACAATAACACTACAATAACAGAAAGATGACATTTTACATGCTACAATAACTAAAAGATACAATAACACTACAATAACAGAAAGATGACATTTTACATGCTACAATAACTGAAAGATACAATAACACTACAATAACAGAAAGATGACATTTTACATGCTTCAATAACTGAAAGATACAATATCACTACAATAACAGAAAGATGACATTTTACATGCTACAATAACTAAAAGATACAATAACACTACAATAACAGAAAGATGACATTTTACATGCTACAATAACTGAAAGATACAATATCACTACAATAACAGAAAGATGACATTTTACATGCTTCAATAACTGAAAGATACAATAACACTACAATAACAAAAAGATGACATTTTACATGCTACAATAACTGAAAGATACAGTATCACTAAAAGAACAGAAAGATGACATTTTACATGCTACAATAACTAAAAGATACAATAACACTACAATAACAGAAAGATGACATTTTACATGCTACAATAACTGAAAGATACAATAACACTACAATAACAGAAAGATGACATTTTACATGCTACAATAACACTACAATAACAGAAAGATGACATTTTACATGCTACAATAACACTACAATAACAGAAAGATGACATTTTACATGCTACAATAACTAAAAGATACAATAACACTACAATAACAGAAAGATGACATTTTACATGCTTCAATAACTGAAAGATACAATAACACTACAATAACAGAAAGATGACATTTTACATGCTACAATAACACTACAATAACAGAAAGATGACATTTTACATGCTACAATAACTAAAAGATACAATAACACTACAATAACAGAAAGATGACATTTTACATGCTTCAATAACTGAAAGATACAATAACACTACAATAATAGAAAGATGACATTTTACATGCTACAATAACACTACAATAACAGAAAGATGACATTTTACATGCTTCAATAACTGAAAGATACAATAACACTACAATAACAGAAAGATGACATTTTACATGCCACAATAACTGAAAGACAATATTCAACATGCTACAATAACTGAAAGATAACATTCAACATGCTACAATAACTGAAAGATGAAATTTGACACCATACAATAACATAAAAATCAACTTTATAATTCAACAATAAAGACATAGATGAACAGTCTCACACCAGAACTACAGTAGAATAAATTATATCAGCTGCATACACATGAGTAAACAATTAAAACCGATATTAAAGATGGACTTTACAATGAGCCCATTTGTGGAAACATTAATTTAGAACTATGGTAATAAAAAAAGCAACTTAACATATCAACAAATAGAAGGAGAACTTGTAGAGTCAATAGAGTTTCTCTGGAAGTAGACAAAAGTAACTCCAGTTGTCAGGCATGCTGGAATGAATGGATTAACTATTAGACAACAATATCAGACTACACTTGCCCTTGATATGTTTATCTATAATATGAGATATATTTTCTCTATTTTTATTTTAAAACATAACAGAATGTTGATGATACACTGGCAAAGTGGGAGGGAAAAAATAAACTACTTCAACCACACAAAAGTGTACCTTAATTTGTCAGAAGCAGTTTACAAGTAAAACTTATAATAATTGCTAGGAGCAGATACAAGGGTTTAATCAGGAGCATACAAAGATCTGGTAGGAGCAGATACATGAACCAATAACATGACATGTTTGACTACCAAAATAAGATCCTTTGAGAACTTTCCCATCTTATATGGCCTTCATTTCTTCCTAAACAACTTTGTCTCACAATTTGTATCTGTCATTACATGTCATTAGGCCAAAGGCCATCAGCTCACAGGCTGCCGACACTCATTCACTACATTTTTTAAGTCTAAGGAATGTTTATAATGTCCCCATTTAATGAAACATAACTGTTGCTGCAAGTGATTTTTTAGGATTATTTGTCAATGACAACAAAGTTATATTGGTTCTATACAGAATGAGACTTGGAGAAAATAAACATGATTGTCTACGATGTTTAAAGGAGTGAAGCACAGTTACTTGTATCAGTCATGACATTTGAAGAAGAGTTCACAATTACCTATGTCAAACATTGTGAAGTTTAAAAGAGAGGATAAAGATTACCTATGTCAATTATTGTGAAGTATAAAAGAGAGGATAAAGGTTACCTATGTCAATTATTGTGAAGTATAAAAGAGAGGATAAAGATTACCTATGTCAATTATTGTGAAGTATAAAAGAGAGGATAAAGATTACCTATGTCAATTATTGTGAAGTATAAAAGAGAGGATAAAGATTACCTATGTCAATTATTGTGAAGTATAAAAGAGAGGATAAAGATTACCTATGTCAATTATTGTGAAGTATAAAAGAGAGGATAAAGATTACCTATGTCAATTATTGTGAAGTATAAAAGAGAGGATAAAGGTTACCTATGTCAATTATTGTGAAGTATAAAAGAGAGGATAAAGATTACCTATGTCAATTATTGTGAAGTATAAAAGAGAGGATAAAGATTACCTATGTCAATTATTGTGAAGTATAAAAGAGAGGATAAAGATTACCTATGTCAATTATTGTGAAGTATAAAAGAGAGGATAAAGGTTACCTATGTCAATTATTGTGAAGTATAAAAGAGAGGATAAAGATTACCTATGTCAATTATTGTGAAGTATAAAAGAGAGGATAAAGGTTACCTATGTCAATTATTGTGAAGTATAAAAGAGAGGATAAAGGTTACCTATGTCAATTATTGTGAAGTATAAAAGAGAGGATAAAGATTACCTATGTCAATTATTGTGAAGTATAAAAGAGAGGATAAAGATTACCTATGTCAATTATTGTGAAGTATAAAAGAGAGGATAAAGATTACCTATGTCAATTATTGTGAAGTATAAAAGAGAGGATAAAGGTTACCTATGTCAATTATTGTGAAGTATAAAAGAGAGGATAAAGGTTACCTATGTCAATTATTGTGAAGTATAAAAGAGAGGATAAAGGTTACCTATGTCAATTATTGTGAAGTATAAAGGAGAGGATAAAGGTTACCTATGTCAATTATTGTGAAGTATAAAGGAGAGGATAAAGGTTACCTATGTCACTCTGACACATACAATGGATGAAGATGACCCTAGTTGTGTGAACAAGACAAGATGCAATATGAATATTTAAAAAAAAAAAAAGAAGACATTGGTAAGTTATGAAGGTGAGGATATGGATAAATCTGACATCTATGACATGACATTGGATGGTGGAGCAATGTTTCAACTTCCCATTAAAGACATAGCCTTTGGAGGCCAGCGGACCAGCGTTCTTTTTTTTCTCGTTATTTTCTGCCATAGTTTTGTGAGACATGCAGCCTGTGGTCACTAAGGCTGGGCGAGCAACCCAAAACTGATTAATACCTCACTTGATTTCTCTCTATTCCTGAGACTCAAAAGCAGACTGGCCAATGTGAAGAGGACCCCTGCTATTTTGCAGTGGTGAGATCAGTTGATATAGAAGACCTAGTATTATAGCATGACAAGCTACAACCTGTCAGCAGAACCTGAGAAGTTAAGAAAATATATGGCCACATCATTTTCCATATGTAAAAGTCATCAATGTATTCAATTATGGCCTCCAGCTGTAACAATTTACTGTGAGTCTCTAGACGAGCTTCTCTCTTTATGATGGAAGAGGCTAATGTTCAGATCTTAGCAGATCTGTCTGGACCAATTATAGCAGGCAGATGTTCTTTGTTTAATGTGCTGGTGAGTCTACCACCTGTAACTATCACAGACTGGTAGATGTTGACACAGCTAAGTGAACATCTCTTTAAACACCAGTCTTATTTCGAGGCTGTCTGGCCACTGTCAAACCCTAATGAAGCTGCTTGATCTATCTCTTTACAACCGTTACAGAGGCTGCAAGGATTTTTTACTTACAACTATTGCAGAGGTTGCAAGGATTATTCACTTACAACTATTGCAGAGGCTGCAAGGATTATTTACTTACAACTGTTACAGAGGCTGCAAGGATTATTTACTTACAACTGTTACAGAGGCTGCAAGGATTATTTACTTACAACTGTTACAGAGGCTGCAAGGATTATTTACTTACAATTGTTACAAAAGCTGTAATGATTATTTATTTACAACCATTACAGAAACTGTAAGGATTATTTACTTACAACTGTTACAGGGGCTGCAAGGATTATTTACTTACAACTGTTACAGAGGCTGCAAGGATTATTTACTTACAACTGTTACAGAGGCTGCAAGGATTATTTACTTACAACTGTTACAGAAGCTGCAAGGATTATTTACTTACAACTGTTACAGAAGCTGCAAGGATTATTTACTTACAACTGTTACAGAAGCTGCAAGGATTATTTACTTACAACCGTTACAGAGGCTGCAAGTATTATTTACTTACAACTGTTACAGAGGCTGCAAGGATTATTTACTTACAACTGTTACAGAAGCTGTAAGGATTATTTACTTACAACTGTTACAGAGGCTGCAAGTATTATTTACTTACAACTGTTACAGAGGCTGCAAGTATTATTTACTTACAACTGTTACAGAGGCTGCAAGTATTATTTACTTACAACTGTTACAGAGGCTGCAAGTATTATTTACTTACAAATGTTACAGAGGCTGCAAGGATTATTTACTTACAACTGTTACCGAGGCTGCAAGGATTATTTACTTACAACTGTTACCGAGGCTGCAAGGATTATTTACTTACAAGTGTTACAGAGGCTGCAAGGATTATTTACTTACAACTGTTACCGAGGCTGCAAGGATTATTTACTTACAACTGTTACCGAGGCTGCAAGGATTATTTACTTACAACTGTTACAGAAGCTGCAAGGATTATTTACTTACAACTGTTACCGAGGCTGCAAGGATTATTTACTTACAACTGTTACAGAAGCTGCAAGGATTATTTACTTACAACTGTTACAGAAGCTGCAAGGATTATTTACTTACAACTGTTACCGAGGCTGCAAGGATTATTTACTTACAACTGTTACAGAAGCTGTAAGGATTATTTACTTACAACTGTTACAGAAGCTGTATGATTATTTCTTTACCACCATTACAGAAACTGCGTGGATTATTTACTTGCACTCTCCACAGAATATGTATAAATTATGTGTTTACATCCATGATCTCTCTAAAAAAAACCCTAGAGGCCTTCAGACATGCATGTTCATTCATTCATGATGCACACTGAGAAGCATGTTCCTCCATAAGCCTCAATCTTGTGTGCATGTTCAGCAAACAATTTACAATATGCTTCAGGTCAAGGTTTCAGCTGCATGCTGTTTATTGTGAATGCCCTGGATTTTAAGATGAAAGAAGCTGAGGAATTGAGAAAATAAATGTCAGTCAGGTGCATAATCACACTTCAGCACCCAAGTCCAATACACCGTTTTCTGCTATAGGAACAAAGTGATCCCTGAGTTGTACTAGAAGAATAGTCTTGTCAATATGAGACCTTTTAGTTGGGTCCAGGTTGCCTGGGGTCCAGCGATGAACTATTGTGCCCTCCATCCCTTTCTTAGGGGCCCACTCCTTCCAGCCGCTCTTACCACCAACTGCTCGCCAATCATCATTGGGCCATTGGACATCTGACTTCTTGCCAGCATTGATGGAGTCATACACTAGGCTGATGTCCATGATCTGTGAGTTTAGTAATGAGAGAACAAAAAATATAGAAAAAAGAGACTGATCAAATTAGCTAGGAATATTTAGTGAAGAATACAGTAAAAATGAAATTTGTTGTCCATTAAAATATGTAAATGGTTGGTTTATTGTTAAAAGTGAGTATGAACATGAGAGCCACAATAACTTAGGAGTTCGTGAACTGGACAACTAAGGACAAGAGGTCAGGTTTGATTCTGATTGGCAGCTTCTAGGCTCACCCAGTCTTAAATGGGTGCATCATTTTTTTCTGGGAAAAAAAAATAGCGACACAGGAATGATACAGACTAATGACTTCCAAATAATGTGCAGATGGTCTCTAGAAAATATAGGCACTAACACCATATACCCTAGACACCACATGGTGTAATTGTTATTTTTTCTGTTTGAACATGAGTCCTGCTACAATGAGGACATGGAACATTATCATTATGTAATATTAAAGTTTGACATGACTATTTATTAATTTGTTTCATACCCTCAGCAATCTTATTTTTGATTAGCAGCCATGTTCTCCTAAGCATCACAATTGATACTTGTGTATTTTATTGAACTCTTCAGTGTGCACCTAAACCTGTTCTTTGTCCACCACATGACCCGATGGAGTTTAAAAATACTGAGAGTAAGAGAAGCAGAGGAAGACAGAAAGAATAAATAAATCTAGGATGGAATGACAAAGTGTTTGAGAAAACACAGGTCAAGAGAATCATAGAGACAATGGTTGCAAGAGTGCCCACATGAAGAATAAGACAGGAAGCTGACTGGTTATAAAAAGCTCTGATCTATGATTTCAATCATTGCAACCACCAGCACACAGCTTTACTCTAGACTGGAACTGGATAGGTCATGTGCTCAGAAAAGATCTAGAAACAGGGGCTACCATGCAGTGGACTCAGGAGAGAAGGTGAAAGACGGGCACACTAAGGTCAACCTGGTGGAGGACATGGGGGAGAGAGAGTTTAGAAGAATAGGCCAGACATGAAGCAGCTAGAGAAAGATGGGCACACTAAGGTCAACCTGGTGGAGGACATGGGGGAGAGAGAGTTTAGAAGAATAG
This sequence comes from Megaustenia siamemsis, assembly GCA_032433765.1. Classification (NCBI taxonomy): domain Eukaryota; kingdom Metazoa; phylum Mollusca; class Gastropoda; order Stylommatophora; family Ariophantidae; genus Megaustenia; species Megaustenia siamemsis. Next base: position 9,512,035 of record JAVIAB010000050.1, read on the forward strand.
GCCAGACATGGAGCAGCTAAAGAAAGATGGCCACAGATCACACAAGAGAAGAACTTTGTTGTTGCTTACAAGACACCACAGGACATATCGGCCACTGACTGCTTGGTCAGCCAGTAACCAGAGAAAGACATACAGCTTTGTTGTATAACTTCTAAACTTAGTGTGACCCCCTGTTTGCTGTGTAATACCCACAAACATACTGTAACTCTCTATTGTTCAGCAAACCTACTTATGACTTTGATGCATAACCTACAAACTTACTGTAACACTTTGTTTGTTGTATAACCTACAAACTTACTGTAACGCTTTGTTGTATAACATAAAAACTTACTGTAACACTTTGTTTGTTGTATAACCTACAAACTTACTGTAACACTTTGTTTGTTGTATAACATACAAACTTACTGTAACACTTTGTTTGTTGTATAACCTACAAACTTACTGTCAGCCTCTTTTTGTTGTATAATATCCAAACTGACACTGTTTTTTGTACAACATCCCAACTGTGACCCTGTTTTTGTTGTAAAACACCCAACTTACTTATAATGACTATTGTATAACACCACACTTACTTAAGATGGCTGTTGTATAACACCCAACTTACTTATAATGACTGTTGTATAACACCCAACTTACTTATAATGACTGTTGTATAACACCCAAGCTTACTTATAATGACTGTTGTATAACACCCAAGCTTACTTATGACTTGTATAACACCCAACTTACTTATTATGACTGTTGTATAACACCCAAGCTTACTTATAATGACTGTTGTATAACACCCAAGCTTACTTATGACTTGTATAACACCCAACTTACTTATTATGACTGTTGTATAACACCCAACTTACTTATAATGACTGTTGTATAACACCCAACTTACTTATTATGACTGTTGTTTAACACCCAACTTACTTATAATGACTGTTGTATAACACCCAACTTACTTATAATGACTGTTGTATAACACCCAACTTACTTATAATGACTGTTGTATAACACCACACTTACTTAAGATGACTGTTGTATAACACCCACCTTACTTATAATAACTGTTGCATAACACCCAACTTACTTATAATGACTGTTGTATAACACCACACTTACTTAAGATGACTGTTGTATAACACCTAACTTACTTATAATGACTGTTGTATAACACCCAACTTACTTATAATGACTGTTGTATAACACCCAAGCTTACTTATAATGACTGTTGTATAACACCCAAGCTTACTTATGACTTGTATAACACCAAACTTACTTATTATGACTGTTGTATAACACCACACTTACTTATAATAACTGTTGTATAACACCCAAACTCACTTATAATGACTTGTATAACACCCAAACTTACTTATAATGACTGTTGTATAACACCCAAACTTATTTATAATAACTGTTGTATAACACCCAAACTCACTTATAATGACTGTTGTATAACACCCAAACTCACTTATAATGACTGTTGTATAACACCCAAACTTACTTATAATGACTGTTGTATAACACCCAAACTCACTTATAATGACTGTTGTATAACACCCAAACTTATTTATAATGACTGTTGTATAACACCCAAACTTACTTATAATGACTGTTGTATAACACCCAAACTTACTTATAATGACTGTTGTATAACACCCAAACTTATTTATAATGACTGTTGTATAACACCCAAACTTATTTATAATGACTGTTGTATAACACCCAAACTTATTTATAATGACTGTTGTATTCAACCCAAACTTATGAAGACCTTGTTGTATGACATCCAAACCTTTGTTGTATAAAACCCAAACATATTAATGATGACTGTTGTATAACACTCAAACTTACTCATGATGATTTTGTTATATAACATATAACCCTACTTATGATGACTGTTGTATAACATCCAAACTTACTTACTGTGACCCTGTGTGGAAGGTTGTCTTTATGTGTCGACTCACTGATCAGGTTTGTGAGGTTGGCCAGCGGTGCAAGGGCATTGACTTTACTCGCAGATGAAGCCGTTGAGATGAGGCTCCCACGGTTGCCTAATTGCTGCAGGGGTATTTCTACTTGCTGGGAGTTGTTAACAGTCAGTCGTGGAGCTGAGCCTGTCAGCCAGAACAAGGTAAAACATATGATGATGATGATGTACACATGTTTACAAATAACACCACCATCCTTTAAGACATAAACAATATAGAGAAACAACATTGAGGAGCCAGAAATGAAGAAACAACATAGAGATGACCAGAAACAACATAGAGATGAACAGAAGCAACATAGATATGACCAGAAATGACCAGAAACAACATAGAGATGACCAGAAACAACATAAAGGCGACTAGAAATGACCAGAAACAACATAGAGATGACCAGAAACAACATAGAGATGACCAGAAACAACATAGAGATGACTAGAAATGACCAGAAACAACATAGAGATGACCAGAAACAACATAGAGATGACCACAAACAACATAGAGATGACTAGAAATGACCAGAAACAACATAGAGATGACCAGAAACAACATAGAGATGACCAGAAACAACATAGAGATGACCACAAACAACATAGAGATGACTAGAAATGACCAGAAACAACATAGAGATGACCAGAAACAACATAAAGATAACCAGAAACAACATAGAGATGACCAGAAATGACATAGAGATGACCAGAAACAACATAGAGATGACCAGAAACAACATAGAGATGACCAGAAACGACAGAAATAACCAGAAACAACATCGAAATGATAGAAACAACATAGAAATGACAGAAACAACATAGAGATGACCAGAAACAACATAGAGATGACCAGAAACAACATAGAGATGACCAGAAACGACAGAGATGATCAGAAGCAACATAGAGATAACCAGAAACAACATAGAGAAGCCAGAAACAACATAGAGATGACTAGAAACAACACAGAGAGGCCAGAAACAACAGAGATAACCAGAAACAACAGAGATAACCAGAAACAACATAGAGATGACCAGAAACAACATAGAGATGACCAGAAACAACATAGAGATGACCAGAAACAACATAGAGATGACCAGAAACAACAGAGATAACCAGAAACAACATAGAGATGACCAGAAACAACATTGAGATGACCAGAAACAACATTGAGATGACAAGAAACGACAGAGATGACCTGAAACAACATAGAGATACTAGAAACAACATAGAGATGACCAGAAACAACATTGAGATGACAAGAAACGACAGAGATGACCTGAAACAACATAGAGATACTAGAAACAACATAGAGATGACCATAAATAACATAGAGATGACCAAAAACAACATAGAGATGACCAGAAACAACATTGAGATGACTAGAAACAACACAGAGAAGCCAGAAATAACATAGAGATGACCAGAAAACAACATAGAGATGACCAGAAAACAACATAGAGATGACCAGAAAACAACATAGAGATGACCAGAAACAACATTGAGATGACTAGAATTATTGGTTATGGAAGGCCTCGGTATCACAGCAAACGAATTAAAATCCATAATTGCTCAACCGCCCGTGCCAGTGGAATCATCCGAATTACTAACTCATCTCCCAAATAAAGAAAGGTAACTGTAGTCCCCATCATAGCAGTCTCAGCACACGCCAAAAGACATAAGGCGAAACAGCGCAGAAAGTGAACACAGCCAACTGTTCCCTGTCATACGATATCATCATTCATCGTAAACAAGCGGGATATATCGAAGCAGGATCAAAACGGATGAGACACACAGCTCACGGTGTGCACAGAGCACTTAACTCAGTAGCTCCTGCAACAAGCCGGACTTGGAATATGAGGAAACTGCAACAAGGAACACTTTTCAGACTTAGCCTTCAATGGTTCCTGCCGCCTATCCACCATATACCATGGGAGTTCACGTCCTCCCGAAAATAATGATCGTCATAGCACTTGATGATGTTAGGCCATCATTGATGACTCCAATTCCAAACATATAGACACACAGTGGTGGTAAGTTATCATTTCCAATCCAACAGAAGCCACATGACCTGTAGTTAGTAAAACCACAGAGAGAATATGATTTTGTGACCTTCACTGATTCACTCTTAGATGTGAATGTGTAGTTTACACAAGAGGAGAAGTTTTCAACTACAGTGATCCCATTTAATGCAATTCTGGGATAGCAAGGCAAGTCTCCTTTATAGCAGCAGAAATTGATGTTCTCCGCTCCCTTCTTGTAGCTGCCGCCACACGATTCTGATGTCTCATTAACTTGGACATCATTCAAGAACAATGTCAGATTAACATTCCATAGATCTGGCTCTGCTGATGAAGTGCTTGGTGCAACAGTTGTATCAATCATACAGGAGGCTCCTGGTTTCTGGTCATTAATATCACAGACGGCACATGATGTTGAAATATTCAGTATTTCTTTCTGGAGTGTAAATATGTGGCACACACATGGAGAGTTTTTTGTGGTCACAGTAATCCCATTAAAGGCAATTCTAGGGTAGCATGGCATAGCTGTTTCAGAACAGCACAATTCTATGATGTTTTCAGTGTTCGCTATAAAGCTGCTGCTGCTACACAATCCTGACCAATTATAGATGTGGACATTATTCACTTGCAATGACAAAACTGCTTTGTTTACATCATAAACCTCTGGAAGCGAATCATTTATGGGACTAATAGTACAATTTATTCTTCCATCAGGGATATCTTCATTGAGTCCCCCTAAAAAGGTCTTTGGTTAAAAAGCACATATGCTTTTGAGTTAAACACAAATGAGCCCACTTTATAGATTCAAAATGATCCTTGCCAATGCCATCCGTTTGCACAAGTTAGGTCCTTAGTTACCAAAGTGACAAACGTCTGAAACGAAGCCATTGAATTAACGACTTTACAGCGAAGGTTAACGAACTGTGAACAAACATTTATGTTCAAACCCTTGAAAACATTTTCAAAAATCTGCCAACTCGCTGGAATAACATATGTCGTGTTGTTCAATGTAAACATTGCTTAGTCCATAGCTCGAATATAAATAAGCTGCCATTTTGGTGCGTCCCATGACTTCCTCCATCACTGACGTCATCATTGACTAGAAATGACCAAAAAACAACATAGAGATGACCAGAAACAACACAGAGATGACCAGAAACAACACAGAGAAGCCAGACATATCTGGAAGAAGAGAGAGTTGTTTGGACATGAATTTGAATCATCACACACCAGGCAGTAAAGTCCTTGTGTCAAGCCAGATCTGTCAAGTTATCTATATCATCATCATGTTCCTATATCTAAGATTGTCATGATTCTCCAACAGTGTCTGTCCCTTGTCTTCCTGCCATACTTTGATAGACTATTATATATATTCATCCCCTTTGTCCAAACATCATATGTGTTGTTTCCCATATGCCTTTAACCCTATCTTCTCAAGATTTTTCATAAAGGTGCCTTATCTTTAAATATTTTAATTAGAGCAAAACTTGAGAGAAATGTCCCTTCAAATCACCAACTCATGACCATTGTCTTTATGTTCCCATGCAGATCTAACCAATCAATGACATTTAGACATGTCACAAGAACCAAGGAAGAATAGGAATGAGAGTAGCTATACACAAAAACAAAGAAATCTAAAAAAAACAAAAAAAAAAACCACTGCTGTACAAGACAAAAGGGAGACATATTGATATTTATTATCTTTTCATGTGCACATTTAATTTCTGTCATTTATCCAATGGAGCTGGTGTCCAAATGGCTTTCAATAGGGCTTGGTATCACTGGCAGTCAGAGGTCAACATATAAAGGTGTTCTCTCCACACCTGAGGATGTGTGACTAGAATCTGGTGCCAGCATTTGGCAACAACCAAAAGCATATTTTATGGGTGATAAATGTGCTACTTTCCCAGAAAACAAAATCTCAGTTAACATATTATATATATATATATATATAAATATAAACATAATGTTGTAGTAATGAAGAACAAGCAATATCTTCTACAAAAATATAACTGAAAATTCAAGCCTTTGAAATGTGGATTTATAGAAGAATAGAAAAATCTGGATGGAAAGAAAAGAACACAAATTATGAAGTCTTAAAACAACTAAAAATGATAAAAAAGAACTACTAAACACAATTCAAACAAGACAAATGAAATTTTTTAGGCATGTTAAAAGACATAGCAGCCTGCCTACTAAAGGTAATCTTGGAAGGGAAAATACAAAGTAAAAGAGGCAGAGGCAGACCTGAAACAGAGTATAGAGGGGGTATGGTGGAAACAGGCTATAGCAATAGTAAGTTTGAAACAGGAGATAGCAGCGATAGGAAATTAGTGAGTGAAGGGCAGAATGTAAACAAAGGGGGGATAATTAGGAAGGAGGGCTGATAGGTGTTCAAGGGCTCGAGAAGGTAGTGAGTAAGCAAGAATCACGGGGGGCAGGAAAAAAGCCAGAGGTGAGTGAACAAAGGATTAAGTTGAGAGGTTAGTGTTGAGGGATCAGGTGTGCGCAAGACAGAGTAGTTAGAGTAGTGTTGGTCATTCGATTCAGAAGTGGGTTCAGTGCGGGCGGCTTGTGTACAGACAGCCGATTACCGTGAACGGGGGGTTGAGGGAATTCAGAGAGTTTGTCCAGAACAGGTCAGTGTTATGAAGTGGTAGTTAGCTATGTAATTGTGAATTCCTGGAGACGTGTAGAATAGATATAGTCATGTAGAGAATTGACTACGAAGCTGGTAGCTTATAATAGCGCAGAGACTTTTGAATCATTGTGAGTACTCTAGTCACAGAGGACAGATGTTGAATTATTGTGAGTGTTCTAATTAGCATAGAGCAGAGACATGTATATTAATTGTGAGTGTTCTGACCGAATTTCAATGAATTAGAATAGAAATAGTCATGGAGAGAAGTGACTACGGAGCTGATAGCCTCTAACAGCGCAGAGACTTTTGAATCAGTGTGAGTATTCATTTCATATAGAACAGATGTTGAATTATTATGAGTGTTCTACTTAGCATAGAACAGAGACTTTGAATTAATTGTGAGTGTTCTCACTAGCATAGAACAGATACGGTTGAATTAACTGTGAGTGTTTTCACTAGCATAGAGCAGAGACGGTTGAATTAATTGTGAGTAGTCTCATTAGCACAAGACAGAGACGTTTGAATTAATGGTGAGTGCTAGCACTAAACAAGTGCAGAGACTGTTGTATTATTGTCAAGGTCTCACTCATGTTGAGGAGGCGAATAGTATTGTGCATTGAATGTGTTGTCAGTGAGAGAATCAAGCCGGAATGAGAGGCCACCATGAGAGTGACAGTGGACATTTTTGTAAATTTCTGGGGATGGATTGTTGTGTATAATAAACGTTGAATTGTTGACTTCCATGGTGTTGAAACATGCTTGGCAATGCTAGCTGTGTTCTTATTGTCTTGTCCTGACGGCGAACGGATTAGGGTTGTCCTGACCCATAGATTGAACAGCGCGAAGTACTTCTAACGATCAACAGGCAGTCAAGTCGTCTTGGCCAGCGCAACCGGCTGGTGCCCAAGGAGATGGTAGGAGTCATAAGGGGCTCAGATCTCCATGAGCTTCTGTCGAGATATCCACAGAGGAAAGTCGAGGGAGAGTCAGACCGCCATTAGTGGTGTGACATGTTCTTAAGGTCAAGCAGGGAGATGGCTCAAAATGTAGTGAGCTGTCTGTGTGCATCTTCCGTGTAAGGTGTATATGAGGCAAGGCTTGGCAAGTCTTTCCAATAGTGAAGCAGAGAACCAGTCAAGTCAATGCGGGCAAGGGGAACTTGCCTACGACACTTTCTATGGTCCATATCGGCAGTGAAGGAGCGTCACAGGCGAGGGAAAGGCCTACGTCCACCACGTGTAGTGGTACATAGTGGGCATTGGTGTGGTGTACACCATGTCGCACTAGTGCATAAAGTACAGGGCAGGCTTCCGGGAGAAGTCTTTCCAAATCGTGTGATCACTCATTACTGTGTTAACAAACCTGCTACATTATAGGTTAACAACCTGCTACAGACCAAGACTAACATGGATAAGTAACATCAAAGGATGGACAAGTCAGCCTATGACAACCTACACCATCAAAGCAAGAGACAGAGCAGAATGGCGCTCTATGGAAGCCAACCTTCATTGCGAAAATGATAATGAATATCTTCTCCATGCATTGTTTACCAAGGTCACAAACACACAATTACTGTACATGTTTATGAACTATTTTGTTGAATCTTCCTCTTTCACCTTTCAGTGTGAAGGGGAAATATAATTTCTTATATTTCGGTCTTCTGCCCTTCTGTTGACCTCTCCTGTTATGTTTCCTAGTGTTTCTAATACTCCATCAATAAATTTTGTTCATGATCGGCCCTAGGGCAATGTTTATTGCAGGCCTGCGTTGAGTTTTGATCTTTCTGCCTTATCATGTGACCAAAACCATTTAATTTGTTATGGTTATGGAAGGGCCAGGGTATCACTGCAAACGAATTAAAATCCATAATTGCTCAACCGCCTGTGCCAGTGGAATCATCCGAATTACTATTTCATCTCCCAAACAAAGAACACAACCATCTGTTCTCCATCATATGATATCATCATTCATCGTAAACAATCGGAATATCGAAACACGATCAAAACTGATGAAACGCACAGCTCACGGTGTGCACAGAGCACTTAACTCAGTAGCTCCTGCAACAAGCCGGACTTAGAATATGAGGAAACTGCAACAAGGAACACTTTTCAGACATAGCCTTTAATGGTTCCTGCCGCCTATTCACCATATTGACCGGAAGTTCATGTCCTCCTGAAAATGATGATTGTCATTTAAAAAAAAATGTATAGCACTTGATGATGCTAGAACATCACCCTGACTCCAGATCTGAACATATGAAACACAGTTAGTCATCGGACTATCCCCGTTGCACATCAAACAACAGACTGTAAGAAATTTGTTATTTCTTTATATACATTATGGCAGGAATTATTCCAAGCTTTTTTTTCTCAGTTCTTCATTTCTGATCTTATTTCTCAGGCTGTTTCCTGTCATTCGTCTAACACATGATATCTCGGTAGTAGTGGTTGAATTATGTTGAAGATTGTCATCTTTTCTTCCTCTTCACACAATGAGTTTTTCTGTACATTACAGCTCCTATGAACACATTTGTTGGGCACTGTTTCTCTAGCCTTTTGTTCTCCCTGATTGGTCCTGCCAGAAAGCAGCAATTGTTTGTTGTTGGAGGAAAGCAGTCTTTTCAGTTCATATGGGAAGCATGGACTAGGTGATCAGTGGTCTCACCAGCAAAGTCAGCGACTCACAGCTGATGAAGACCTCACTTCACTAGGTAACAAACTGTTCCAAAACATTTTGGTTAATGAGGTGAGGCCATGGAGAGGTGGAGTTTGTTGATGCAGAAGATCTAGTATGCAGTAGTTCCAGGGGATACAAGCTGCAACTCTGCAAGCAGTACTCATGGATGTCGTTGTAATTGCCACATCAAATTCTAGGATTGATGCATGAAGGAATCACATAAACCGCTGTAGCATGTCACCATCACGTCTTTCCTACTTGAGTTTACATCAACTACTCATTTCTTTTATTACTAAGGAAGCAAACTGTTTGCAGCTCTTTCCATCTTTGAGAATCTGAAACAAAGCTCACTAGGTTGTGAGGTTTGGCAATTCGTGGCTTATGCTATACCTGACATGCTTGCTGAGAGCTTGCTCACCTATAGTGGTTGCTGCCATCTGGTGGCTCACAGTGTAGGGAAGGTCTATCTCAAAGGAAGCACTACCACCAGCACAAGTGGCATCACAGCGCTGCCGCAACCTGTCATACAAAAAGTAAATGTCATTAACAAAGTCAAGTCACATAACCAGTCTCACATGTCAAATCTTTATCAACCAACCTGTCATACAAAAAGTAAATGTCATTAACAAAGTCAAGCCACATAACCAGTCTGACATGTCAAATCTTTATCAACCAACCTGTCATACAAAAAGTAAATGTCATTAACAAAGTCAGGCCACATAACCAGTCTGACATGTCAAATCTTTATCAACCAACCTGTCATACAAAAAGTAAATGTCATTAACAAAGTCAAGCCACATAACCAGTCTGACATGTCAAATCTTTATCAACCAACCTGTCATACAAAAAGTAAATGTCATTAACAAAGTCAAGCCACATAACCAGTCTGACATGTCAAATAAAACTTATAAAATAAAAAAAATAGAAAATAAAAAAAATCCTACATCAATAGAAACAAATTAAACTCTCAGGGGTCACCAAAAGTAGTAATTAGGAAGGTACACAGAGGCGGGAGGGTGTGTGATGGTGGTGGTGTATGTTTGAACACTGCAAACTATCAAATTTGGAATAATTTGTGTTTTGATGTTGTAATTTTTACTACTGTTTATGGCAATGAAAGATGTGCACTAGGGTGATTTGCTGCAAGCACTCAAAGACTGTGAAATGACGTGGCTATTTGACTTCCAGTCAATATGTCAGATAGGCGACGGGAACTGTTAAAGGCTGTGTCTGAAAAGTGTTCTTCTTGCAGTTTCCTCATAGCCCAAGTTCAGTTTGCTGCCGGAGTTACTGAGTTAAATGCTCTGTGCCTTTCATTTGTTTTGAACATGTTTCGATATACCGATTGCTTACGATGAATGATGATATCGTATGATGGGGAATAGATGGCTGTGTTCACTTTCTGTGCGGTTTCGCCTTATGTCTTTTGGCATGTGCTGAGACTGCTATGATGGGGACTGCAGCTACCTCGCTTTGTTTGGAAGAAGAGATATTAATTTGGATGATTCCACTGGCACAGGGAGTTGAGCAATTATGGATTTTAATTCGTTTGCAGTGATACCGATGCTTTCCATAACCCTAACCATGGCTTTTAGTGAAGATGCAGTCCACATACAGCAACAGACAGGAATTTAATTCCAAATAAGTAAAAATGACAACCTGTATCTAGGTGTATACACAAACAGTGAAATACTGGAACCATCAGTGTATAGACAATTCATATTTTGATGAAAGTGATTGAATACCATTAACTTTAACATCAATGAACAAACCGAGCAGTAGACCCCATGAGCAAACATCCCAGGCAACATTAAATAATAATCATGTGAAACTTATCAGACTTAACATGAAAGGTGAGCTCTATCACAGACTTCACTTTTTCTGTATATTTCACCACAGTGCACACCATGCTGATTTAGGATGCATACGTGTCACAGCATGATGCCTTACTCTCAATTTAGTGTGAACCGTCATCAAACCATATTCTTTTTACGTATCTTGGTATTGGTGAACTCTAATACCTTGTTCAATTATCTAAAAATTCATATATAATATGTTATATAAATATGTATATTGATTCTTAAAAGCATGAAAAGTTTTGCCTCTGAAATATCTTCCATTGCATTGATAAAAAGCTTCCTTACGGAGAGAGTTAACATGAAATGTAAGCACTATACTGGACTTAACATGAAATGTAAGCACTATACTGGACTTAACATGAAATGTAAGCACTATACTGGACTTAACATGAAATAGAATACTTCAGACTTAATATAAAATGTGAATTAAGCTTAATTGGACTACCATAACAAAAATATATTGAATATCCCACTATCCAAAAATAACAAAGCTAGTGAGTTCATGTTGACATCTGTGCTAAACTAACTCACCGGTTCCACAAAGATGTGAAGAAACATCGAACAGCACTGAATCGGAATTCTCCACCAACAACCGGGATGCTGGCAAGCTGGTCATGTGTGGTTGAGTAAGAAGTGGTTAGTGGGGAGACATAGATAGGGTAGCCAATGGGCTGATCACATGATGAGTTGATCATGTTACGTAAAGCCTGCTTTGCGTTCTGGATGCTGCCTCTCTCTGGATTACGGTTGCGTAAGAAGATCAACTCTTGCTGCTGGCCAGCCCACAAACCTCGAACACATTCTCGGTTCACCTGTGACGAGGCAGACATTTTAACATTGTTTAACCACAATCCACACAATTTAACCACAAATTGACAATTGCCTGTGTGGAGACAGACATTTTAACCCTAACTTCAGACTATGTCATAAAAATTACCATATTAGAATTCAAATTCTTAGAATTTGACAATTTACCATGCATGATGAATGCTCTTTCCATTATATACCTTCTAATTGTTCCCACCAGTGACCTGTAATACATCACTCCATCTTGTTTGTGTGTTTTTATTGAAATACATTACTTGTGTAATAACAAACATGATATCGTAATCTCATGATCTTTGTGTTTTTTTATTGCAAGTAGAACATATTAACAACAAATTTGTTGTGCTATGTATGTTCTAATGTTCCTTTCCTCTCTCTATCAAAGACAAAACCACTTTTTGCCTTATCCAGCTGCTGTCTATCTACAGAGGTATTTGGGTCAGTAAAATCTCATCTTTCAGAGTGTGAAACCCTCAGCTCCTGGTGAGAGGGGATTCCATAGAGAGCACAGATATGGACACACACAAGGTGTCATGATAGATTCACTGCTAGTCTTGTACTGGGAAGCACCAACACTGTGGAAAGCATGGCCACTGCAGGTAACTAAATGTCACTCACATGGCCCTATGCAGGTAATTGAATTAACACATATCGCCTGCTTGCTTGTGAGAGAGTATTGCATTATTTTTGTCTCACTCACAAAATGTTTGTGATTGTGTCCTGCTAACTCAAGACAAATGATAACAAACGTGTGTTTTGTAAAAAAAAAAAAAAAAAGCGGTATGTCATGCAAATAATGTTAACGTTTGTTTTGGCTTTACTCCTTAATTGTTTCAATTATATTTCCAACTGTAATTCTTACCAAGTGTGACTTTTACAAAGATCTGTATCAAAAAGTCAATAAAAAAATGTCTTCAAGTTACACAAGGTTATTTGAGTAGTAAATTTGGTAAGAATTTGATAAAATCATGATTTAAAATGAAGCATCATAATCTAGGGTTAGCAATGTTCAGTTTGTATTCAACCTCTTCCAAGCTATATGCTTCCCCTATATAATTATTTGTAAAAAAAATGAGCACTCATGTTGATAACATAGTTTTGATTGCTGGATTTAAGAATCTGTAAAAGTCAAAACCAAATACAAAATTATGTGAAATATTTTCTGTAGCAGAACTTTAAACAACTTTCAGAGCATGAGAGTGAGTACATGTGTGTATAAAATAGGAAAGCTGTGTCTGTTTTATCAAATGATTTCTGGCAAGTGAGAATATGATCCATAGTGTCAGCCATATTAAAGGTTTCTTTTTCTTGTTGTGACCCCATATGACTAAAAGAATAGCTAATCTCCTGGATAGTTCTTAATCATTGATCCCAAGCTATCCCTCTTCAGCATCCATTTAAGGGACATTCTTGATCTTTTTGATCTACAACTACCTTGTAGTTGTGTCACAGTATGGATTGTGATTTCCTTCTTTCAGTGTGGACTGTGATGTCCTTCTGTCAGTGTGGATTATGAATTTCCTTCTGTCAGTGTGGACTGTGATGTCCTTCTGTCAGTATGGATTGTGATGTCCTTCTGTCAGTGTGGATTGTGATGGCCTTCTGTCAGTATGGATTGCGATGTCCTGACAAGTGTGGATTGCGATGTCCTCCTGTCAGTGTGGATTGTGATGTCTTTCTGTTAGTGTGGATTGTGATGATGTTCTGTCAGTATAGATTGTGATGATGTTCTGTCAGTATAGATTGTGATGTCATTTATAGATTGTGATGTCATTCTAGCAGTATGGATTGTGATGTTCTTCTGTCAGTGTAGATTGTGATGTCGTTCTGTCAGTGTGGATTGTGATGTTCTGTCAGTGTGGATTGTGATGTCCTTCTGTCAGTGTGGATTGTGATGTCATTCTGTCAGTGTGGATTGTGATGTCCTTCTGTCAGTGTGGATTGTGATGTTCTGTCAGTGTGGATTGTGATGTCATTCTGTCAGTGTGGATTGTGATGTTCTGTCAGTGTGGATTGTGATGTCATTCTGTCAGTGTGGATTGTGATGTCCTTCTGTCAGTGTGGATTGTGATGTTCTGTCAGTGTGGATTGTGATGTCCTTCTGTCAGTGTGGATTGTGATGTTCTGTCAGTGTGGATTGTGATGTCATTCTGTCAGTGTGGATTGTGATGTTCTGTCAGTATGGATTGTGATGTCATTCTGTCAGTGTGGATTGTGATGTTCTGTCAGTGTGGATTGTGATGTCATTCTGTCAGTGTGGATTGTGATGTCATTCTGTCAGTGTGGATTGTGATGTCCTTCTGTCAGTGTGGATTGTGATGTCGTTCTGTCAGTGTGGATTGTGATGTCATTCTGTCAGTGTGGATTGTGATGTCCTTCTGTCAGTGTGGATTGTGATGTCATTCTGTCAGTGTGGATTGTGATGTCCTTCTGTCAGTGTGGATTGTGATGTCGTTCTGTCAGTGTGGATTGTGATGTTCTGTCAGTGTGGATTGTGATGTCATTCTGTCAGTGTAGATTGTGATGTCGTTCTGTCAGTGTGGATTGTGATGTTCTGTCAGTGTGGATTGTGATGTCCTTCTGTCAGTGTGGATTGTGATGTCATTCTGTCAGTGTGGATTGTGATGTTCTGTCAGTGTAGATTGTGATGTCATTCTGTCAGTGTAGATTGTGATGTTCTTCTGTCAGTATAGATTGTGATGTTCTTCTGTCAGTATGGATTGTGATGTCATTCTGTCAGTGTGGATTGTGATGTTCTTCTGTCAGTATAGATTGTGATGTTCTTCTGTCAGTATAGATTGTGATGTCGTTCTGTCAGTATGGATTGTGATGTCATTCTGTTAGTGTGGATTGTGATGTTCTGTCAGTGTGGATTGTGATGTCCTTCTGTCAGTGTGGATTGTGATGTTCTGTCAGTATGGATTGTGATGTTCTTCTGTCAGTGTGGATTGTGATTTTCTGTCAGTATGGATTGTGATGTCCTTCTGTCAGTGTGGACTGTGATGTCCTCTGGCAGTGCAGGTTGTGATTGATCTGGCAGTATGGATTGTGATGTCCTTCTGTCAGTATGGATTGTGATGTCCCTCTGGCAGTGCAGATTGTGATTTGATCTGGCAGTATGGATTGATCTACCTCTAGATAATGATGTGAAGTCCTGCCTAATCAAAATGTACCAGTTTGTTCCTGTCACCACACAGTATGCCCAATATTATCATCCACCAAGTTCCAGTTTGTTCCTGTCACCACACAGTATGTCCAATATTATCATCCACCAAGTTCCAGTTTGTTCCTGTCACCACACAGTATGTCCAATATTATCATCCACCAAGTTCCAGTTTATCATCTTGTGTAAAATATAACATTATAGTCATCATTACAATTCTCCTATAACAGCATCTTGTTTCTAATTTCTAACTGGGAAGCTAGTCTATGGCTTCACCTGTTAGGTTTTGGCTGGTCTAATTTTCTCTTCAGCTATCTTGCACACTTGCTTTCTTTTGTATGTTTTGTTAGAGGGCTTATTTATTTAATAATATTATACATATTATCAGCCGTGACCTGTGCACGAGAAAGCTGGAAAACATCACAAGAGATTGAGAGAAAACTAAGCACTTTTGAAGACAAATGTCAAAGAAAAATACTCTGTGTACAATGGAATGTATTCAAGACTAGTATAGAAGTAAAAGATAATGGCCATCACCATGTCAGACATGTTGAGAAGAGACAACAAGAGAATTTCAAAACAGGCTTTTCTGTGGGAAACATCAAGGGGCAGGAAAAGAGGAAGACCTAGAGAAACACTGAAAAGAACACTTTTAAGAGAAGCAAAATTGGCAGGCATAGACTGATTAGATAAGATCGAACATCTCGCCAATAGAGATGGTGGAGAAAAACACTACAAGCCTTATAAGATGACTAATGGGGCAGGTAGGATCAAGATCATGATATGTATTTAAGTTTAATAAGCTCTTTGTGAATATAAGTAAAGGTTCCCTCCACCCCTTGCTAGGTTTATGGGTACATGGTATTAGTGATTTTACAGTAAAGTCTGTGATGGTGGATGGGCGGATGAATCAGAAATGATCAACAGCCCCGAAAGCGAAAACAGCAAAGTGTGTGGTACGCATGAGGCATATTCAGAACACGAAAGACGAATATGGCAGACCACCATGAAAGAGGTTTGAGCCTCATCACGTAACACTCCAAAGAAAGCCACGGAGAAGTAAGACAAGGATGCATCCTATCACCAAGCTTGTTCAATCTATACACTGAGCAAATCTTTAAAAACATCTCAGAGATGCCTGGCCTAAACATGAATGGAAAGATAATCAATAACCTGAGATATGCTGATGATACTGTTCTACTAGCAGAAAATCCTAAAGACCTACAACAACTGCTTAATGTGATAAACATTACAAGCAAAAAATATGGACTAGATATGAATATCAAAAAGACTAAAACTATGATCATAAACAAAGAAAATTCTCAAGACCTACAAGTAAATATCACAGTTGAGGGAATACATCTGGAGACAGTTCAGAGCTACAACTACCTTGAACATCATTATAACCAATGATGGAAAATGTTAAGTTGAAATAAAAGAATAGGTATGGCAAAAAGTAATTTTAATGCCATGAAAAATATACTAACAACAAAACAAATATCAGCAGGGCTTAAACTAAGAATAGCAAAATGTTACATCTTCTCAATATTCCTGTATGGTGCAGAAACATGGACATTAGACAAGAAAACAGAACAGAAAATTGAAGCCTTTGAAATGTGGATTTATAGAAGAATAGGTAGAATTGGATGGAAAGAAAAGATAACAAACCATAAAGTTTTAAAACAACTAAAAATAAAAAGAGAACTATTAAATACAATTAAGACAAGACAAATGAAATTTTTTGGGCACGTTAAAAGACACAACAGCCTACTAAAAGTAATAATGGAGGGGAAAATACAAGGTAAAAGAGGCAGAGGTAGACCAAGACTAACATGGACAAGTAACATCAAAAGATGGACAAGTCAATCTATGACAACCTGCACCATCAAAGCAAGAAACAGAGTGGAACGGCGATCCATGGTAGCCAACCTTCGTTGCGGAGACGGCACTCAATAATGATGATGATGGTATTAGTGACCAAGTTAAAAAAAAAAGTAAAGGGCCCTGCTTTCTTTCTCATTCCTTCTGTCATCAATCTGGCACAAAGAAAGGGATAAGCACATCTATGCCACTAAACAGATTGAAGAAGGAGAACACTCAAACATAAAACACACTGGCCTTAAACAAAGTCATTGTTTACCTTAACCACTCGGAAACTAAGATATCTCTTGTTCAGCATGATGACCTTATACTCATCTAAGCCTTCATTAAAAACATGCCTGATGAGAAAAGATAACACTAATCATCACATGATTGAAAATAACATTAGGAGACAAAATACTAAACATAAGTCTGCAAGAAACATATAGTTGTGATAAAATATAACATTAGGAGACAAAATACTAAACATAAGTCTGCAAGAAACATATAGTTGTGATAAAATATAACATTAGGAGACAAAATACTAAACATAATTCTGCAAGAAACATATAGTTGTGATAAAATATAACATTAGGAGACAAAATACTAAACATAAGTCTGCAAGAAACATATAGTTGTGATAAAATATAACATTAGGAGACAAAATACTAAACATAAGTCTGCAAGAAACATTTAGTTGTGATAAAATATAACATTAAAGTCATGTCTGCAGAATAGAATATAACTTTCAATATAACTTTTTATCTGGGAATAAATAAAAGATGTTTGTACTCATGTGATACCTGACTAGTAAATGATAACATAATGATTTTACTCATGTGATACCTGACTAGTAAATGATAACATAATGACTGTACTCATGTGATACCTGACTAGTAAATGATAACATAACGATTTTACTCATGTGATACCTGACTAGTAAATGATAACATGATGACTGTACTCATGTGATACCTGACTAGTAAATGATACCATAATGATTTTACTCATGTGATTTCTAACTAATAAATCTAATATAATGACCATAATCAAAAGTCGTCATTTGTTAGAGTTCTTTTCAGTGTCTCTCAATGTCATCCTCTGTTCCTCTGACCTTACATTTCCCATTTGTGCATCTGCTATTCGTTTCTTTTAAACACATGTTCGACATGTGTCCATTTCTATTCTCTTAATAATAGATGAGATAAATAGATGCATGGCTTCTAATTTGAGCATTAGTCTTGAATTCATTCCATTTAATGCAAAGTATCTTTCTTTGGCATTTGTCTTCCAAACTGCCACAACTCATGCACAATTGTTCAGCAATCTACCCTTGCCAAAGATAGATGCGCCAGGCTGAAGTGTGCAAATATTGACCTGAGTAAGCACACAACACATCAACAGCCACGTAACAAGGGGATGCGGAAGTTCACTACAAACAACATGATAGGAGAGGACTGGTTGCTACACACAAAGAGGAGCCGAAGACTGACTAAATCTATTCCCACCAAGGTAGAGAAGAAATGACAAATTTGTATTTTTCAAGTTAACAAACAGTATCACAATGCGTGTCAATTGTACAGAGAACCACCAATGAGTTAACGCATTCTGCCACTATACAAACATTAAATGAACTCCTGTTCTCAAACCATGACACTATACAAACATTAAATGAACTCCTGTTCTCAAACCATGACACTATACAAACATTAACTATCTAAGCTCCTGCTCTCAAACCATGACACTATACAAACATTAACTATCTAAGCTCCTACTCTCAAACCATGACACTATACAAACATTAACTGTCTAAGCTCCTGCTCTCAAACCATGACACTGTACAAACATAAACTATCTAAGCTCCTGCTCTCAAACCATGACACTATACAAACATAAACTATCTAAGCTCCTGCTCTCAAACCATGACACTGTTCACACATAAACTATCTAAGCTCCTGCTCTCAAACCATGACACTGTTCACACATAAACTAGCTAAGCTCCTGCTCTCAAACCATGACACTGTTCACACATAAACTATCTAAGCTCCTGCTCTCAAACCATGACACTATACAAACATTAACTGTCTAAGCTCCTGCTCTCAAACCATGACACTGTACAAACATAAACTATCTAAGCTCCTGCTCTCAAACCATGACACTGTACAACCATTAACTGTCTAAGCTCCTGTTCTCAAACCATGACACTATACAAACATTAACCATCTAAGCTCTTACTCTCAAACCATGACACTATACAAACATTAACTATCTAAGCTCCTGCTCTCAAACTATGACACTATACAAACATTAACTGTCTAAGCTCCTGCTCTCAAACCATGACACTATACAAACATTAACTGTCTAAGCTCCTGCTCTCAAACCATGACACTATACAAACATTAACTGTCTAAGCTCCTGCTCTCAAACACTACCACTATACAAACATTAAGGGGGACTGGTTGGTCTCGAGGCAAGATGCCAGCCTCGAGACAGAGAAGTTGTGGGTTCAAATCCCGGCTGCACCAGTTGGGATTTTTATTAATGATTTCTCTCTGCGGTAACCACCCCTGGTTTCAGCAGTGATGCCGGCTTTAAAATCAAATGCTCATGGACAGATAAAATATGAGTACCCCCGAAGATGGAGTTTTCTGCCTGTGCGACGAGGGATCCCAATCAACACGGCTGTCAGGGAAAAATGGATTAACACGCATAATTCAGTTCCTAGTCTCTAGGGGCTTTGTCAGAAGTAAAAAAAAAAAGCTGGCGATCTAAAAAAAAATATACAAACACTAACTGTCCAAACTCCTGCTCTCAAGCCATGGCACTATACAAATAATAACTGTCTGATCAGTTTACCTCAATGCCAGGAGTGAAGGGACATTTGATAAGACTGCATTTCTCCAAGTAGGGTCAGCTTCATGAGAGATGACCATTGTGTTTTCATGTTCTGTGATAGCATCATACAATACCTGGCAGTCATCGTACTCATCTGGAGCAGTGAAGTGATCCTAGAACATAGACATAGAGTTAAACATCACATTGGGGGTCAGTGAAGTGATCCTAAGACACACATAGAGTTAAAGATCTCATTGGGAGTCAGTGAAGTGATCCTAAGAGACACAAAGTTAAAGATCTCATTGGGAGATCTCTGTGAAGTGATCATATGAGACACAGAATTAAAGATCTTTTTGGAGTCTAAATGATCCTAAGACAGAGTTAAAGATCTCATTGGGAGTCAGTGAAGTGACCCTAAGAGACACAAAGTTAAAGATCTCATTGGAGGCAGTGAAGTGATCCTAAGACACACAGAGTTAACGATCTCGGGGGTGGGGGGAAGGGGTGGGGGTGGGGGTGGGTGTGTGTGTTTGCGGTGAAGTGATCATATATGAGACACATATAATTAAAGATCTCTTTGGAGTCTAAGTGATCCTAAGGCAGAGTTAAAGATCTCATTGGGAGGCAGTGAAGTGATCCTAAGACACACATAAGAGTTAAAGATCTCATTGGGGCAGTGAAGTGATCCTAAGACACACATGAGAGTTAAAGGTCTCATTGGGGCAGTGAAGTGATCCTAAGACACATATAAGAGTTAAAGATCTCATTGGGGCAGTGAAGTGATCCTAAGACACACATAAGAGTTAAAGATCTCATTGGGGCAGTGAAGTGATCCTAAGACACACATAAGAGTTAAAGATCTCATTGGGGCAGTGAAGTGATCCTAAGACACACATAAGAGTTAAAGATCTCATTGGGGCAGTGAAGTGATCCTAAGACACACATGAGAGTTAAAGATCTCATTGGGGCAGTGAAGTGATCCTAAGACACACATAAGAGTTAAAGATCTCATTGGGGCAGTGAAGTGATTCTAAGACACACATAAGAGTTAAAGATCTCATTGGGGCAGTGAAGTGATCCTAAGACACACATGAGAGTTAAAGGTCTCATTGGGGCAGTGAAGTGATCCTAAGACACACATAAGAGTTAAAGATCTCATTGGGGCAGTGAAGTGATCCTAAGACACACATAGAGTAAAAGATCTCGATCTCACTGGGGCAGTGAAGTGGTCCTAAGACACACAGAATTAAAGATCTCATTGGGGCAGTGAAGTGATCCTAAGACACACATAAGAGTTAAAGATCTCATTGGGGCAGTGAAGTGATCCTAAGACACACATGAGAGTTAAAGGTCTCATTGGGGCAGTGAAGTGATCCTAAGACACACATAAGAGTTAAAGATCTCATTGGGGCAGTGAAGTGATCCTAAGACACACATGAGAGTTAAAGGTCTCATTGGAGCAGTGAAGTGATCCTAAGACACACATAGAGTAAAAGATCTCGATCTCACTGGGGCAGTGAAGTGGTCCTAAGACACACAGAATTAAAGATCTCATTGGGGCAGTGAAGTGATCCTAAGACACACATAAGAGTTAAAGATCTCATTGGGGCAGTGAAGTGATCCTAAGACACACATAAGAGTTAAAGATCTCATTGGGGCAGTGAAGTGATCCTAAGACACACATAAGAGTTAAAGATCTCATTGGGGCAGTGAAGTGATCCTAAGACACACATGAGAGTTAAAGGTCTCATTGGGGCAGTGAAGTGATCCTAAGACACACATAGAGTTAAAGATCTCATTGGGGCAGTGAAGTGATCCTAAGACACACACACACACAGAGTTAAAGATCTCATTCGGGCAGTGAAGTGATCCTAAGACACACATAGAGTTAATGATCTCATTGGGGCAGTGAAGTGATCCTAAGACACACAGAGTTAAAGATCTCATTGGGAGGCAGTGAAGTGATCCTAAGACACACAGAGTTAAAGATCTCATTGGAGGCAGTGAAGTGATCATAAGACACACACACAGAGTTAAAGATTTTGTTGGGGCAGTGAAGTGATCCTAAGACATACACAGACAGTTAAAGATGTCATTGGAGGGCAGTGAAGTGATGATAAGACACACACAGAGAGTTAAAGATCTCGTTGGGGTCAGTGAAATCATCCTAAGACACACACAGAGTTAAAGATGTCGTTGGGGGCAGTGAAGTGATCCTAAGACACACACAGAGAGTTAAAGATGTCATTGGGGGCAGTGAAGTGATCCAAAGACACACACACAGAGTTAAAGATCTGGTTGGGGGGCAGTGAAGTGATCCAAAGACACACAGAGAGTTAAAGATCTGGTTGGGGGGCAGTGAAGTGATCCTAAGACACACACAGAGAGTTAAAGATCTGGTTGGGGGGCAGTGAAGTGATCCTAAGACACACACAGAGAGTTAAAGATCTGGTTGGGGGGGGGGCAGTGAAGTGATCCTAAGACACACACACAGAGTTAATGATGCCATTGGGGGCAGTGAAGTGATCCTAAGACACACACACACACACACAGAGTTAAAGATCTTCCACGTAAAACTTCAAGGCCAGTTAAATACACAAATATGACAAGTATTTTAATATGCGCTTTGAATGAATAGTGGTTTCTGGACAATATTTTAGCAGTCTCATTTCTATTACTAAGAAATATGAAAGAGTATAATATTTCAGCACTGCATCTGTGGGATCATTCATTGGGTGCTGTCCTGACATTGAAGGTTGGCTACCATGGAGAGTCATTTTACTCTGTTTTTCTCATAAGTTCACTTGTCCATCTTTTTATGTTATCAGTACACATTAGTCTTGGTCTGCCCCTGCCTTTTCTTCCTTGTACCTTCCCTTCCAAGATGACTTTTAATAAGGTATTGTGTCTCTTCACATCTCCTACAAAATTTCAGTTGTCTTGTTCAAATTGTGTTGAGTTCTTTTTTTCATTTTCAGCTGACTGAGAATTTCTTTGTTTGTCTTCTTTTCCTTCCACCCAATTCTTTCCATCTCCATAGGATCATAATCCATTAAAAACTGAAATAAAAAAAATACATTGAATTGGTGATTCTATCATTTGTGGATGTCACAATGTAGTGTGTGTAAACTCCACAAGTTGGCACATTTGGAAGCACTTTATTGTAGTTCTGTTACCCCAACAATCTGCAGCTACAGCATTTACAGAAAAGCTCATACCTGATGTGGAGCCGTTATAGCTCAGTGGTTAGTGAACTGGACTACAAAGGACAAGAGGTAGGGTTCAATCCCAACCGACGGCTTCTGGTTATCCAGCCTTTAATGGGTACAGGATTTTTTTCTGGGAAAGTAAAGCAGCACGGGCGTAATACCGACCACATTACCCCAAAAATCATGTGATGAAGGTCTGTAAAATTGATGCTCACTAACACCATATTCCCTATACGTCACTTGGTGTGACAGGGTACTTTAATTTACTTTCATACCTGATGGAGTTTAAGTGACATCCGGACAGCTGGAGCAACGACACGTCTCATCATGTCCATGTCAGCAAACACCCACTCGTCCCTCTGAGATTGAATGCGAAAGTCTCCCTTGAAAAGGGCGTGCAGTCCAAACAAGAAAAAATCCACACTGGAGAGAGAGGAAGCGTGTAAGAAAAGTTAGTTGCTAAAACAAATAGAAACCCCTCCTAGTATACAGCCACAAATTTGTATACATGTAAAGCATGGCATTCATCTCATGTCAACATCATTATTTTCTAATATTTATTGTGGCTAGTTTTATAGCATTGTCAATAATTACCTAGTATACAGTTACTATAGTAGTGTCAGTAATTATCTAGTGTATAGTTACTATAGTAGTGTCAGTAATTATCTAGTGTATAGTTACTATAGTAGTGTCAGTATTTATCTAGTGTACAGTTAATATAGTAGTGTAGATAATTATCTAGTGTATAGTTACTATAGTAGTGTAGATAATTATCTAGTGTATAGTTACTATAGTAGTGTCAGTAATTATCTAGTGTATAGTTACTATAGTAGTGTCAGTATTTATCTAGTGTACAGTTAATATAGTAGTGTAGATAATTATCTAGTGTACAGTTACTATAGTAGTGTCAGTATTTATCTAGTGTATAGTTACTATAGTAGTGTCAGTAATTATCTAGTGTATAGTTATTATAGTAGTGTCAGTAATTATCTAGTGTATAGTTACTATTTCCTGTGTGTTACCGGGGCCTCATTATGAGGGAAGTCAAGAATAGTGACACTGTGACCTTTCAGGCATGTCGTAAGAGGCGACTAAGGAGGTTGATCGATGGCTTGACAAGCTGTCATTGTAAAAAGTATTGTTATGGAAACAGCGCCATAGATTTTAGATCAGTGATCTCTGCAATATGTGCCATTTTGGCACGCAAGGTTTCTGTTTTTGAGATTGTGGTTCTGTCCTATGTGCTGTCTTCGGCTCGAAAGTACAATAGATAGATAGATAGTTACTATAGTAGTGTAGATAATTATCTAGTGTACAGTTACTGTAGTAGTATAGATAATTATCTAGTGTATAGTTACTACAGCACTGTCAATAATTATTTAGTGTACAGTTACTATAGCATTGTCAATAGTTATCTAGTGTATAGTTACTATAGTAGTATCGATAATTATCTAGTGTATAATTACTATAGCGAATTAATTGATAGGAAGAGGTATGTTTACAGCACTCGGAAAAATTGACAAATAATCAACAACAGAAAAAAATATGGACCAAAGCAGGATCGAACCCGTACTCAGTGGCACAGCGCCTTGCCACGAAAAGCCAAACGCTAGGGCACACTGCCAATAGCAGTGTAGATAATTATCTAGTGTACAGTTACTGTAGTAGTGTAGATAATTATCTAGTGTACAGTTACTGTAGTAGTGTAGATAATTATCTAGTGTACAGTTACTGTAGTAGTGTAGATAATTATCTAGTGTACAGTTACTGTAGTAGTGTAGATAATTATCTAGTGTACAGTTACTGTAGTAGTGTAGATAATTATCTAGTGTACAATTAGTATAAGTATTATCAATAATCCTTTGATATACCATTAGTATTATTATATTACTGTGAATAAATCTACTGCATATAGTCCAATTATTGCTAATATTTGTCATAATCCTAACAAATCTACAGCATTTTATTTGTAATCATTTCAACAGATCTTTAAAGTACTAAGTATATTATCAACAAATCTATAACAAACCATGTTAGCTCCATTAAATCATTCTAAACAATATCAACAAAGCTAAGTCTATTGCTGATATTATCAATACAACTGTAGCAGCATATTGTTACTATTGTTTTCTGTCAATAGAAGACCTATAGGACAATGACTGAGGATATTTCTACCACAGTCATATTGGAGTTTTGTATATTTGGGACAAACTATCAATACTTGAAAGAGTAAAAGAGGGACTATATAGAGCAACTACACAAAACATGGCAATACTGTATGTATATATAGTAATTTAATACTGTATATGTGATAATATAATATAATCTTGTATATGTGATATACAAGAGAGAAGTAGTTTTGAGAGAGAGGAAAGAGGGCTTCAGATAATGCCAGTGTTACAGTGAAATCATAAATGAGATAGTATATGCACAAAGAAAGAAAGAAATTATAATCAGAATCATACATTCTGTACAAAGAAACAAAAAACAAAGTGGAAACATGATCTCTTATTGATATTTCAATTAGACCATAGATGTACAGTTATGTGTCTAACAATATATGTGTCTAAAGATATCATTTAAAATTTAAAACAACTGTTATCTCATTTATCTGAATCTGCTACCTTTACTTCTAAAGATGTGGGGCACAAGGAGGATCCATGTAGACATTAATTAGACTTAGAAAGTTGTGAGACTTCAAATAGACAGTAGACTCAGAAAGTTGTGAGACTTCAGGTAGACAGTAGACTCAGAAAGTTGTGAGACTTCAGGTAGACAGTAGACTCAGAAAGCTGTGAGACTTCAGGTAGACAGTAGACTCAGAAAGTTGTGAGACTTCAGGTAGACAGTAGACTCAGGAAGTTGTGAGACTTCAGGTAGACAGTAGACTCAGGAAGTTGTGAGACTTCAGGTAGACAGTAGACTCAGACAGTTGTGAGACTTCAGGTAGGCAGTAGACTCAGAAAGTTGTGAGACTTCAGGTAGGCAGTAGACTCAGGAAGCTGTGAGACTTCAGGTAGGCAGTAGACTCAGGAAGCTGTGAGACTTCAGGTAGACAGTAGACTCAGAAAGTTGTGAGACTTCAGGTAGACAGTAGACTCAGACAGTTGTAAACATTATATTAAGGTAGTTTAGTATCACAGTTTATTCAGAAAGGACATTTAATGAAGCTTCAGGCTCAGATTGCAGCAGAAGGCTGGTGCTCGAGAGCCATGCCCTTCCAAGTGTCAAGAAGCTAAAGGGCCTAAAAAATGCTTGCATATCTGCTTCTGATGATCAGATCAACTCCTGTTGCAAGCTCCATTAAAAGCATTCCCTTGAAAGACAGACCCAATATTTCAGAACATATATTGGTAGGTGCAACATTAAAAAAGGTAAGCTTGGTAAACTCACATTACAGAACAACTAGGCATGGAGACCCAATTTTCTCCACACAAGCATGTATGGGAACATTTCAAATTCCAGAACAAATACATAAAGGAGACTGAAAAAGTCTACAACAGATAAGCATACTGACAAGAACTACTTATAATAATCATACAAAATGTACAGTTTGACAAGCACAAGAGAATAACATTATGACTAAAAAGTGTGAAAATGAGGCACTGCGTTTTCTGATAAATATTAAAATGGCACAACTAGACATCTATTTTACAACATATAATGTATAAAACTGGTGTTCTTTTAACATCAGTATGCATTATGATTACAAAGACATTTATGAAATGATGGAATCAAAGTAGAGATTTGTTCAATCCCTTAACAGTTAACAGAATATTATCATCTACAAAAAAGTCTGCCTGCAAAAAAATAAACATAAAGATGAGTATATCCAAGGGGGAAACAACGAAGATTAGACCTTCCAACCTACTTAACACTCGTGTGAAAGGTTGGTTGCCAACTGAAGTAGGCTCCAGAATTCAAGGGCAGGAGAAACATTTCCACAGAAGCTTGAAAGATAAATCACAACAGTGGCACACCAACAGCTGTCATTCTATCTATTGATTGTCCTTTCAAGCTGCACATAGGGCAGAGATTCTAGACTCACCAATCTTTGTAATCAAGTGTCAGACTTTACACTGGACCTGTATTGCATCTCACCAAATGTCCCTCAAACCAAAAAATGTCAAAAAACAAATAGTATTTTTGTAGTTATCTCCCTTACCATCATACAAAATCCTGTAGCAGTATAAAAATAACGAGCCTAGTCTTATTTTAGTTAACAACCATTTTAAAGTAAATTAGAATGAAAGATCAGGTGTGTTGACACATATTTCATTTATGACAAATGTGGTAAAATTATAAAGACCTTTTTGAGCCACATCTAGTCTCGAATGTGGGAATATTTTTGTAATTGTTTCTTATGTTTTTCTAATAATTAATAAAAATATTTCTCTCTTAACCAATGGAAAAAAATATGAACAATGAAAGAAACAACAACTGAAAGAAATCTGGCACCAACATGTGAAGCTACATCAAGTGCATGCATGATGTACTTGTGTGATTGATGTTCAGATTGTATGAATTAATACATATACACACATATATATATAGTCATGCGCTGAACTGTCTGTCTGTGAGCCATATGAAAAATCTGACAGCACTGTTATTATGTCAACTTTGTTTCTGCAGGCTAAAAGATACAACAGTCAGGACTGTGAAGAAGTGAGAAAATAACTATATCATGCAGCCAGTCAAAACAGCCAGTCAAATAATGTCATCATCAGTATGCCACAACTAATGTCATCAGCATGTCACAAAATAATGTCATCAGTATGCCATAATTAATTTCTATCTATCTATCTATTGACCTTTCGAGCCGTAACCGGCCCATAGGGCGTAGACCAAGATACACCTTCTCCTATATGAATTTTTGTTCTAGCAGTTTTCTTTTAAAGATATTTTATCAAATCTCGCCATCTGTCTCTGTTCTGTGCAAGCAGTTCTATCTCATTGAGGGAGCCGATTCCTGCTGCTCTTGCCTCTCTCATCAATGTTCTTCTCAGTGTCTCCCTGGGTCTTCCTCTTTTCATAATTAATTTGCTTTACGAATAAAGAATCAGAATGAGCCAACTCTGACAGCCTGTCACATGACCTATCAGACTGATATTATACTTTAGCACAGTTCTGTATATGTCTGACAGTGAAGTGCGGTTTTAAGTCTTCAATATATCCAGTAACACAAGTGTCTGCACATATTTAATCTAACTTTTATTGTTGTCATATTTCTACTGAAGATATATTGTACAATGTCCACCAGGGACCAAGATGATAGAAAACATTCTGAAAGTGGTCACCAACTTTAGCTGACTGTATGCACCTAGATCAAGTCTTACACCACCTAACTAGTGTCTTTGGTAACAGACCAATAAGTTTACCCAGGTGAGTATGGATAACAATCCAGTATCCAAAAATTGTACACTAAGTCAGATGTTTGGGGTCAACCCTAGACCAACTGTGCAAGAACTTCCAGAGTATGGTCATCCAGTGGATATCATTACATTGTAATATACACGGAAACAAACGCGCAGACAAATTAGCTAAAGAGGGAGGGAGATTACCACAAGAGAACCATCTGGTCAGATACGATGAGGCCAAATCCATCATCAAAGGCCAGTACCATGAAAATGGAAACAAGAACACCCAAAGTATAACAAGAGGGATACATACCTCCAACTATCAAGGAGGGATCAAGTCATCATACTTCGCCTATGCACTGGCCACAATAGAATGAGAAACCACATGTTCACCAAACTCAAAATAAGAACTACCAGCCTATGTCACTGTACAATGGATAACATAACAAAACATGTTCTACAGGATTGCCCCCAGTACAGAGACTTGAGAAGGACAATGTGGTCCACACCCACCTCCCTGGAAGAGAAACTATATGGGGCAACCAAATCACTTAAACAGGCAGCTGCCTTCATAAGAGAGTCCGGAATCCTAGTCAGAATGAGCCATGATCGCAGCAGCAGAAGAATATGTTTGGGGTGATATCACAACTAGCTGTATGATCATTTAATACATCATTTTAAAGGCAAACAATGAAGAGAAATTGCCCATTGGATGAATTAAAAAGATGTCAAAATATCTATCAGTCTACTATCTCTTTCTACTTTTATTAACCATTAGTTTTTTTTCTGTCACCACAAAGTAGCAGTCATTACTTGTTCTGTCATTGCACTTGTGCAATCAATATCTGTTCTGTTATTAAAATCTATAAATGTTTAATTGTTCTGTCATTGCACTTGCGCAATCAATATCTGTTCGGTTATTAACATCTGTAAATGTTTAATTGTTCTGTCATTGCACTTGTGCAATCAATATCTGTTCTGTTATTAAAATCTATAAATGTTTAATTGTTCTGTCATTGCACTTGCGCAATCAAGTCTGTTATTAAAATCTATAAATGTTTAATTGTTCTGTCATTGCACTTGTGCAATCAATATCTGTTCTGTTATTAAAATCTATAAATGTTTAATTGTTCTGTCATTGCACTTGCGCATTCAATTCTGTTACTAACATCTATAAATGTTTAATTGTTCTGTCATTGCACTTGTGCAATCAATATCTGTTTGGTTATTAAAATCTGGGAGTCGCGATAGCTCAGTGGTTAGTGAACTGGACTACAAAGGACAAGGGGTAGGGTTCGATCCCAACCAACGGCTTCTGGGTTCACCCAGCCTTTAATGGGAACCGGACTTTTTTTCTAGGAAAGTGAAGTGGCACGGGTGTAATACCGACCACATTACCCCAAAAATCATGTGCCGAAGGTCTGTAAAATTTATGGTCACTAACACCATATTCCCTATACGCCACTTGGCGTGACGGGGGCACTTTACTTTTTTTAAAAATTAAAATCTTTAAATGTTTAATTGTTCTGTCATTGCACTAGTGCAATCAATATCTGTTCGGTTATTAAAATCAATAAATGTTTAATTGTTCTGTCATTGCACTTGTGCAATCAAAATATTTTCTGTTACCACAAAATGTCAATCATTAATTGCATTTTCATAACAATCAAGCAATCACTATTTTTGTCACTCCCCTTGCACAATCATTATTTGTTCTATGACCATAATCTAGCAATCGTTATTTACTCTGTGACCATAAATCTTCACCTGTTCATGAACATTATTTTTTCACAGCTACAAGCTTTCAATCAATTATTAGTTTTCAAAAACAAAACTCAAAGACAATATACAATTCAAGTGTGAAAACAAAAAAGGTTTTAAAAAAAAAGTCAGGGTGAGAGAACTTCATGAAAATACACCAATGAGTGACCAAAGCCTGTGAAATGGGCTGAAACAATGGTTTATGAAGATAAATACAGAGACATCAATAACATAGAAACTATGAAACTAACAAGGAAGGAGTAAACATCAGAACAATCACTGACTACAATATGTGGTCTTATATATAAAAAAAATGCTACAGACAAAACATATGTGAACAGGAAGAAAATTAAAAATCGAAAGAATATCTTACTTTATCATATATTTTTGATGAGGTCTGTGGATAAAGAGAGGAGGACCTGATCAAACTGACCATTGTATTTAGCTTCACAAAACTGATAGACTTTGTGGGGTGTTAGTTCTAACAATCTGCTACACTCCACTTGTTCTTGAAACTGATATTTTTGGGGAGTGGTTTCAAACTCCACAGGCACACATCAATGTACCAACACTTAATATCCTTCCAGTGCAATTAAATGTCACTCACACCTTCCAATGTACCTCATCATATCAGTCCCTATTATGGGCCATCCTTTAAACCTCAGGAAGAAAGTCAATGCCTACTATCTATGCCTCACTTGTCAGTCAGATCTCTCAAGGTCAGCCTTATTTTCTTGTTTTCCGTTGGAGTATTTGTACTTTGTAATTCTCAGGTAGTTTCTTCGATATCTATCTATTTATTGACCTTTCGAGCCGTAGCTGGCCCATAGACCAAGATACTCCCTCTCTTATCTGAATTTTTATTCTAGCAGTTTTCAATTCTTTTAAAGATATTTTATCAAATCTCGCCATTTGTCTCTGTTCTGTGCAAGCAGCTCTATCTCATTGTGGGAGCCGATTCCTGCTGCTCTTGCCTCTCTCATCAATGTTCTTCTCAGTGTCTCTCTGGGTCTTCCTCATTTCCTCTTACCTGTTGTTTCCCACATGAGGGCTTGCTTTGCTATTCGCTTATTATCTCTTCTCATCACATGTCCAACATATTATCATCGTCTTTTCTTCTATATGGACCAACATATATGTCCACCATTTCAATGTACTAGTTAAATTATCTTTTTGTGGTGTTACTGATTGTATGTGTTCTGAATATCTCAAAAATTGCTCACTTTGTCACATTCTTGTGCAGAATGTACAATATTTCTGCACTTCAAGTAGTTCGTACTTTTAATAAAAACTTGCTGTAGTACAGTTACATGTTCTATACTATAATAGTCAGAAACAACAATCATATAACTAAAATACCACCAGAAAGCAACAATAAGTATTATTTATTATTTAGGTAATGAAAACAGAACTGTCAACTATTTGTTCTTTATCCCCCCCAATGTTAGATTTAATATTTGTATAGAAAACTGCCCAAGAGTTTATTATATTTCTTGTTAAGTTAATGGTTAGTCAAACAAGCAATATCCAAGAAGCTCAAATTACTTTAAGTCAACTTTCAACAAGATGAATGTTTATGGTAAATAATGAACAGGACAAAGAACTTCAGAAAATTTCATGAAAAACAGGCATAAATTAGTCAAATCCAACAAGATTAGCAACATTTCAATCAAATCTGTTTTCTCCTTGTGCGATGAAAACTTGTAAGTATCCTACAATGGGCTAGTGAGAAGATTTGTAATAAGTGAGTCACAGAAATGCACTAATTTCTTCTCAATGGGTGAACATTTGAGGCTGTGAATGAAGTTGTTCTCACCTGGCAGAGTTGTGTGAGGCAGCACTTAGTGCCCGACGGCCCAGCAAGCTGAGGGCATAGCACAGTGTGACTAGCATGGATGACTTGCTGCTGCTGACTGTCTACAATTGGTCAATGAGAAAAAGAAACAAAATCTAAACAATTTTCGTTGAATACTAAAAAAACGTGTTCAAAAATTTTGAGCTTATACATTTTTATTTTGCTCTCTTTTGTTTTATTATTAACCACAACTCTACTTATACCCATTCAGGAAGGTTAAGGCAATAAGTCAATGACAGGGCAAATTTCAGTAACAAATATCAAGTGGTTAGAACAATAATTTGAATCCAAACCTTATCTCGACGGTTGGCACAATGTTGAATCCAGGGCAAATACACGTGGCAGAAGCTGTTGCGGGAAATACCCTGCAACCGGGAGTCAAAGTCTTCATCAATGTGCAGGTTGAAAGTTGGGTCTAGGTCCACATAGGCGTCCTCCTCCAGGGCTTGCAGAGCTTGATGGATGGTCATATTCTCTGTCCAGTCCTCCAGCCGTGGTGACCGCACCATGTAATAGATGATACTCTGAGGACAAAAAAATTCTGTTAGTTTGGAAGACAGAAATGTTGGTGGTAAGCTCATTCAATTTGGCTGACCAACATAAATGGTAGTGGCAAGTTCATTCAGTTTGACAGACTAAAAGAAATGGTAGCAGCAAGCTCATTTAGTTTGACAGACTAAAAGAAATGGTAGCAGCAAGCTCATTTAGTTTGACAGACTAAAAGAAATGGTAGCAGCAAGATCATTTAGTTTGATAGACTAAAAGAAATGGTAGCAGCAAGATCATTTAGTTTGATAGACTAAAAGAAATGGTAGTAGCAAGATCATTTAGTTTTGACTAAAAGAAATGGTAGTAGCAAGATCATTTAGTTTTGACAGACTAAAAGAAATGGTAGCAGCAAGATCATTTAGTTTGACAGACTAAAAGAAATGGTAGCAGCAAGATCATTCAGTTTGACAGACTAAAAGAAATGGTAGCAGCAAGATCATTTAGTTTGATAGACTAAAAGAAATGGTAGCAGCAAGATCATTTAGTTTGATAGACTAAAAGAAATGGTAGCAGCAAGATCATTTAGTTTGATAGACTAAAAGAAATGGTAGCAGCAAGATCATTTAGTTTGATAGACTAAAAGAAATGGTAGTAGCAAGATCATCTAGTTTGATAGACTAAAAGAAATGGTAGCAGCAAGATCATTTAGTTTGACAGACTAAAAGAAATGGTAGCAGCAAGATCATTTAGTTTGATAGACTAAAAGAAATGGTAGTAGCAAGATCATTTAGTTTGATAGACTAAAAGAAATGGTAGCAGCAAGATCATTTAGTTTGATAGACTAAAAGAAATGGTAGTAGCAAGCTCATTTAGTTTGATAGACAAAAAGAAATGGTAGTAGCAAGATCATTTAGTTTGATAGACTAAAAGAAATGGTAGTAGCAAGATCATTTAGTTTTGACAGACTAAAAGAAATGGTAGCAGCAAGCTCATTTAGTTTGACAGACTAAAAGAAATGGTAGCAGCAAGATCATTTAGTTTTGACAGACTAAAAGAAATGGTAGCAGCAAGATCATTTAGTTTTGACAGACTAAAAGAAATGGTAGCAGCAAGATCATTTAGTTTTGACAGACTAAAAGAAATGGTAGCAGCAAGATCATTTAGTTTTGACAGACTAAAAGAAATGGTAGTAGCAAGCTCATTTAGTTTGACAGACTAAAAGAAATGGTAGCAGCAAGATCATTTAGTTTTTACAGACTAAAAGAAATGGTAGCAGCAAGCTCATTCAGTTTGATAGACTAAAAAGAAATGGTAGCAGCAAGATTATTTAGTTTGACAGACTAAAAGAAATGGTAGCAGCAAGATCATTTAGTTTGACAGACTAAAAGAAATGGTAGCAGCAAGATCATTTAGTTTTGACAGACTAAAAGAAATGGTAGCAGCAAGATCATTTAGTTTGACAGACTAAAAGAAATGGTAGCAGCAAGATCATTTAGTTTGACAGACTAAAAGAAATGGTAGTAGCAAGATCATTTAGTTTGACAGACTAAAAGAAATGGTAGCAGCAAGATCATTTAGTTTGATAGACTAAAAGAAATGGTAGCAGCAAGATCATTTAGTTTGACAGACTAAAAGAAATGGTAGCGGCAAGATCATTCAGTTTGATAGACTAAAAGAAAAGTAGTAGCAAGATCATTTAGTTTGACAGACTAAAAGAAATGGTAGCAGCAAGATCATTTAGTTTGATAGACTAAAAGAAATGGTAGCAGCAAGATCATTTAGTTTTGACAGACTAAAAGAAATGGTAGCAGCAAGATCATTTAGTTTGATAGACTAAAAGAAATGGTAGTAGCAAGCTCATTTAGTTTGATAGACTAAAAGAAATGGTAGTAGCAAGATCATTTAGTTTTGACAGACTAAAAGAAATGGTAGTAGCAAGCTCATTTAGTTTGATAGACTAAAAGAAATGGTAGTAGCAAGCTCATTTAGTTTGATAGACTAAAAGAAATGGTAGCAGCAAGCTCATTTAGTTTGATAGACTAAAAGAAATGGTAGCAGCAAGATCATTTAGTTTGATAGACTAAAAGAAATGGTAGCAGCAAGATCATTTAGTTTGATAGACTAAAAGAAATGGTAGCAGCAAGATCATTTAGTTTGACAGACTAAAAGAAATGGTAGTAGCAAGATCATCTAGTTTGATAGACTAAAAGAAATGGTAGTAGCAAGATCATTTAGTTTGATAGACTAAAAGAAATGGTAGTAGCAAGATCATTTAGTTTTGACAGACTAAAAGAAATGGTAGTAGCAAGATCATTTAATTTTGACAGACTAAAAGAAATGGTAGTAGCAAGCTCATTTAGTTTGATAGACTAAAAGAAATGGTAGTAGCAAGATCATTTAGTTTGATAGACTAAAAGAAATGGTAGTAGCAAGATCATTTAGTTTTGACAGACTAAAAGAAATGGTAGCAGCAAGCTCATTTAGTTTGACAGACTAAAAGAAATGGTAGCAGCAAGATCATTTAGTTTTGACAGACTAAAAGAAATGGTAGCAGCAAGATCATTTAGTTTTGACAGACTAAAAGAAATGGTAGCAGCAAGATCATTTAGTTTTGACAGACTAAAAGAAATGGTAGCAGCAAGATCATTTAGTTTTGACAGACTAAAAGAAATGGTAGTAGCAAGCTCATTTAGTTTGACAGACTAAAAGAAATGGTAGCAGCAAGATCATTTAGTTTTGACAGACTAAAAGAAATGGTAGCAGCAAGCTCATTCAGTTTGATAGACTAAAAAGAAATGGTAGCAGCAAGATCATTTAGTTTGACAGACTAAAAGAAATGGTAGCAGCAAGATCATTTAGTTTGACAGACTAAAAGAAATGGTAGCAGCAAGATCATTTAGTTTTGACAGACTAAAAGAAATGGTAGCAGCAAGATCATTTAGTTTGACAGACTAAAAGAAATGGTAGCAGCAAGATCATTTAGTTTGACAGACTAAAAGAAATGGTAGTAGCAAGATCATTTAGTTTGACAGACTAAAAGAAATGGTAGCAGCAAGATCATTTAGTTTGATAGACTAAAAGAAATGGTAGCAGCAAGATCATTTAGTTTGACAGACTAAAAGAAATGGTAGCGGCAAGATCATTCAGTTTGATAGACTAAAAGAAATGGTAGTAGCAAGATCATTTAGTTTGACAGACTAAAAGAAATGGTAGCAGCAAGATCATTTAGTTTGATAGACTAAAAGAAATGGTAGCAGCAAGATCATTTAGTTTTGACAGACTAAAAGAAATGGTAGCAGCAAGATCATTTAGTTTGATAGACTAAAAGAAATGGTAGTAGCAAGCTCATTTAGTTTGATAGACTAAAAGAAATGGTAGTAGCAAGATCATTTAGTTTTGACAGACTAAAAGAAATGGTAGTAGCAAGCTCATTTAGTTTGATAGACTAAAAGAAATGGTAGTAGCAAGCTCATTTAGTTTGATAGACTAAAAGAAATGGTAGCAGCAAGCTCATTTAGTTTGATAGACTAAAAGAAATGGTAGCAGCAAGATCATTTAGTTTGATAGACTAAAAGAAATGGTAGCAGCAAGATCATTTAGTTTGATAGACTAAAAGAAATGGTAGTAGCAAGATCATTTAGTTTGATAGACTAAAAGAAATGGTAGTAGCAAGCTCATTTAGTTTGATAGACTAAAAGAAATGGTAGTAGCAAGCTCATTTAGTTTGACAGACTAAATGAAATGGTAGTGGCAAGCTGAAACAGCTCTGGTAAACTAATTTGGTTTGAGAAACAAACAGGAATGGTAGTGGCAATGTTAGGTGAGTCAATGCACCCAGTGGTGTTTCTGAGCTGACATTTTTCACTAACTATCAGCACACCTCAAGGTCCTGGCCACCCTACTTGGCAGAAATCTCTGGTAGCAATGTTTAGAGGCTGGGTGACCAGTGATGCTGTTACAGAGCAGAGAAAATAGGTGGTACATATAATGTAGGTCACTGAGAGAAAAGAGGTACATATAATGTAGGTCACTGAGAGAAAAGAGGTACATATAATGTAGGTCACAGAGAGAAAAGAGGTACATATACTGTAGGTCAATGAGAGAAAATAGGTACATATACTGTAGGTCACTGAGAGAAAATAGGTACATATAATGTAGGTCACTGAGAAAAAAATACTGTACTGTAGTGTAGTGAAAGGGATGCTCTAACCAACAAACACAAACTTGATGTAATAAGTGATGAGAGCTTTTCTCAGCTCAAACACCTGCAGCATGGAGGCAGCACTGTTGTCAGAGATGCTGTAGCCTTCTAGAATATACTTGGAGACTACGACTTCCCAGGCCAGCCACCGCTGACTGAAGGCTGCATTCAGTGACAGGAAGTGAGGCAAATGTCCAGGCTCAAAGCAACAAAAACCTGAATTAGGCATAAACATATAATGATATACAAGCATATAATAATACACAAACATATAATAATAGATAAACATGGAGAACCCGTAGCACATGAGATTATTACCTGCTCAACAGCAAACTTTTACCTTATATACTGTAAATAGTATATGATACATCAGTCACAGAGTAGATATTTAGGATAAGAATAAATATAGGGCTGTAATAGGATTACATATGTAATGAATCACTAA
Organism: Megaustenia siamemsis; assembly: GCA_032433765.1. NCBI lineage: Eukaryota > Metazoa > Mollusca > Gastropoda > Stylommatophora > Ariophantidae > Megaustenia > Megaustenia siamemsis. The sequence goes on from JAVIAB010000050.1 coordinate 9,549,198, forward strand.
GGGGAAGATAACCTTAGAGTGGAAATAGGTGAGAGTTATCTTGAGTTACAACAAGAGATACAAATGGCCAGTCCATGGTTCGAGGTTACCTTATGGGGAACATGTTTTAAGGTGAAAAAATAACAAAGGGAAAAGGCAGTTTCTTTGAGTACAGAACCTCACTGGCAGTTGAAACAAACACATAGTATAGTTTATTTCTCATCTTGTTTTATCCAGGGATAGTAGATCTGATGTACATGTCACTGAAGGTTTGAAACATTTATCCAACATATCTATCTGATGTACATGTCACTGAAGGTTTGAAACATTTATCCAACATATCTATCTGATGTACATGTCTCTGAAGGTTTGAAACATTTATCCAACATATCTATCTGATGTACATGTCTCTGAAGGTTTGAAACATTTATCCAACATATCTATCTGATGTACATGTCACTGAAGGTTTGAAACATTTATCCAACATATCTATCTGATGTACATGTCTCTGAAGGTTTGAAACATTTATCCAACATATCTATCTGATGTACATGTCTCTGAAGGTTTGAAACATTTATCCAACATATCTATCTGATGTACATGTCTCTGAAGATTTGAAACATTTATCCAACATATCTAAATACACTCAAGTCACAGCAGTGGTAATATCTGTTGATACAGAAGATCAAGTGTTGCTGTACCTCTTTGATGGATGAGATCCAGCTTTACCAGCAGAACCAGGGAAATTAAGAAAACCATTAGTGCCCACAGCATTACCATCCTGAATCTAAATGGTGTGAGTGGACTCAGTGTTGGAGACTGGGGAAGTAAAATCCAATGTCTAGCCCTCTTAGATAACAGTGACAATAACAAGAAGTCCCAAGCTTGTAAATGTTAGGGAACCTTTGTCAGTTAAAGGTCTAATAGAGTAGGCCAAAATGGGTCCTTTACAGAAAAACTGTTCAGCAAATCTATCCATGTTGAAGACAGATATAACTTGCCAAAAGGCACAGACATTGTGGTTTAGCCATAGACTAGCGACACAACACACCCAGGTCGAGTTAATGGTGAATGAATGCTAATAAGATAAGACTGTGGCATTAGATAGACAGCATTGAACCATGTTAATCTTTCCATGTTGGACAGCTTGAGAAGCATAAACTGTGAGTCTGTACTTTGGGGATATTTTCTGTGACATTCACACACAAATGAAACAGTCAAGACATACCCACAGAAAATATCAAATTTACTTTCAATAATTTTATATAAAATCAATTCACTGAAACAAATAACCAATCAACTTACGCTCATTTTCATCGACACCTTCCGTGATGGCTTCAACTTCCCGCTGCTGGCAATATGTACCTGAAAAAGAAAGGCAAGATTAATCTTGAAAGATGGTGATAAGAAGTTACTACATCGACTTGCATAATCCACACCCCACATTTGCAGTAATGACAGTTCAAAGGAATAGAGTTCTGAGCCCGACATCGTTATCATCCATTATCAGTTACCAACCCACACCAACCATGCCTAGTTACTCTCTGACAAAAGCAGCTTGTTTGTGACTGCAAATAAAAGACAGTTCAATCAGAATTGTTACAGAGAATAAGTATAGATGTTTTATTTCATGCTGAATATATATCTCTCTCTCTGCGATCAGGACTCAATCAGAGTAGGATTCCAGACTCACACATGAAGTTAGCTGTCAGGTTAAGTGAATTGATCGACCCCACAGACAGAACATCGCATTTAGAGTCTGCCAGATCCACTCTGATTGAACACCCGTTAAAAACATTGCACAGTGTTCTGCGCCATTGGCCCAGTGCATCCGATTTCAACCAGCATTTTATTCAGGTTTGCTTTCCTTAGCCTTTGATTGTCCCCAATATTCCTGCAAGGCAGCAGATTGTCTTTTCTGTAGGGGGTTTCTGCCCTTAAATGGTCTGCCCTCCCAGAATATATTATAAGCCTTCAAGTTCAATGCAGCAGGATGATGATGCCTGGGAGTCATGACCCAGGCTGGTCCACTTCCTCTAGAGCATCAAGAAGCTAAACACTTGCTAGACAGGGTCTACTTCTGATGATCATATTGCTTGCTGCTGCAAAGCTCTATATAAAGAGCTCCCTATTATAGAAAGCTATGTCAAGGTGTCTGAGAAAACGATGTCATTTCCTAAATGTTTAAAAGGTAAATTATTGAGGATGTATGATGCAGGTGTCAATATGATTGGTCTACTTTTGAGCTGCAAAGGGCACGTAAGGCAAAATAATATTCTAGACTTTCCAAGTCTGATGATCTTTACAATTAAGTGTCACACAGGACCCACACTGTTATCTCACAATACATCACTGTTCTGGGCAAAGCTCTCTACCTTGGCAAGGAAGCTCAGGCCTGCTGATGTTATCTTTTTCCTCAGTGTTCTTCTTAGAACACATGATGAAAGTTATACCACTCTCCATCGAATACACATGATCAAAGTTATACCACTCTCCATCGAATACACATGATGAATGTTATACCACTCTCCATCGAATACACATGATGAAAGTTATACCACTCTCCATCGAATACACATGATGAAAGTTATACCACTCTCCATCAAATACACATGATAATAATTAAGAGTAAATAACCCTCAACCACCCCCCAAAAAAATTCATTAAAAATAAATTAATTACAAAAATGCAAATGAGGTGGCTGTATTTTTTTTTTATACTCATAGTCTTTTATCAGTATCATAAATGTTAAACTGTAGAATATATACAGACAATTGCTACACATAATTCTCTCTCTCACACACACAATACTTTACCTCCAAACTCCAGTCCTCTTAGTTGGAATGTAACCAGCCCGTTGCCCACTTCTATGATGTGCACCAAAGCATTGAGATAGTCAGAGGCCATAATGAAGCAGTCCCCCTGTGTGTAGTTGCCCCAGCGGCCCAGCAGCAGATCACCACACAGACTGTGCTGCAGGGAGCGTGTCAAGTGTTCATAGAAGATGGAGTTCAGGTTGTTGTCATCAGCACCTAACAAGTTAGAGAAACATCAAAAACCTTGTCACACCTAACAAGTTAGAGAAACATCAAAAACCTTGTCACACCTAACAAGTTAGAGAAACATCAAAAACCTTGTCACACCTAACAAGTTAGAGAAACATCAAAAACCTTGTCACACCTAACAAGTTAGAGAAACATCAAAAACCCTGTCACACCTAACAAGTTAGAGAAACATCAAAAACCCTGTCACACCTAACAAGTTAGAGAAACATCAAAAACCTTGTCACACCTAACAAGTTAGAGAAACATCAAAAACCTTGTCACACCTAACAAGTTAGAGAAACATCAAAAACCTTGTCACACCTAACAAGTTAGAGAAACATCAAAAACCTTGTCACACCTAACAAGTTAGAGAAACATCAAAAACCTTGTCACACCTAACAAGTTAGAGAAACATCAAAAACCTTGTCACACCTAACAAGTTAGAGAAACATCAAAAACCTTGTCACACCTAACAAGTTAGAGAAACATCAAAAACCTTGTCACACCTAACAAGTTAGAGAAACATCAAAAACCCTGTCACACCTAACAAGTTAGAGAAACATCAAAAACCCTGTCACACCTAACAAGTTAGAGAAACATCAAAAACCCTGTCACACCTAACAAGTTAGAGAAACATCAAAAACCTTGTCACACCTAACAAGTTAGAGAAACATCAAAAACCTTGTCACACCTAACAAGTTAGAGAAACATCAAAAACCTTGTCACACCTAACAAGTTAGAGAAACATCAAAAACCTTGTCACACCTAACAAGTTAGAGAAACATCAAAAACCTTGTCACACCTAACAAGTTAGAGAAACATCAAAAACCTTGTCACACCTAACAAGTTAGAGAAACATCAAAACCTTGTCACACCTAACAAGTTAGAGAAACATCAAAAACCTTGTCACACCTAACAAGTTAGAAAAACATCAAAAACCTTGTCACACCTAACAAGTTAGAGAAACATCAAAAACCTTGTCACAGAAACTCTCATTGGTCTTGATGCTACTGGTAACAATAGTAGGAACAAGTAAAGGTTCTCTCCCCTGCCTTGCTAGGCATACGGTGTTAGTAACCATATCTTTCCATGCCCACGGAACATTTTTGGGTGAAGTGGCCAGTATCACACCAGGCTGCCTTTGTTTCCAAGAAAAATCTATGGTACTCATTTTTAGTGGCTGGGTGAACCTGGGAGCTTTATCAGTCTGAAAAAACAATTCTCTACTTCTGGAGATCGAACCTGTACCCTTCTAATCTGACACAGCAGGTAACAGTAGAGAATACTCATGGGACTCATGCATGTAAAATACAGTGTTCATACATATGCATGGCCCTTTTCGTCTTGTCAGATGGTTTAGTGGAGGCCATTGTGTATTTTTTTTGGAGGTTTTGTGTTTGTCGAACAATTCTCTCGAGACTGATTCTATCAATGTTTGACAAACATACCCAGCCACAGAATGAATAACTCAAGCCCATATGTAGTTGGAATATTTGGTTACACTTGGCAAAATACAGGGAAAGAGAGAGATCGCAGACGACAAAGAGAGAAAATACTATAGTCCGTTCAGAAATTCATAATCACACCTGAATTAGCTTTGCGTGATAACCGCTTGTTACTTTGGTTTCAAAATTTGCATGCAATCTTAGAATATTGATGACGCAAAGATTTTGGTATTTTTTATTCCACAAACACAACAGATTTTGCACACCAGCGAATTCCTTTGATCTTTTATGACGATATCACACAAGTTGATTCAAATTTTAGAGTTTACAGTAATCGTGTTAAATTGTCCAGTTTACCGCAATTCTTGTCAGAGGTGTATCAACATAGTGCTTAATTGTGGGTGTTGTTCGTTATGTGTATTTGCAAACATGAATTCAATTGGTTACAATTAGTCTTGTCCTTCGGTCACCATTAGACCCCAGGACGTCCTAACTGCAGCTGGAATTGAATTCATTTTAATTTTAATCATTCCGAATCTGATGATTCCAAGAGGTTGATAATCATTACTGGCTGGACAAATAGTAATCCATCTCGTTTCCAGTACTCATCTTCCACCTGCAACACATGTTCAACACACTTCTTTTGCATAGTTATAAATTTGCATTTCAAACTCATTGTAATTTAGATATAAATGTTGGTATTTAAAGTCAACAAATTGTCTACTGAGTCTTCATAAAATTAATAAAGATACGCCTTCCATTCGGTAATTAAGGCCCAGGCCGTGGTGCGTCATGTCGTTCAATAACAATTCAGTTTTGTGCACGGGATTTTCCTGAAGTTAGTGTTTCTGCAATAGCCAAACTATTTTACGTCAACGACTGCACCAAATTAATGTATATATCCTAAAATGTTGTCAAATTCGAACAGGGTGAATTTAATATACCCTAAAGAAGAAAACTTTTAAACTAGATCAAATTTCTCAGAGCAAAAAATATTTCTATAACGTCATCAATATTCTAAGATTCCATGCAAAATGTGAAACCAAAATAACAAGCGGTTATCACGCAAAACTAATTCAGGTGTGATTATGAATTTCTGAACAGACTATAGATAGCTTGGTGTCATGGCATAGAAAACAGTCATCAACAGAAGTGATACAATGCATGGTGGATGGAACTTGATAACAAGTAAATCATAGAAAGAGTTAGTTCACAAAAAGTAGTGGCACAGATAAAGTTGATATCAAAGTAAAACACACAAATGTTCACAAAAAAGCAAGTGGTAATGAAAAATATAAATATGATTGCAGGTAAAGAAGAAAAAAAAAATAGGCTCAGCCAGAAAGCTAAACAATGCTAAAGAAACTATGCCAAACAGTATGTAGACTGCCAGCATAGCTGGCTTCTTGCATTAGGATCACAGTGAAACAAAACTGATCAAGATCCTACCCCCCTCTTCCATGGTGGGCCTTACCCAAAAATGCCTTGCAGAAGTTGGATGTGTGTTGGGCACATGATGCAAAATATCACCACCACAAGACAGTGGCATCTATGCCCTTTGAATTACCTTTGAAGGGCAGACAATGAAGAGAAGCAATCACTGGGTGAATAGAGAGGAAGAAGAAAGTATATTACAGGCATTTCTATGTAAATTCTAACCAAAGAAAATGGATTTAGAAGGTAAGGTTTTGAAAATGTAATTACAGCAAAAAATAAAAAACAAAAGAAAAGTTAAAAACATGAGAAGTCAAACTAAAGTTCTCAAATGTTAAAAAGATGGATGGTCGTTGCAAGAGCTTTACATTGATGAAAAAAAAGTCAATCCTTGCCTCTTTTGACTGCTATCACAATGTGTTAAAACGTGAATTGTTGACCGAAAATCACTATCACCAAAAAATGGTCACGTACCTGGATTTCTCTCCAGCTGAGATGCTAGTCTTGTGTTGGTGTGGTCCACACGCTTGGTGCTGGAACAAACACAAAGTAAATGTGTAGATAAAAATACAAGTTGTAGCACAGTATGTCTCTGTGGCATTAGCCTGATTACCTTCCATACAGTTTGAAGGAGAGGTGGCCAGTGATCTTTCTTCTAGATTTTTTGAGTTGGGTACCAATTTATGTAACTAGATCTGTTGAAGGGGATCTGAAAATGGAATAGAGAGAAGAAGAAAGGGAAAGAGAGGGAGGGAAAGTGAAAGGGTAAGAGAGGAGAGAGAAGAAAAGGGAAAGAGATGAGAAAGAGGGAGGGAGAGAGAGAGAGAGAGATAGAAAGAGGTAAAAGAAAACAATATAGCAGCATCAATTGATAACTACTTTAAAAAAGAAATATATATATTTCAACATTTGATCAATTAGAGTAAAGTATAATCTTCAGACTTAGAACAGGTCATAACAAACTGAAAAGAAACATGCAAAAGCTTTGGCTGTCAGGGACACCACTGTGCACATGTGGGCTAAATGATCAAACTGAACACAATATACTATACTACAGGACTGTCACCATATATGATCAGCTAAGTAGATGGGCTGACCCAAAAAACTCAACACCTCAGTCATATCTGTATAGAGCTAAAGAGAGCTCCAGTTAGCAGTCAAAAGCACTAGAGATGAGAGAGATGAGAGAGAGAGAGAAAAGGGGGAGACAAAATAAAAAAAAGAGCAAGGGGAAAAATTTAAAAAAAAAAAAAATGAAAGAGTACAGGAGAAAGTATATACATATACGTGAGAGGTGTAAAACTTACTTGTAATCTCTCTCCCAAAACTTCACTGGCCTGACGTAGGATGTAAAGAATATTGCACTCCCCAAAAATGGATTGAGAGGGGTAGAGAAAATGGATGAGACAATGGCCTGGAGGAACAACATGGCACTGTCTGGTCTTGGTTCAGGAATCTCATACCCTCTTAATGATCAACCAAAACATTACTTATACTTGAATTATATATATGGCACACAAAAGTTATTGGGTGAATGCAAAATAAGGGGAATACATTTCTTTAAACTCTTAACATTATGTCAGTCTCAATCTGAAACCACTTTTTACAATAGGTTTACATGTCCTGCCTCTTACCATATTTCCAATTTTCATAACTACACAGAGTAATGAATCACATTCAAGAAGTTAGCAGTTGAAGGTAAGTTTTTTCATTAATTCTACAATACATTGTTGCTATTGGATGAAAAGAAAAGAAAACAAACAAAGTTTTAAAACAACTAAAAATGAAAAGAGAACTTATAAACACAATTAGAACAAGACAAATGACATTTTTGGGTCATGTTAAAAGACACAGCAGCCTAATAAAAGTAATATTGGAAGGGAAAATCAAGGTAAAAGAGGCAGAGGCAGACCAAGACTAACATGGACGAGTAACATCAAAAGATGGACAAGTCAGCCTATGACAATCTGCACCATCAAAGCAAGAGAAAGAGCTGGATGGCGCTCCATGGTAGCCAACCTTCGATACGGAGACGGTACTCAATGATAATGATTGTTCCCATTGAGGCCAAAATGAGGTTTCTAAGGTTATCATAAGAGATTTGGCTTATTTCATAAATGATTCATTATTCTTCTTTCATTTACTCATTTCCACAAATCCTCTAGCATATGTTTAGCTAGAGACTATTTTTATCACTCAATCCAGAATGCTTACAAGATTGGGAATTATCAGCTTTTTAATCTTCTCTGACTTATTTGAGTTGATTAATTGTTTTGTATGTCTATTAAAGGTCTTGATTAAAGACTCCACTAACAGAATGTCTCTCTGATTCTGCACACATGCTAGCATGTTCCACAAGAGCGTTGCAGGTCTCAGCTAGACACAGATATTTCTGCACACATGCTAGCATGTTCCACAAGAGTGTTGTAAGTCTCAGCTAGACACATATATTTCTGCACACATGCTAGCATGTTCCACAAGAGCGTTGCAGGTCTCAGCTAGACACAGATATTTCTGCACACATGCTAGCATGTTCCACAAGAGCGTTGCAGGTCTCAGCTAGACACAGATATTTCTGCACACATGCTAGCATGTTCCACAAGAGTGTTGTAAGTCTCAGCTAGACACAGATATTTCTGCACACATGCTAGCATGTTCCACAAGAGCGTTGCAGGTCTCAGCTAGACACAGATATTTCTGCACACATGCTAGCATGTTCCACAAGAGTGTTGTAAGTCTCAGCTAGACACAGATATTTCTGCACACATGCTATCTTGTTCCACAAGAGTGTTGTAAGTCTTAGCTAGACACAGATATTTCTGCACACATGCTAGCATGTTCCACAAGAGTGTTGTAAGTCTCAGCTAGACACATATATTTCTGCACACATGCTAGCATGTTCCACAAGAGTGTTGCAGGTCTCAGCTAGACACATATATTTCTGCACACATGCTAGCATGTTCCACAAGAGTGTTGTAGGTCTCAGCTAGACACAGATATTTCTGCACACATGCTAGCATGTTCCACAAGAGCGTTGCAGGTCTCAGCTAGACACAGATATTTCTGCACACATGCTAGCATGTTCCACAAGAGTGTTGCAGGTCTCAGCTAGACACATATATTTCTGCACACATGCTAGCATGTTCCACAAGAGTGTTGTAAGTCTCAGCTAGACACAGATATTTCTGCACACATGCTAGCATGTTCCACAAGAGTGTTGCAGGTCTCAGCTAGACACAGATATTTCTGCACACATGCTAGCATGTTCCACAAGAGTGTTGCAGGTCTCAGCTAGACACATATATTTCTGCACACATGCTAGCATGTTCCACAAGAGTGTTGTAAGTCTCAGCTAGACACAGATATTTCTGCACACATGCTAGCATGTTCCACAAGAGTGTTGCAGGTCTCAGCTAGACACATATATTTCTGCACACATGCTAGCATGTTCCACAAGAGTGTTGTAAGTCTCAGCTAGACACATATATTTCTGCACACATGCTAGCATGTTCCACAAGAGTGTTATAAGTCTCAGCTAGACACATATATTTCTGCACACATGCTAGCATGTTCCACAAGAGTGTTGTAAGTCTTAGCTAGACACAGATATTTCTGCACACATGCTAGCATGTTCCACAAGAGTGTTGTAAGTCTTAGCTAGACACAGATATTTTTGCACACATGCTAGCATGTTCCACAAGAGTGTTGTAAGTCTCAGCTAGACACAGATATTTCTGCACACATGCTAGCATGTTCCACAAGAGTGTTGTAAGTCTCAGCTAGACACAGATATTTTTGCACACATGCTAGCATGTTCCACAAGAGTGTTGTAAGTCTTAGCTAGACACATATATTTCTGCACACATGCTAGCATGTTCCACAAGAGTGTTGTAAGTCTCAGCTAGACACAGATATTTCTGCACACATGCCATCTTGTTCCACAAGAGTGTTGTAAGTCTCAACTAGACACATATATTTCTGCACACATGCTAGCATGTTCCACAAGAGTGTTGTAAGTCTTAGCTAGACACGGATATTTTTGGACACATGCCATCTTGTTCCACAAGAGTGTTGTAAGTCTCAACTAGACACGGATATTTTTGCACACATGCCATCTTGTTCCACAAGAGTGTTGTAAGTCTCAGCTAGACACAGATATTTTTGCACACATGCTAGCATGTTTCACAAGAGTGTTGTAAGTCTCAGCTAGACACAGCTATTTCTGCACTGGTAAATGGTTGTTAGGATCCAGAAGCATGTGAGCTGACTCCCTTTGTCCCAATGCCATGTAATGATATCTGGAGGTATTTCTGAGTTCCCATGTTGTTCTGTACCTGATTTTACAGGTAAATGATAAAACAAACTGTAAAAAGTTCAAGCAAGTACTGTCTATTTTCTCAGTATGTGCACAATTGTGACATATGAGCAAGCAAAAGGATACGAGGGACGCTGAAGGGCTGGGCAAAGGCGTGGAAGGCTGATCCCCAAGTAATCTGCCAGGGAGCTATGTATGTGATGATGAAGTTCAGCTTCAGCATAAAGTCACAAAACTGGGGAGAGAAGAAAATGGGAAAAGCACCATGAGCATATGAATATTCTCAAGATAAAAGGTTGAATGAGTACATCCTGTCAAAAATGTCATACATGGTTCAAATCATAACTGTGTAGTCACAGCCAATTAAAGCTAGAGCAAATGATTGTAGAAATGTCAAAACAGAAATATCAGAAATACACTCTGTGCCTGCACCATTGATATTTGACTTGCCTTAGGATTTCACTACCATCAATATTGGCCTGTTTTCAGTCTCTGCTAGAAATATACTGACCTCAACTAGGGGGTTTTTAAACCTCAAGTTTTTTTCTTATTACAAAATATAACTCTTATATTAATACTTCTATTTCTCATCAAAAGTGAACAATGTCTCTATTATCCATTCCAGAGTTCTATTTTTCCTTATCAAAAAGTGAACAATGTCTCTATTATCCATTCCAGAGTTCTATTTTTCCTTATCAAAAAGTGAACAATGTCTATTATCCATTCCAGAGTTTCTATTTTTCCTTATCAAAAAGTGAACAATGTCTCTATTATCCATTCCAGAGTTCTATTTTTCCTTATCAAAAAGTGAACAATGTCTCTATTATCCATTCCAGAGTTCTATTTTTCCTTATCAAAAGTGAACAATGTCTCTATTATCCATTCCAGAGTTTCTATTTTTCCTTATCAAAAAGTGAACAATGTCTCTATTTTCCATTCCAGAGTTTCTATTTTTCCTTATCAAAAAGTGAACAATGTCTATTATCCATTCCAGAGTTTCTATTTTTCCTTATCAAAAAGAGAACAATGTCTCTATTTTCCATTCCAGAGTTCTATTTTTCCTTATCAAAAAGTGAACAATGTCTATTATCCATTCCAGAGTTTCTATTTTTCCTTATCAAAAAGTGAACAATGTCTCTATTATCCATTCCAGAGTTCTATTTTTCCTTATCAAAAAGTGAACAATGTCTATTATCCATTCCAGAGTTTCTATTTTTCCTTATCAAAAAGTGAACAATGTCTCTATTATCCATTCCAGAGTTTCTATTTTTCCTTATCAAAAAGTGAACAATGTCTTTATTTTCCATTCCAGAGTTTCTATTTTTCCTTATCAAAAAGTGAACAATGTCTTTATTTTCCATTCCAGAGTTCTATTTTTTCTCATACAAAGTGAGTGCACTGCCCTATATTTTCCTCACCAGGATTGTACTTATTTTAAATGAACATGATGACAAGAAATGTATGCATTGTCAAGAAAATATCAGATTTCATGTGTACACAACAATCAATTCCTTATACAACAAAAGGGAGAATAGTGAATGTAACATTTGACAATCTGAACAAGATAAGATGTTGTAGCCATTTAGGTAGTCTGTTCTATATTTCTTTCTGAGGTTTCAGCTGTTTCCTTATTTATTGTATTCTCTATCCATCTTTTATAAATGCAGAGATAAATGGTCATAATTTTCGGGGCGGGTGTTGACAAGAATGTGCTAAACTTTGACCAGTTCCAGTATATTTTATTGTCCTGGATTTTGACGAATAGACTGATCACTTGTAGACAGTGTTTTATGTTCTACGTTTCATTTTCCTTTTGCCCTTACTCTATGCAGTTTTGCTGAGCCATGTTTAACAAACAGTAGTAACACTCACGCATACCTGACAGATTTAGTGAGCGGCCACATTTCTGCAAATATATTCTCTTGCTCGTCAATTGAGGCAAGCATGCCATATTTGACACTATATACCATAACATCATCCTCAGAAGTATTCTTGTGCGATGCAATTGTTTTAGTACACTGATGGACATAAGCCTGTCTGGGCAGTACTGATGGGTGTAAGTAGTCTGGATATCAAAAACTTATAGGAAGGTGGACAGAACAACAGCACACTCTCTCTCCTATAAAACATATAGGAAGGTGGACAGAACAACAGCACACTCTCTCTCCTATAAAACATATAGGAAGGTGGACAGAACAGCAGCACACTCTCTCTCCTATAAAACATATAGGAAGGTGGACAGAACAGCAGCACATTCTCTCTCCTATAAAACATATAGGAAGGTGGACAGAACAGCAGCACACTCTCTCTCCTATAAAACATATAGGAAGGTGGACAGAACAACAGCACACTCTATCTCCTATAAAACATATAGGAAGGTGGACAGAACAACAGCACACTCTCTCTCTCCTATAAAACATATAGGAAGGTGGACAGAACAACAGCACACTCTCTCTCCTATAAAACATATAGGAAGGTGGACAGAACAACAGCACACTCTCTCTCCTATAAAACTTATAGGAAGGTGGACAGAACAACAGCACACTCTCTCTCTCCTATAAAACATATAGGAAGGTGGACAGAACAGCAGCACACTCTCTCTCCTATAAAACATATAGGAAGGTGGACAGAACAGCAGCACACTCTCTCTCCTATAAAACATATAGGAAGGTGGACAGAACAGCAGCACACTCTCTCTCCTATAAAACATATAGGAAGGTGGACAGAACAGCAGCACACTCTCCTATAAAACTTATAGGAAGGTGGACAGAACAACAGCACACTCTCTCTCCTATAAAACATATAGGAAGGTGGACAGAACAGCAGCACACTCTCTCTCCTATAAAACATATAGGAAGGTGGACAGAACAGCAGCACACTCTCTCTCCTATAAAACATATAGGAAGGTGGACAGAAAAGCAGCACACTCTCTCTCCTATAAAACATATAAGAAGGTGGACAGAACAGCAACACACTCTCTCTCCTTTAAAACATATAGGAAGGTGGACAGAACAGCAACACACTCTCTCTTCTATAAAACATATAGGAAGGTGGACAGAACAGCAGCACACTCTCTCTCCTATAAAACTTATAGGAAGGTGGACAGAACAGCAACACACTCTCTCTCCTATAAAACATATAGGAAGGTGGACAGAACAGCAACACACTCTCTCTCCTATAAAACATATAGGAAGGTGGACAGAACAACAGCACACACTCTCTCTCCTATAAAACATATAGGAAGGTGGACAGAATAACAGCACACTCTCTCTCTCCTATAAAACATATAGGAAGGTGGACAGAACAGCAGAACATTCTCTCTCCTATAAAACATATAGGAAGGTGGACAGAACAACAGCACACTCTCTCTCTTCTATAAAACATATAGGAAGGTGGACAGAACAACAGCACACTCTCTCTCTCCTATAAAACATATAGGAAGGTGGACAGAACAGCAGCACACTCTCTCTCCTATAAAACATATAGGAAGGTGGACAGAACAGCAGCACACTCTCTCCTATAAAACATATAGGAAGGTGGACAGAACAGCAGCACACTCTCTCTCCTATAAAACATATAGGAAGGTGGACAGAACAGCAGCACACTCTCTCTCCTATAAAACATATAGGAAGGTTGACAGAACAACAGCACACTCTCTCTCCTATAAAACTTATAGGAAGGTGGACAGAACAACAGCACACTCTCTCTCCTATAAAACATATAGGAAGGTGGACAGAACAGCAACACACTCTCTCTCCTTTAAAACATATAGGAAGGTGGACAGAACAGCAACACACTCTCTCTCCTATAAAACATATAGGAAGGTGGACAGAACAACAGCACACTCTCTCTCTCCTATAAAACATATAGGAAGGTGGACAGAATAACAGCACACTCTCTCTCTCCTATAAAACATATAGGAAGTTGGACAGAACAACAGCACACTCTCTCTCTTCTATAAAACATATAGGAAGGTGGACAGAACAACAGCACACTCTCTCTTCTATAAAACATATAGGAAGGTGGACAGAACAACAGCACACACTCTCTCTCCTACAAAACATATAGGAAGGTGGACAGAACAACAGCACACTCTCTCTCTTCTATAAAACATATAGGAAGGTGGACAGAACAACAGCACACTCTCTCTCTCCTATAAAACATATAGGAAGGTGGACAGAACAACAGCACACTCTCTCTCTCCTATAAAACATATAGGAGGGTGGACAGAACAACAGCACACTCTCTCTCCTATAAAAAAAAAAGGAAGGTGGACAGAACAACAGCACACTCTCTCTCTCCTATAAAACATATAGGAAGGTGGACAGAACAGCAGCACACTCTCTCTCCTATAAAACATATAGGAAGGTGGACAGAATAACAGCACACTCTCTCTCTCCTATAAAACATATAGGAGGGTGGACAGAACAACAGCACACTCTCTCTCCCATTCATGCTGCTTGATCCAGTTGTAAGAAAGCAATATATATTGTGACACTCAAGGAGCATTTTGTACAGATTTATTTATACATTTGATGTTTTAAAAGATGTCTTTTATTTTTAACATTTTAGTATTTTGAATGTAGTAAAAAGTAAAGTACCCCCGTCACGCCAAGTGGCGTATATGGAATATGGTGTTAGTGACCATAAATTTTACAGACCTTCGGCACATGATTTTTGGGGTAATGTGGTCGGTATTACGCTCGTGCCGCTTCACTTTCCCAGAAAAAAATCCGGTACCCATTAAAGGATGGGTGAACCTGGAAGCCGTCGGTTGGGATCAAACTCTACCCCTTGTCCTTTGTAGTCCAGTTCACTAACCACTGAGCTATCGCGGCTCCCTTTTTTTTTTTAATGTAACATAAGAAATATAATTAAATTTGATACAACGTTTAGTTATCAGCATAGCATTTACAGTAATTAAAGAAGAAAATCACAGAAGGTAAACATAATAAGATATACTTGGTGAGCATAAAAGATATGAAAGAAGGAACAAAAAGTTGTCACTTACTTTACAAAACAAGATGGACATGAAAAAGTAATCAATTAGGAAGGTTTCTGATGACCATCTGAAGTCATACTTGAAGAAAAAGTAAGTGAACGCGATGATGAGGTACTGTCGAGGGGTGTCAGAGAAGGCAAAACGCAACATTTTCAGGCTGCAAACCAGAACAATCAATGGACCAGCACTGTAGAATAGATTTAAATTTAACATGAACTATCATGTGCACAACAAACTAATACTACAGGAAATAACATGATCTCGCAGCATTAAACATGATCAGAGATACAACATACAAGTTAGCATATCAGAAATGGCATTCCCTTAAAATCTAAACTGTCACCAGATAAAGTACACTCTTGTCTAATCCACTCGTCATGCTGCATTGTGGGTAGTTACAGTTTCCTGTCCTGTTCAATGCCTGTTAGGGTGAGCTAATGCAATTGTGGGATTTTTGTAAAGTTGTCTACATTATGTTCTAATGCCACTGTAGTCTGAAGCAAGATTGTGACTTTATTGATGACGGGGAAGCTGGGTAGTCTAGAGGTAAGATGTCCACCTCTAGACAAGAAAGTTCTGGGTTCAAATCCTGCTATAGACAATGGGAATTTTTCTCTTCGGATCCAAGGTTTTTACATGGCTGAATATTTTATTTAAAGCAAATAAATAAACATTCCACTGTTGGCAGAGTGTTTACTCAACTTTTCAGTTAAGAAGAAAAAAGTAATGGGTAAATCTCTCACTCCAGGTGGCATATAGGAAATATAGTTTGAGTGTGGACAATTTTGTCATGGCCATTGGCACATGAATGAGGGATGACACAAGCGAGGCTGCTGTTGAAGAAATCTCTGGTACTCATTTTCAGAGGCTGGATGAACAGCAAGCCTGTATTGGTCTGAAAAAATAAAAGCATCTGCAATAATCTAACCACTTTGCTATTACAGCATTCTAGCCATTCAGAAGAGCATAAATAATCTTTTCATTGACATACAGTCAATGTCAATGTTGAATTAAGCAAAACAATAAAGAAGATGTTTCAAAATAAATTGCAATAAAATGTAAAAAGTGTTTCTTTGTTGCAAGAATGAGAAAGTTATTATAAGTAAAACATCAAGAGTGGAGTAAATATTTACATGCCAATATTTCTTTGCTATAGACAGACATCAGAAGCTAATACCAAGAAGTAAAAAAGTAAGTTCCCTTCATTCCTTGCTAGGCAATAGGAAATATGGTGCTAGTGACCATTGAGTTATTTGTGGGTCATCATCATTGCACTCCGAACATGTCCATAGGTGCTCAGATCCCCTCCTCAGCAATTCCCGCAGTGTCCAGCGGCTGACGACTCCAGTTCTATGTTGGTTGATAAGTCTTCTTACACGGCCACTAAGTTTCTCATTTCTGGCTGTGCCCATCTTAACTCCCATTTCCATCATCCGAAGAAGTGACGTGGATCTGTCTTTGTTGAAGTCCTGTGCTCTTCCCACATCTCGGAGGGCATTGATGATGTCCGCCCGATCCATTGGTTGCCGGTCCTCAATGACAGCGCAGCTAGCCAACTTGTCCGCTCTTTCATTTCCCCGTACTCCCGCATGTCCAGGGACATAGACAAAGGTGATCTTATGTATTTTGGATTTCTGCAACGACTCTACCCATTGCATGCGTACAGAGTCCACCTCCACTTTTTTTATCATGCTCATCGAATCACTCAGTATACATGCGTGGGTGTAGTCTTGTGACTCTAACCATTTGAATGCCTTGGTCACTGCCATCACCTCCATTGTCATGCTACTTGTGGTCATGACGCATGCACCACTGTCTTCGTAGACTATTCTGCCTGCCGAGTGTGCTGTAAATGCACATGCACTTCTTTGGTGTCGTCTTACAGATCCGTCTGTATAGATTACTGCATCTTTCTTATCGGTGTTATCGCAGATGAGACTGTTGACCTCAGCATTAACCAAAACCGGGTTCTGTTCCATACTTTTCCTGTCGAGTGTGACAATACACGAGAATATCCCCTTGAATGATGTACGTACCTGTATCCACTCCTCACCAACGCTGATATTGGTAAGCCCACAGACCTGTTTGATGACATCTTCTGCTCGGCCCACCCATGATTTGTCTCTTTTTAGCCTGGCACATTTCACTGTGTTGAGCACGTGGTGCAATGGATGCTCTTTATCTGTACTAATCTTCAGGTATGCTCATGCTCTCCAGATCTTGATTCTGTCATCCATGGTTGGAAAGTCAAGAAGATACCTTATTGCTACACAGGGAGTGTCCCTTGTACATCCCAAGATAATGCGCATGGCTTCATTTTGTATTTTCTCCTGCCTATCAATTTGAGTCGTACTGACAGTAAGAATTGTCAGGGCATACTCGATAGGTGCGAGGACTAATCCCTGGAACAGAAGAGTAAGTAGTAGCCTCTGCTTGATATTGGCAGCTGCCATGACCTTCAAGGCAGCTAATCCTTTGCGCGATTTTGTTATCACATGGTCGACGTGGTCCCAAAAACACAGGTTGCGATCAAACTTAACTCCAAGGTATGTCATCAACATGTCCCTGGTCACCTCATCAGCTCCCATTCGTACTACCGGTGTGGTCGTATTAACGATATGATTGTTAAGGGAGAACCATGAAACTGATGCTTTATTAGGATTAACCAAGGCATCTGACACACCCCACACCAGGAAGAAATGCGATCGAGTTCGTCTTGCACTGTGGAGGCGATTCCCCATCTGTCACTTCCCTGTCGATATACCAGAATATCATCAGCAAAAGTCATAGTTCTTCCCCTCCCACATAGCTGTTGTTCCGTGATCGTTATTGTGTACACCTTAAATAGAACTGGTGACAATGGTGAGCCTTGTGGCAGCCCTGGACAAATGGATGTTAGTTTAGAAGACCAACTTCCACATCTGAGTATCACCTTCCTCTGAAACAGTGCTGCGGCGGTCCATCTAATGAGGAAGAGGTGCACCGCCAGTTTGAGGAGCATATGCACGAGATATTCAAATGGTACCCTGTTGTATGCATCCTCCAGATCTATAGCAGCAGCACATGTCTCCTCTCATCTGTGGAAGCCTTCGAAGACGTCATAGGCAAAGACTGCCGCACTGAGCCATGTCTCTTTGTTATATCTATAACCTCCGAGTGTGGGTGGGAATGTGCGTTTCTGTTCAAGGTGACAGGTGAGGACACGGGTAACTATTTTCTCCAGCAGCTTGCCCGCAGTGTTCTGCATTGTGATGATTCTGTAGGCACTGATCTGAGAATGGTCCTTGTTTGGCTTCGGTAGCGGTAGTAAGTAGTTGTGTAGCCACTCCTCCTTAATCTGCCCACTCCAAATGCTGGCATTAAACTCATTGGCCAGTTTTGTCAAGTCGTCGTCAGCTAAATCACCTATCTCATCGTACCAAACACCATCTGGACCAGGAGCAGTGTTGTGTGACCTTTTAATTGTCGTGCGAATGGTATCGGTTGTGATTGTGAGATCTTCTTCCAGCACTACATCCTTACACAATTTTGACAGCGATCCCCGTATACTCATTCTTACAGCCTCATTTCTTTCGTCCGTCTGCTCAATGTAGCGGGCAAGCAGGGCCTTCCCTTTGCTCTCATCAGATTTGTGCCATATCTGGCCTGTGCTCTAAAAGTCTGGTATGCCTCTGTGTCGTGTTGTGCCATTCGTGCTCTGATGAAGGTGCCAGAATGTGGCTAGCGATTTTTATGAGCACACTTTTTTTTACAGAAGTCATCCCATTTGGCATCCTTAGCCTGCTTAGCACATAGTTTAAAGTGCATCATTTTTTGGTTGACCTCTACTTTCAGACGCTTCAAGAGCTCAGGTTGTGTTCTTCCATTCTTACTGGCTTTCTGCTATATCTTGGCCATTTGTCTCTTGCTCCGCCAAGCTTCCTCAACTTCTACGTTCCACCAGGGTGACTGCGCCCATCTCTTCTGCCTCCTACGAGGGACGCTCTGTTTCCTATGTCTGATTTTGCTAATGATGTCCTGGTCTGTTTTCTCATAGTGGAATGTGTGGAGCTTTCTTTTCTGGCTTCTATTTCTGCTTTTCTCAATTAGGAGGACACATGGATAGTGATCACTTCCGTGGAACCCCAGTGCACTCCACCTGCAAACCGGTGCGAAGGTAGAAGACACCAGTGCAAGGTCTATGACACTTTCAGAGTCCCCTGTTGAGTGGCCATTTTTGTTGCCCTTCCATCATTCAAGCACACTAAATTGACTGACACTAGTGCGCTCTCTAGGTCTTTTCCCTGCTTGTTGGTTATGATGTTACCTCACTAGTTTCCTCTAGTATTAAAATCTCCACGGAAAATGACATTCTCTTCATCGAACTCGAAGAGATTCTGCCATTGTTGTGTGTTCACCATCCCATTACAGGCATACTCATTTACAATTACAAAATGAACTGGGGTTTGCACCCTAACCTCATGTACCTGCAATTCTGCATTGTTCCACGCTGACATATCAACCTCAGCTGCCACCATATTGTTGCGCACAAGGATGGCCTGCCCAAGGTGTCACCTATTGTAGAAACAATGAAATCCAGGAGTACTTACTGTCCTGTCACTAAAAGAAGAGTTTCTTGCAAAACCATTACATCGGCGCTGCACAGTAGCTTATCAAGAATGGGTCGTCGTTGATTTATGGACCCACAATTCCAATAAGTAACGCGCACATACTTTAGGCCTAGCCTCTCACACTTTGACAGTTTGACGCCACCACGCTGACCTTGTCGTGTTTTCCTTCTTCGATGTTGTTGTTTGGGCTGCATCTGAATAATTACAGTCGTCATAGTATCATAGATGATTTTGTCGCTGAATGTCGATGCTATGGATGGTCTAGACTCACGTGCACTTACTCAGTCGCACGGTACAGAACCTGTTTCCACGTTATAAACTGGCCAACTCCAGTAAATGGCTCTGCAGCACGCGGATACACAGTGAGCCTTTTACAAATTAAATGAATTACGCATCCTTGACGACAGACATGCGAAAAGAAACCGCCATTTTTTCACGCGTTCAATAGCGCAATCAGCAACAAGGATGAGTATAAGTGATTAACTAAGGAAATTGTAATAAAATTCAATGAATCGAAAGAAGCAAAGTGATTTACATCAAATAGAAAGCGCGTACAATCACATGATCCCTTCAAATATCAATAAAAACAAACATATATTTATTTGTAGTGACCATTCTTTCTATGACCACGGCCCATTTTTGGGAGATGTGGTCAGTATCAGGCTGCCTTACTTCACATAAAAATCTCTGATATCCATTTTTAGTCTGGGTGAACCTTGGAGATTTGTCAATTCTGAAAAAAAATCTGCTACTTCTGGGAATTGAATCCAAACCCTTCTATCAGGAAGCAAGCACACTAACCACTCAGCCACCAAGGCTTCATACCAAGATGGCTGGAGATAAAATACACTGTAGATCTATCACAATCAGCCATCAATAAGTAGATGCTACATTATCTGAAATTCTGTTCACAAGTTTTAAAAAAATAATAAAAAACCTCTTTTTTTAAACATGCAGCCCATTAAATATAAACTTCTAAAAGACATATTAACTTACTAGTTTCCAAATTTGCAGACAATGGCAGGAGCAGATGTGGTAGTAGCACACAAGAAAACCACAGGACAGATGACATTTCGTTCAAAGAACCTCAGACCCAGGTAGAGGCGCTCTATCCATATCACCTTTGGGGCCTCTGTGTAATTCAAGATAGTACACACAACATTATGAAAGGCATTTTTGAAGTTACAAGCCTGAAATGACACACAAGTTTTCTATGTTTGCTGTATTAGCACATTTATCTATTGTAAAAAAAATGCTAAATTAATAGGTCTGGATCTTTGTTTGAGTTGCCTAGTGTTCTCTCTTACTGTTTATGGATCTGTGAAAGTGCTGTTTGAGTCACCTGTGCTTCTGTATAATTGTTCTTCTTCATCTGCACTAACACATCTAGAAATCAACATGAATAAGTTCAAAGAAAGTGTTTGTCAACTCAAGGCTGGTGACATACAGCTTGGTACCAGTGATGGCCACAAACACCTTCTCTGTTGATCCTATGTTGGGCATGACTATAGTAGATGTTCAGCAGTCATTTTGTCAGTGCCACAAAACATTAATTAGAGGTTCCTATCCTTATAGTGTTGAAAAAGTGGTCATCCATTCTGTTGTGTGACCTGTTCATATTCTGTATAATTGATTGTTTCTCATACAGGATTTTTGTCACTAAAACGTGTTTGTTATTTACAGAAATACTGGAATGAATTAAAAGCAGCTTCCTACAAACTGTGCCAGTGGTATCACAATAAATGAAAGACATGTACAGTTTATGAATATTTCTCAGAAGCAGAAAATATGAAGACGATGGGTACAAAGCACATATGGTTATAAGAAAATATATACATACTACCAGAAAAAAAAGTAATCATATGGAAGCAGAACAGGCTTAAAAGTGCCACCTCTAGGTAGCATGGCTATCAGTGATATCATTGAGGACAAGCCCTATCATCATCATCATTATCAGTCAGTCTGTTCAATTAAAGACATAGCTCTTTATTAACTGTCAACATGAAGATTTCTCACGAACTATATTGCCTGTCTCAATTAATGCTGTCTGTAAAGAGTCCTTGATGTTTCAGATCCATCATCAATCAGGTTATCTCCCTCTATATTATCTAATATCAAGATTATTGACTAAGCTTGATCCCTGATACAGTCAAAAAAACCTTTTCGTACCGAGAGACAAAATAAAGACTTGGTGGCACGTACATCATATGGCAAATAGGGGCATGCAATCTTTACTACAAGCTATTGCCACACCCCTTTCCCTATCTGTAATCAGTCATGGCATAAGTTGAGTGGAATAGATAACAAGCTACTGAAACCATAGCTCTGGTGTAAAGAATTTCTTCTTCTTAAACGTCTGTACTCCAGTTGGAGCATAAGGCACCCACAAGAGATTTCCACCCAAGAGACAACTATCACAAGGACCTGCCAGTCTCATTTTCCATTTTGCTTTCATCTCCTTCAAGACTTATTGGTAGATTCCCTTGTATGTGTTTCTGCAGCAATTTGTAATGTTTCTTTTGTGCAGGTCACTGGTCCAATGCCAAAATTCCCAACCTGGAGGACCAGTGTGTCTCTCTTTGTCTCTAGCCCCTATCCTTTGACCGTTAGGCTTGGGAGACCCTTCTGTTAGCTACACCACAGCAGACATTGTTTTCAGGATCATTGGAACACTCAAACTTCCCACACCCCAATAAGGGGTGTAAAGGATAGAGCATAAGTAAAACAGCTCAGATTGCAATAAGAAGGGCTGTTTACTAATAAGTTGTAGTTTTGTGCTAACCTTTGACCTCAAAGTACATCCACTCCTTGCCATGCAGCAATGGGTGTGAACAACACAACCAAGGCATTTCTTTCCTGGTCTGTGGAATGATGTAGTGAACAATGAAGCCCACACTGGCTGCTATCAGGTACAGGACATCACTTAGCACAGGCTGCAATATACAAGAGCCATCTTGCAGAAAGACATGCAACTTATTATCAATAATGTAATGGAGGACTATATCCTTACAGAAACATCTCATTATCAATAATATAATGGAGGACTATATCCTTACAGAAACATCTCATTATCAATAATGTAATGGAGGACTATATCCTTACAGAAACATCTCATTATCAATAATGTAAAGGAGGACTATATCCTTACAGAAACATCTCATTATCAATAATGTAATGGAGGACTATATCCTTACAGAAACATCTCATTATCAATAATATAATGGAGGACTATATCCTTACAGAAACATCTCATTATCAATAATGTAATGGGGACTATATCCTTACAGAAACATCTCATTATAAATAATATAATGGAGGACTATATCCTTACAGAAACATCTCATTATCAATAATGTAATGGAGGACTATATCCTTACAGAAACATCTCATTATCAATAATATAATGGAGGACTATATCCTTACAGAAACATCTCATTATCAATAACATAATGGAGGACTATATCCTTACAGAAACATCTCATTATAAATAATGTAATGGAGGACTATATCCCTACAGAAACATCTCATTATCAATAATGTAATGGAGGACTATATCCTTACATAAACATCTCATTATCAATAATGTAATGGAGGACTATATCCTTACAGAAACATCTCATTATAAATAATGTAATGGAGGACTATATCCCTACAGAAACATCTCATTATAAATAATGTAATGGAGGACTATATCCTTACAGAAACATCTCATTATCAATAATGGAACTGAAGACAATATCCATATACAAACAGAAACATTTCATCACAAATAATAAAATACACACAAATAATAAAATACAGAGTTTATGTAAACAAAAAATAAACATACAAAATATTTGAAAAATCTAAATGACAAATAAAATAAGATTTATGATGGGTTCTGGTAGTCAATTAAGAACAACCACAACAAAGAGTTTAAGTAAGAACTAGTTAACTTTATGATTATCTATTTGTATGATGTAAACCTCATGATGAGAAAAAAGATAAGTTCAATGAATTCATTGTCAAAATGTCACAAAGTTATGACAAAATATGCCTGCTTTCTCCCCTAAATAAGTCTGACCTTTGTTTATTGTTAAACATTTGCTATTTTATAGATACCGGACAATATGGCGGACAGGTGGCAGAAACTGTTAAAGGCTGTGTCTGAAAAGTGTTCTTTGTTGCAGTTTCCTTATATTTCAAGTTCAGCTTGCTGCCTCAGCTACTGAGCTTAGTGCTCTATGCACACTGTGAGCTATGCATTTCATCTGTTTTGATCATGTTTCGATATTCCGATTGCTTACGATGAATGATGATATCGTATAATTGAGGACGTGTCCACTTTCTGTGCAGTTTCACTGTATGTCTTTTGACGTATGCTGAGACTGCTATGATGGGGACTGTTAGCTACCTTTCTTTGTTTGGGAGATGAGATAGTAATTCAGATGATTCCACTGGCACTGGTGGTTGAGCAATTATGGATTTTAATTCATTTGCAGTGATACCAGGATATTCCATAACCATAAGCTATTTTGTGTCTGTCAAGGAATGAGAATTTATTTGGACATTCCATAACCATAAGCTACTTTGTGTCTATCAAGGAATGAGAATTTATTTGGACATTCCATAACCATAAACTATTTTGTGTCTATCAAGGAATGAGAATTTATTTGGACATTCCATAACCATAAACTATTTTGTGTCTATCAAGGAATGAGAATTTATTTGGACATTCCATAACCATAAGCTATTTTGTGACTGTCAAGGAATGAGTATTTATTTTTCTGCTTTTTTCCATTTTGTCTTAGGAACATCACCACCATTACCACTGACCATAAACGCGGGTGCTGCCCTGGTTAAAAAAAAAATTGTCAGCAGAAACCTAGCCCTGCCATGGATGGCCAACCATGCTACGAAGGTCATGGACATGAGCTAGGATTCTCCTCTGATTTTCTCTAGATCCTCAAGGAGGATGTCAGAGCACCTATGAATCTGTCTGGTGTGCCCTGATGATGATCCTAACAACAACAACCATCATTATACTCAGGTAATACTGTTTAGCTTTCTAATCTCTCTCCATTTTTGTAAATAACAAAGGATCTCAGGACAGTGTGCATAAACTATATAGTCCTGGCAAAAACCTGGGTAATATAAAAAAGATGGTTAGTTACCATATGATAGATGGTAGGAATGTTATGTTTTTATTTGTAAATTTGGCCTTGAAAGTGACACATAAGAGAGTGTTTGGGCAGTTTACCTGTAAGGCCAGGCTGGTGAAGGCTGTGCTGACATGAACGGCAAAGACCAGGACAGTCACCACCAGGCACACAATTGCGTCTGATTGCAGTCTCTGTTTCTGAGGGAGTTCAATGCAAAAAAGGAAGTTGTGACAAAAACTACAGTCAAGTCATTCACAGATTTAATGAGGTTTACTTGCAATGATTTATTGATGGTAGGATAACTAGCAAGCTACATTCATATGAATAAAAGAAAACAAGATATCTTAACCCATATTACCATTACTAGGTTCTGCAGGGTGGACTTCTAAGACCAGAGAATAAAGGCCATTTGTCCAGTGAAATAGCCATGAAGTGTTTGGGCCTGAGATTTTATTTCATCCCAATAGAAAAAAAAACTTTTAGCTCTACCGGGATTCAAACCCACATTCTCCTGGTTTGGAGCTGAACAGGTTATCAGTTCAGCCACCTGCTCTTCATTTTCACAACAATAATTTGTTTAAAAATCATATACATGTGTGCATTGGGGTAGATCAATGATTGTGGACATCTGTGAGGCCATGAGGTTAGTTCTGTTATGTGACTAACTAATCATTCTTCTTCTTCCTTCCTTCCTCATCTGCCTTTCAGCATCGAGGGGAGATATAATTTGCGGTCTTTTGCTCTTCTGTTCACCTCTGCTGCTGTTATGTTTCCTAGTGCTTCTAATATTCCATCGATCCATCTTTTTCGTGGTCGACCCTTGGGTCTGGTGAAAGGCTGTTGTGTTGTGTTTTGTTCTTTCTGCCTTGTCATGTGGCCAAACCATTCTATCTGTTGTTTCTTTATATATTCTATGGCGGGGGCTATTCCTAGCTTTTTTCTCAGTTCTTCATTTCTGATCTTATCTCTCAGACTGTTTCCTGTCATTCGTCTAACACATTTCATCTCTGTAGAGGTTATTTTTCTTATTGTTCTTGCATCTAGGGTCCAGGTCTGGCATTGGTAGCACAACATTGGGATGAAGATTGTATTGTATAGTGCTCATTTTGCTTCCAGAGTTATTTCATTGTTGGACAACAGTGGTGATAACTGTCCGATGATTTGACAAGCTTTGTTGCATTTTGATTCTATCTCAACTGTTTAAGAATTATCGTTTGTCATTAGACTTCCTCGGTTGGCTTACCACGGCAACAGCCGGGGTTCGTAATCCTGGCGAAGACACCTGGGTTTTACTAATTCCCTAAAAATTAGTAGGAGCCGCGATAGCTCAGTGGTTAGTGAACTGGACTACTACGGACAAGGGGTAGGGTTCGATCCCAACCGACGGCTCCGGGTTCACCCAGCCTTAAATGGGTACCGGATTTTTTCTGGGAAAGTAAAAGCAGCACGGGCGTAATACCGACCACATTACCCCAAAAATCATGTGCTGAAGGTCTGTAAAATATAGGGTCACTAACACCATATTTCCCTATACGCCACTTGGCGTGACGGGGGGTACTTTACTTACTTTTATTAGACTTCCTAGGTATTTGAATTCCTCTACTTGTTTTAGTTGTCTGCCTTCTATAGTTATGTTGATGTTCTGTTTATTTTTAGCGACATGCATGACTTCTGTTTTGTTGATGTTCATGTTGTATTTTGTGCCTGAGATGTTGAGTTTGTTTAAGTGTTCTTGTAGGTCTTCTGTTGTTTCATGTATTAGTGCCTGATCATCTGCAAATAAAAGCTTGTTGATCTCCTCTGTCTCTGATGGGTTGGCTAGCTTGTTTATATGGTCCATGTATGTAATAAACAGTAGGGGGGATAGTATGCACCCCTGTCTTATACCTGATCTAACTTCGAAGTGGTCTGTGTAGCCTGTTGCTGTTCCGACCCTGCAGCTGCTGTTGACGTAGAGACTTTTAATAAGGTCGGTTAGATGTTGGCTTACTCCGTATGTTGTTAGTATCTCCCACAGTTGTTCTCTGTTAACTCCGTCGAATGCTTTTTTCTTGTCAATGAAGGCTATGTATAAGTTTTGATTGTGTTGTCATTTTTTCTGCAAGCTGTTTTAATGTGAATAGTGCATCGGTACATCCTCTGTTTTTTCGGAACCCCATTTGAGGATCGCTTAACTGTAGTTCTATTATTGGTATCAGCCTTTTTTCTAAGATTTTGGCGTATAGCTTTCCTACATGGCAAGAGATATACCTCTATATTGATTGCAGTCTCTTTTGCTATCTTTCTTTTTCCATATTGGTATGATGATTGCCTGTTGCCAGTCTTCTGGGGCTTGTTGTTGGTGCCATGCTGCATTAAATATTCTGTGCAGCCATTGCATTCCTGTTTCTCCTGCTGCTGCTATTATTTCTATTGGTATGTTATCTATCCCCGGTGCTTTAACTAATCATTAACTGGTAGAATTGACATTTGAGCACTCCTGGAGGATCTGTAGCTGCTTAATCCCTCTCAACAGATAGATGGCACAAAGTATGCAGGTTGAAGTTTTCTGTAGCTTACTGTTTACACATAATGCCAAGGATCCCAGAGAAACCATATATATGGTTTATGAGAAGATTGCTAGAGTACACTGTAATGATGGACACAAGCTGTAGGGAACTAGACATGAGAATAACATCATACCATTTAATGTGTCTCATGAGAATGACAAAAACTTTACAATCTAATGTTTCTCATAAATGTTGCAAATAAGGTAGCTTGCCAAGACAACCCAAAGGGAAATGTCAGCAACAACAAATTGCACAAAAAGCAGAAAGTTGACATAACAAGACAGTCTTGAGGACTTGAGAGAAACTGGGGAAAAACTAAATATTTAAAAGGCAAATCTACTGAAATTGAATTCTTTGTGACTTAGACGTAATGGAAAAAAACATAAGTCTCTATAATGTTGGTTGAGGAAGTACTGAAGTATATGACTACAACTTGACGAGGACAGTGAGTTGTAACAGAACAGTGGTTAGTGAACTGGTCTACTGAAGACATGAGACTAGGTTTGTACCAGATTTCAAGGTTCACTCAGCCTCTGGTGCTGGTTTTCTGTGGGGAAGAAATACAGCTCTGGTGCAATGCTGACCACTTTACCACATATGAGCGGATGGTAAAAAAAAATATTGGCACCAGCACCATACTCCCTCTATGTCACACCTAGGGTGTGTGAGGTTATTTTTCTCCTCTCATGTACACTGTGGAAGCCAAACGATGGTATTACATGACAAGGCTTTTTTTAAGAATCCCCAGGGGTAGAGACAAAGGGGAAGGCCAGATATACTTGGTCAAGAAAGGTAGAACCAGAGATGAAGAGGATGAGGAAGACATGGAAGGATTTTATGAGAATGGCAAGAAAAAGAATGGCTTGGAAAGTGTTTATTGATGACCCATGCTCCATAGGGAGTAGAAAGGAAGAATAAGGGAGAAAGCTAATGTGAGACACAAAAAAAAGACAGCAAATAAAATCACCAGATGTATCATCATGACCAAAAAGTACTGTGCAGGTGATCATGTCTCTCCACAACTTTCTATTTCTACGGCTGTTTATTACTTTTGTTGCTGACATCCCATCAAACCAGAATCATTAAATTTCTGGTAGTTTGCTCTTTGTTTCCCTCTGTCACTTCTCTCAAATTTTCCTGTTGTCACAATACAGTCCTGGATGTATTGATGTATATATACAGCTATAATTTAACTAAACAGACACTAATATAAACATCTCTTTCTCTTGTGTACACTCATCAGACATTCAATGTTATAAACACATCTCTCTCTCTCTAGTACACTAACTAAACAGACACTGTTATAACCATATATTTCTTTCTTTTGTGTTCACCCATTAGACTTTCACTGTTATAACCATATCTTTCTCTCTTTTGTGGTCACCCATTAGACATTCACTGTTATAAACACATCTTTCTCTCTTTTGTGGTCACCCATTAGACATTCACTGTTACAAACACATCTTTCTCTCTTTTGTGTTCACCCATTAGACATTCACTGCTACAAACACATCTTTCTCTCTTTTGTGTTCACCCATTAGACATTCACTGTTATAAACACATCTTTCTCTCTTTTGTGTTCACCCATTAGACATTCACTGTTACAAACACATCTTTCTCTCTTTTGTGGTCACCCATTAGACATTCACTGTTACAAACACATCTTTCTCTCTTTTGTGGTCACCCATTAGACATTCACTGTTATAAACACATCTTTCTCTCTTTTGTGTTCACCCATTAGACATTCACTGTTATAAACACATCTTTCTCTCTTTTGTGGTCACCCATTAGATATTCACTTTACAAACACATCTTTCTCTCTCTCTCTCTCTTGTGCACACTGACTGTTATAAACACATATCTCTCTCTTGTGTTCACCCATTAAACATTCACTGTTATAAACACATCTTTCTATCTCTCTCATGTGCACACTCACTGTTATAAACACATCTTTCTATCTCTCTCTCTTGTGCACACTCATTGTTATAAACACATCCTTCTCTCTCTCTCATGTGCACACTCACTGTTATACACATCTTTCTCTCTCTTGTGCACACTCACTATTGTAAACATCTATCTCTCTCTTGTGCACACTCACCAGACAGTTTTTGAGTTTTTCTGGCAAGGGATCAACCAACTCCTGGGTTTCATTGCTGGCAGCCTTGTCCTTGCTTTTCTTGCCACTCTCACTAACCACTAATCCCTTTAGCAGAACCCTACAACAGAAACAAGCAGTGTCTGTCAGAAACAGAACCACATTGCATAAACAAACATCAACCTAACACCATACAACATCTTGTAACTACAGACAGATCCTACTGACTGTAAGGGTCAAGTATTTCAATGTTTGAAATGTCCTGGTGTGACAGAACTACAGACAGATCCTACTGCCTGTAAGGGTCAAGTATTTCAATGTTTGAAATGTCCTGGTCTAACAAAACTTAAACAAATCCTACTGCCTGTAAGGGTCAAGTATTTCAATGTTTGAAATGTCCTGGTGTGACAGAACTACAGACAAATCCTACTGTCTGTAAGGGTCAAGTATTTCAATGTTTGAAATGTCCTGGTCTAACAAAACTTAAACAAATCCTACTGCCTGTAAGGGTCAAGTATTTCAATGTTTGAAATGTCCTGGTCTAACAAAACTTAAACAAATCCTACAGTCTGTAAGGGTCAAGTATTTCAATGTTTAAAATGTCCTGGTCTAACAAAACTTAAACAAATCCTACTGTCTGTAAGGGTCAAGTATTTCAATGTTTGAAATGTCCTGGTGTGACAGAACTACAGACAAATCCTACTGTCTGTAAGGGTCAAGTATTTCAATGTTTGAAATGTCCTGGTCTAACAAAACTTAAACAAATCCTACTGCCTGTAAGGGTCAAGTATTTCAATGTTTGAAATGTCCTGGTGTGACAGAACTACAGACAAATCCTACTGTCTGTAAGGGTCAAGTATTTCAATGTTTGAAATGTCCTGGTCTAACAAAACTTAAACAAATCCTACTGTCTGTAAGGGTCAAGTATTTCAATGTTTGAAATGTCCTGGTCTAACAAAACTTAAACAAATCCTACTGTCTGTAAGGGTCAAGTATTTCAATGTTTGAAATGTCCTGGTGTGACAGAACTACAGACAAATCCTACTGCCTGTAGGGGTCAAGTATTTCAATGTTTGAAATGTCCTGGTCTAACAAAACTTAAACAAATCCTACTGCCTGTAAGGGTCAAGTATTTCAATGTTTGAAATGTCCTGGTGTGACAGAACTACAGACAAATCCTACTGCCTGTAGGGGTCAAGTATTTCAATGTTTGAAATGTCCTGGTCTAACAAAACTTAAACAAATCCTACTGCCTGTAAGGGTCAAGTATTTCAATGTTCTGGGTTGACAGAACTAAGGAGATGCAAAAAAGGAGTGTTTATTCTCATGATATTGCCCTTATAATTATTAACCCCATAATTATTTGTTAGGTACATAGAGCTCTTAAGCACAAAAACAAAGCTCAGGATTTTCAAATCAAATGTATTATCTACCCTTATTTATGCATGCGAAAGCTGGAAAACTAAAGAAATAGAAAATAAAGTGGATTTAGAAGAGACAAATGAATCTCAAAGCAGGGCCTCAAATAGAAAATCAGAAAGTAAAAGAAATAGAGGTTGACCTAGAGAAACACTAAAAAGAATACAGAGGTGAGAGGAGGCAACAACAGCAGGCATCAGCTGCCTTGCCAAGATTAAGTGGCTAACCAGAACAGGGACGTATGACAGACACAATGCAGGTCTTGTGCAAGGTCTGACACTTGATTACAAATATCATCAGATATAAAGAGTCTAGAATTTCTGCCCTATGTGCTGAAAGGACAATAGGTAAATAGATAAATAGAACAAAAGTATTAAAAAAAAAAAAAAAAGTAACGTACCCCCGTCACGCAAAGTGGCGTATAGGGAATATGATGTTAGTGACCATAAATCTTACAGAACTCTGGCGTGATTTTTGGGGTAATGTGGTCGGTATTGCGCCTGTGCCACTTTACTTTCCCAGAAAAAAATCCGGTACCCATTAAAGGCTGGGTGAACCCGGAAGCCGTCGGTTGGGATCGAACCCTACCTCTTGTCATTTGTAGTCCAGTTCACTAACCACTGATCTATCGCGGTTCGAATTGAACAAAGAAGAATAGATTTTAAGCAATTAGGAACAAGATGGGTAAGTTTATGAAAAGAATACAACAGATAGTTACAAAGGAGTAATCAGGACTTCTAAAAGTTTCAAAATGAAAATTCATTACCATCATCAGAAGGACACAATCATTATTATTTGCCTATGTTTATGAGATGGGAACAACTAGACATATTGCAATAACAAGTAGAAAAACTGAGGGGAAGAGAAATAAAGGGAAACAGAGCGCAATGAACCAGACAGTTTAAGGTAATAGAATTGTAGAATCTCAACAAGAGAAATGACAAACAAATGTAGAGATAGAAAGTTGTGAAGAGACATAGTTATCTTCACCAGCAGATTTGATGCACATGATGAATGAGATTGTGTATTTAATAAAAAAAAAGTTTAGACATCAATTTCAGCGGTTCGTGAATAAATGTCATGGAGTTGTTAGCAAAGTTATGATTTCCAAACTCACCACAACATCCCAGGGTCACTGGCAGACCTGCTGAGGTGATAACCAACAGTGACCATGAGACCACAGAGAATGGAAAAAGGCACATTCTGGGCTGCATCATCAATCTTGTTGCCACACTTGTAGTTGGAGCCACCAATCTCCTAGTAGTAGATAAACATTCAGAGCTCATGAGACTAAGCTGTCACTAATTGCTTTGATGTGTGTTATAAATAAGAGCAGCAGTAACTATTATTTATTAATACTGCTGTTCTTTGTATATCATTCTGCACCACCTTTCTCTGTCAAACTGAGCTGCCAGTTCCTCTACTGAGTTCACCCAATAACAACCCATAACCATCCATCTTTAACCCTAGATTACAATTCCTAACTGTAACAGATGTTGTTACATTTCATAGTAAAAATTACTACCATTTAATTGTAACATTAGGAGTTGTAAAATATTTTCTTCAAACTTTTGATACACTGTTGTGTGTTTACCAAAGGAGAAACACTGGGAGTTGGATTTTCTCACCCAGGTTGACTTTTTACCTCTTGGACCAGACATGTTACATTGTCTATTCATAAGGCTGCTGTAAGCCCATCAGTATGTTCCGCTACCTCATAGTATTATTCTCTGCATTTCCCAAGTTACAAAGGGTTATTTGATGCCAGGAAATGACTGAGGAAATTTTCTTGGTCACAGAAGAAAAAAAAAAATGAAAATTGACAAATTTGCATTTCATTATACTATAGCTTGTTTCATAAGTCGTGCCCAACTTTTAAAATCAATATCTTTTAAACCGCTTTTTGTATTTTTTTCAAAATTTGCATGTAAAGTTATAATGATTAGAACCCAACAGGGAATTAATTTCATTAAAAACAAACATTTGGTTATTATTATTGCTTATTTGATATATATAAATTTATAACGACCCATTGATGTAGTCAAAACTTAGTGTTTACAGTATTTAAGTTAAAAATAGCGATTACAAATCTATACACGGTCAAATTTACGATTTTGCACGCTTTAAACGTGAGCTGTCTGACACAATTAGACACTTTTAGAAAACACGAGGCATTGTGTGTTCCATTTCCGTTCTTTCATAGGTGTAGACGTGGAACGCTAACATTTATCATGAGTCTTAAAATGAAACTCTGCAGTTTACAAAACATCGCAATAAAAATGTATGACTATTTTTGCAAAGAGGCTAAACGAGGAAGATTATTTCATTCTTTAGAAAACCCTGAGAATAGGACAAGACACATTTTGGATTTATCTAAACGGTCATTTAATCGCTGGATTCAAGCACGTGACCGTCAATGTTCCAAATATACAAAATCACAAGGAAGAGCAAAAATGTTGGATAATTTCGACAGTGATCTTATTAGAAGTGAAATTCGCAAAATGTTGGGTATGAATGAAACTGTTACAATAAGAAAATTAAAAGTATCGCTGAAAAAGAACAACAGTATTGAAATATCAAAGTCTACATTATGGAGGAATGTGAGAGCTGCAGGCTTCACATTCAGAAAGTATTCCAATGGACGAAACATCATCTGTGAGAAGCCATATATAGTAGTCATGAGAAGCAAGTACTTACGTGAAGTAAAAGAGGTGCGCAAGCAAGGTTATGATATTGTGTACTTGGATGAAACATGGATCAATGTTCACCACACTAACCAAAGGGAATGGCAGTCATCAGATGGAAAGATTAAGAGATTAATACCTAGCAGCAAAGGACAGCGCTTGATAATTGCTCATGCAGATAGTCGACAACATGGACTAATACAGAATGCAGAGCTCATTTTTCTTTCAAAATCCATAGACAATCGGGATTATCACTCTGAGATGAATGGTCACATATTTAGACATTGGATTGAAAATTATGTTCTTCCATCACTAGATCGACCATCTTGCCTAATAATGGACAATGCAGCGTACCACAACATTGTTGCACTTGAAGATAAAGTCCCGACGTCATCCAGTACAAAAGATGCTATTAAGATATGGCTCACAAAGGAGCACATACAATTTAATAACATGTACTTAAAACCTGAATTACTATCTCTAGTAAAGCAAAAACAGAGGACAAAGATTTTTCAAATAGATAAGATTATCCAAGAGCACGGTCATATAAGTTTGAGGCTGCCACCTTACCATGCTCATTTAAATCCAATAGAACTAATCTGGGCAAAATTAAAAGGACAAGTGGCAGATGAAAATACAACATTCAAAATATGCGATGTAAAGACTCTTGCTAATCTCGCTTTATTAAATATAGACAAAGATTATTGGGCTAAATGTGAAGACCACGTCTTAAAACAGGAAGAGGAATATTGGAAAAATGATGGTTTGTGGAATGTTCAACCCAAACAATTATTAATCTTTTAGACTCGTCTGATTCAGAATGAAAGTATATAGCCCCCACAATGTTGGCCCCTATATTACCTTAAATTATTTCAACAAACGGTCCTTTTCAGGACGACACAACTATGAAAATTGGACATACAGGTATACCTTGATATTATCGTCCGTCCTCGAACTGAGCAGACAATAATTATCCTGGTGTTTTGTTTTATCCAGTTATTTCCCCATTACGGCCACGCCTTTACCTAGTGAAAATTAATCGTAGACCAGCAACTACGGTAATTTCTATTCTTTAGGGCTTCACAATTTACAATTTTGACAAACATCAAAGAAATATCGCCGCTTTAAGAAAACTGCAGCTGCAAGATATTTGTTAAATATACATTTAAAGGGTCTTTTGCATTCTAATAACATCTGGAAAATTTCAAAAGTATTTAACAAACGGTTAGAGAGTAATAGCGTTTTGAAGTTGGGCATATGTTTTGAAACGAGCTATAGATTGTATCTCAAGTAATGGAAAAGGAGGGGGGGGGGGGGGGGGGGGGGGGGAAGCCAAAGAAAACAAATCAAACACTCAGGGGTCATCATAAGTAGTAAATAGGAAGATACACATGCAGGGGGGAATGTCTGACCACAGCAAACTGTCAAATTTGGAATAATTTATATTTTGATGTGTTAATTTTTACGATGGTATCATCATCATCTAGGGTTAAAAGGACATTAAGTGGGCATATACATGTTTTGGTTCACAACAAGTTGTGGTTTTTTGTGCCATTTTGGCCCAACATGTCCATCTTTTCTTTAGTTTGCTATTTTTGGGTACCAGTTTGCCTTTCCTGCCTGATCCATACTTGCTGATTAATCTGGTTTTCAGGGGCACCACTGGGATGTGGAGTATGTGCTTGATCAATTATGAGCTGGTGATCACTTTCCCTGCTGTCTTAGTTAAGTGTAAATTTATTACAAATATCAAGAACAGCACTATCCCCTATTAGATAATATATTACAAACGTCAAGAACATCACTATCCCCTATTAGATAATATATTACAAACGTCAAGAACATCACTATCCCCTATTAGATAATATATTACAAATATCAAGAACAGCACCATCCCCTATTAGATAATATATTACAAACGTCAAGAACAGCACTATCCACTATTAGATAATATATTACAAACATCAAGAACAGCACCATCCCCTATTAGATAATATATTACAAATATCAAGAACAGCACTATCCCCTATTAGATAATATATTACAAACATCAAGAACATCACTATCCACTATTAGATAATATATTACAAACATCAAGAACAGCACTATCCCCTATTAGATAATATATTACAAACATCAAGAACATCACTATCCCCTATTAGATAATATATTACAAACATCAAGAACAGCACTATCCACTTTTGATAATATATTACAAATATCAAGAACAGCACTATCCCTATTTGATAATATATTACAAACATCAAGAACAGCACTATCCCCTATTAGATAATATATTACAAATATCAAGAACAGCACTATCCACTATTTGATAATATATTACAAATATCAAATACAGAAACATCCACTATTTGATAATATAAAACAAATATCAAGAACAGCACTATCCACTGACTTTTTTGATAATTGCTGCTCTTTGTGTTATCATTCATAATCAGGTGTCAACCATATAGAACCTACCAAAGCTTATAGATAAAACACTGTACTGAATTCTAACCAAACATAACTAATGACTGCTAGTAATTTAATAGCTGCCTACCTTCAGAGAAGCAAATGCAAACCCGTACAAAACCAGCAAGGCAAAACAGCTGCGACACACACAATAAAATGATGTTAACAAGGATGTGGCGGCTGAAATAAACAAAAGCAATACAAAGTGAACACTCTGTTGTCCTTACTGTAGGTACTTTGGCTGAAATTTTGCACATGATAATTTTTGAGATTTATAAATATAAGAAATAAACAAAAGAATAGGTATGGCAAAAAGTAATTTTAATGCCATGAAAAATATACTAACAACAAAACAAATATCAGCAGGGCTGAAACTAAGAATGGCAAAATGTTACGTCTTCTCAATATTTCTGTATGGTGCAGAAACATGGACATTAGACAAGAAAACAACAGAAAATTGAAGCCTTTGAAATGTGGATTTATAGAAGAATAGGTAGAACTGGATGGAAACAAAAGATAAACAATGAAGTTTTAAAACAACTGAAGATAAAAAGAGAACTGCTAAATACAATTAAGACAAGACAAATGAAATTTTTGGGGCATGTTAAAAGACACAACAGTCTACTAAAAGTAATAATGGAAGGAAAAATACAAGGTAAAAGAGGCAGAGGCAGACCAAGACTAACATGGATGAGTAACATCAAAAGATGGACAAGTCAATCTATGTCTGCCTGCACCATCAAAGCAAGAAACAGAGTAGAATGGCGATCCATGGTAGCCAACCTTCGTTGCGGAGAAGGCACGCGATGATGATGTATGGAGTGTATTCTTACTGATTAAATGGGAATGTAAAATGAAAAGGCGGGGAAAGATTATGAATTACAGTATTTAAATTACATAGATTCTTCTGCTACGACTCATTCAGACTAGAATTCTGGATCAGGTTATGGAGTCAGGTGTCCTTTTAAGGGTTTTTGTCACACCAAAGCTTCTCCTAGCGGGTTTGGGTATTGTCTTTCTTCTGAAGTCTGTGTATGTAGGGGGCAGTCTTGTAAAAAGTGTTTGGCAGACAGTCCCTCTAGGGTGCAGTGGCACAGACTGGTGGTACTTGAGTTTGAAGTACATGTGATGCCTGATTTTGCTGTGGATGAGTATGATAACTTGGTCTCTCCCTGACATTTGATAATATTCATCTCCTCATAAATTTAGGCATTTTGAGTAATCATAGACATGTCATGGTGGCTGGTTCGTATTGCTAATGGGCCTGGCTACAGTTGAAAACTAGGCAGAATGGCATTGCTATATTTTATATAAACCAAATTGCTTTGTTTCATTTCCAGCACTTCCAGCTTTTAAAATTTAGGGCCAAAAATAGAACATGATATATCCCTTCCATAATGGTGAAGTTTAATCAGCTTTTCAATCGACCGACTGTTGTTTAGAAAAATATCAAAAATCCGCATTCTTCACCATCGACGGAAAATCTATATCATAATACGTAGTTCGATTAGTTACAGCAAATAATTGGTGTGCATATTTAGATTCAGCGCCAAATTATACATAAATATGTGAAGCTTAACTCTTTCCGGACTATTATCCGACACCTCGGTTGTATGAAATTGATCAGTTCTAACCACTCACCGATACGTTGGTTATTTCGGGTGTATCTGAATATTTGATTTGTTTTCACTGATTTTCGTTTTTACTTCAACCAATACTTGATTTCCGGAAGTAGGAGAGTTCTCTCTCTTGTTCTTTCTGTTTATACCGGCATGGTCGAATTTTCGAACGTTGGAAAATTTTTAATTTATATTCACTGTTTATTTCTCAAATTTTTGTCACATAATGGCCACGACCACTATTGATACTTCTTGCGGTAGACCAAAACGATATTGAGCAGAACAAGCTAGCTCTATGTTCGAAACCTTGTTATTGAGTGATTCAGAAATAGAGTATTCATAGTATTTAGACTTGGACAATAATTTTGTTGTGATGATGGGTCGGAATATTGGTAAAAGTTATGATAAAAAGGTAAGACTATCTGGCTTAGGTTTAGCTAGTGGATGCCTTCTATTCCAGCACTATCAGTGTCTCAGAGGAATCGAGTGGTAGTTATTCTGATAATGAAACTGGTACTTCAGGGACATATCACACAAAATAAGTCCAGTTGTGTAAATAAAAATAATAAACTTGACTTGTAAATATTATTGTTCTGACGTCACATAAATTTATAATATTTTTCATTCTGGGATCATTTACAAAAATGTACATAATTTTGTTATTTGTGGACACAAATTAATGAAATAAACTGTATTTTGGAGGAATTTGGATTATGTTGTGTAATATTTCAAGACAAATGGATAGCAACACATATAAACATGGAAAAGGGTAAGTGAATTACAATATTTTCAATTAAAAATGATCTACCTTGAATATTTTATATTTAAAAAAATATTTTATTCCTTTAAATAATCACATATCATAAATATATTGCTATTTTCATTTTCTGTATCCATTTCCCTTTCCGATGATGTATAATACATACCACATTTATCTAAATTATTGTGTCAAGTAGTCAAATGAAAAAGGTATATGCTACAATTTCTGGAAACAGGAAAACTAACCTGGTCCAAATCTAAAATTCCTCTTCTGGTCCTGAAAGAGTTAAAGTTGAAGTCTACTCTGGTAATAATTTTTTTGAAATTAACCCCATCCCCCCGTTATGTTCATGCAACCAAAAATTGGCACCACAGACATTTTTCAGAGAAAGAAAGATGTAAAGCTGACCTTATTATCTATACCAATATAAAAATAAAATATCTAAAAACATGTCCTTGGTAACTAAAATATAGGCATCAACAACATGTTCCATATATGACAGACTTGAGGTTCTTTCTCTTCTTCTATATCAAAGACACCCCCCCCTTTATATTAACTATAACAATCTAGTCTTCTTATTGGAGACAGAGAAGTGAGCGAAGTTCTTGGTCAGCTTTGGGCTGTTAAGCTCATCACCACTAAAGCAGGCTACAATTATGGTTCACTTACCGTTGCCACCAAAGATATGCATGTCAATCTGCTCCTGCATGTACATAAGGAACGTGTTGACTTGAGGCATGAGACCCAAGGTAAAGAGCAGTGGAAATGACAGAATAAATACTGGAGAGAAGAAATAAACAGCTACACAACTATAATATCGGATGTCAAACATGCATAGGTAACCAAACTCTCTGTGTACAGTCTACATAAAATATAAAACTCTTTGCTTACAATCTACATAAAATGTTAAATTCTTTGTTTACAATCTAACACCTAGATAAAATTATTTGTTTACAATCTAACACCTAGATAAAATTATTTGTTTACAATCTAACACTTAGATAAAATTATTTGTTTACAATCTAACACTTAGATAAAATTATTTGTTTACAATCTAACACCTAGATAAAATTATTTGTTTACAATCTAACACCTAGATAAAATATGGATATTCTTTGCTTACAATCTACATAAACTATGAACTTCTCTAACTAACATTACAATCTACATAAACTATGATCTTCTCTAACTAACATTACAATCTACATAAACTATGAACCTCTCCAACTAACATTACAATCTATATATGCAGTACAGTTCTCTATTGTAAATGAGATTACAATCTACACAAACTATGAACCTCTCCAACTAACATTACAATCTATATATGCAGTACAGTTCTCTATTGTAAATGAGATTACAATCTACACAAACTACAAAATCCCCTTTTCTAAAACATAATTTACAATTGAAATAAGTGATGCAATAATTTATAATTAGAAGAAGTGTTTCAGAGAGAAATTGTTAAACCTTTTGTAGACCACGGGAAAAAAACAAATACAATGTACTTTAAATACAGTGAAAATTATCTTACAACCTAAATTAAAAGATTATTGGTCATATATATTTTAATGTATCTTATTTACAATCTTTTTAACCCTAGATGAGGTTATCTGTCTGCGAGCCCCGTTTAT
This sequence comes from Megaustenia siamemsis, assembly GCA_032433765.1. Taxonomy (NCBI): domain Eukaryota; kingdom Metazoa; phylum Mollusca; class Gastropoda; order Stylommatophora; family Ariophantidae; genus Megaustenia; species Megaustenia siamemsis. The sequence continues at coordinate 9,589,400 of JAVIAB010000050.1, forward strand.
TCGAAACCCTAACCAAAATTACTACCACCTTAAATGTTACATTTGGATTTAGAAAAATAAGATTTTCTTTGAACTTTTGCTACACAGCTGTGTGTTTACCCAAGCAGAGATAAAGGAATTGGATGCTGGAATAATCATTTCCTGGCTTAAGTTAGATTTATGGCCTGAAATTTTACCCCATCATGCTGTGGCTACTGCAGGTATTACATTGTCTATTGGCACAGTGGCCGTCAGTCTGTCAATCCAGGGGCATGTTTGGCTTCCTCTTAGCGCCATTCGCTGGCTATCCCATATTACAAAGGTTTATTTGATGCCTCGCTGACAGCTGAAGAGATTTCCCCCATCAAAAGGGGAAAAAAAAAAGGGGGGGGGGGGAGCAAAGGAAGAGAGAGACACATTTCTTGAAAATTAGCAAATATAAAATAGCCTTTTTTTTTACACAACAGAGTAGTACTATTTATGGAGTGCACATTTCTGTTTGATCCAACATCAAAGGTAACAAATCCAACACTCAGGGGTTACCCTGAAGTAGTAATTAGGTTGGGGGGGGGGGCGCAAGAAGTGGTAGGGTTTGCTTACAGCAAACTGTGAAATTCCAAAAATGTGTATTTTGAGGTGGTAATTTGCACGACAGTCTCGTAATCTAGGGTTAACATCTACTTCAGTTTGAAACAAAAATATGTAATGTAGCATTGTTTAAAACTTAATGGACAAGCTACTCAAGAAAGCCATGTCGTTCTTAATCTACACTTACTTTTGAAAAAGTGCCTGAGGAATGTTAGCGCTGAGGAAATTGTGAATGGAATGCCATATAGGTAGATGGGCTTGTGTACTGTGTGGCTGCCATAGTCTAGCAGGAGGACAATTGAGCAACACAGGCAAAAGTAAAATGGACGGCTGAACACAATTAAGTGGTTGTAGCCCTGTGAGGAATATAAAATAATTATAAACAATGTGAAAAGAGGATGTGCTCTACAAATACCGTTCAGAAAGCAGTCATCATCATTATTGTGTGCCGTCTCCGCATCAAAGGTTGGCTACCATGGAGTGCAATTCCACTCTTGTCTCCTGCTATGATAGGCAGACTTGTCAATCTTTGTCAATGTTAGTCTTGGTCGGCCCCTGTCTCTTTAACCTTGTATTTTCCCTTCCAAGATTACTTTTAGTAGGCAGCTGTGTCTTTAAACATGCCCCACACATCTTATTTGTCTTGTTTGAATTGTGTTTAGTAGTTCTCTTTTCATTTTTAGTTGTTTTAAGACTTTGTTTGTTTTTTCTTTCCATACAATTCTTCCTTTTCTTCTATAAATCCGCAAAGGCTTCAATTTTCTGTTCTGTTTTCTTGTCTAATGTCCATGTTTCTGCACTATACAGGAATGTTGAGAAGATATAACATTTTGCCTGAAGGCCATATATGTGTTTTAATAAGGTTTTTGGGCTAAATATCTACATTTAATTTATAATCTTTCTATTAATGAAGACACAATCACACCACAAACACATCTTCTCAAGTGACAAGAAATGTACAAAAATATGAATGAGCTCACATGCATTGGTGAAGCTGCATCAGGCTGGACACTCTACAACAGAAGAAAGAAAAAATACAGATTTAAAAATAATAAATAGAGCAATCAATGTCAATAATAAAACATGGTCCAAATGGATGGTCTTAATGATGTGATCAAAGCTAATGAAGGTCATAAAGACTAACAGTAACAGCAGATAATCATTAGTTATGTGTCATACTTTACAAAGATAACAATCAATTGTCCTCAGATCATTAGAATATTTCACAGACAATTCTTTTTCTTCTTGTTCTTCTGTATTCAAGTCTTGTGATCATGAGAGCACAACTTGTTGTCCTATTTCATGATGGAGGGTATGAACAACATCATAACACATGATGAGCAGGTTGCATGGTCAGCACTTGTATTTAGAAGGTATGAACAACATCATGACACACGATGAGCAGGTTGCATGGTCAGTACTTGTATTTAGAAGGTATGAACAACATCATGACACATGATGAGCTGGTTGTATGGTCAGTACTTGTATTTAGAAGGTATGAACAACATCATAACACATGATGAGCTGGTTGTATGGTCAGTACTTGTATTTAGAAGGTATGAACAACATCATGACACATGATGAGCTGGCTGTATGGTCAGTACTTGTATTTAGAAGGTATGAACAACATCATAACACATGATGAGCTGGTTGTATGGTCAGTACTTGTATTTAGAAGGTATGAACAACATCATGACACATGATGAGCAGATTGCATGGTCAGTACTTGTATTTAGAAGGTATGAACAACATCATGACACATGATGAGCTGGTTGTATGGTCAGTACTTGTATTTAGAAGGTATGAACAACATCATAACACATGATGAGCAGATTGCATGGTCAGTACTTGTATTTAGAAGGTATGAACAACATCATGACACATGATGAGCTGGTTGTATGGTCAGTACTTGTATTTAGAAGGTATGAACAACATCATAACACATGATGAGCTGGTTGTATGGTCAGTACTTGTATTTAGAAGGTATGAACAACATCATAACACATGATGAGCTGGTTGTATGGTCAGTACTTGTATTTAGAAGGTATGAACAACATCATGACACATGATGAGCTTGTTGTATGGTCAGTACTTGTATTTAGAAGGTATAAACAACATCATGACACATGATGAGCAGATTGCATGGTCAGTACTTGTATTTAGAAGGTATGAACAACATCATGACACATGATGAGCAGGTCGCATGGTCAGTACTTGTATGTGGAGGGTATGAACAATGTCATAACACATGATGAGCTGGTCACATGGTCAGCACTCGTGTGTTAAGGGTATGAGCAATATCATAACACATGATGAGCTGGTCACATGGTCAGCACTCGTGTGTTAAGGGTATGAGCAATATCATAACACATGATGAGCTGGTCGCATGGTCAGTGTGTTGAGAGTATGAACAACATCATACACATGATGAGCTGGTTGCATAGTCAGTACTTGTATGTGGAGGGTATGAACAACATCATGAGACATGATGAGCTGGTTGTATGGTCAGTACTTGTATGTGGAGGGTACAAACAACATCATGACACATGATGAGCTGGCTGTATGGTCAGTACTCGTATGTGGAGGGTACAAACAACATCATGACACATGATGAGCTGGTTGTATGGTCAGTACTTGTATGTGGAGGGTACAAACAACATCATGACACATGATGAGCTGGTTGTATGGTCAGTACTTGTATGTGGAGGGTACAAACAACATCATGACACATGATGAGCTGGTTGTATGGTCAGTACTCGTATGTGGAGGGTACAAAACAACATCATGACACATGATGAGCTGGTTGTATGGTCAGTACTCGTATGTGGAGGGTACAAACAACATCATGACACATGATGAGCTGGTTGTATGGTCAGTACTCGTATGTGGAGGGTACAAAACAACATCATGACACATGATGAGCTGGTTGTATGGTCAGTACCCATATGTGCATGTCTCCTGATTGTTCCCCTATACTAGCAGCGTGGCTGACACACTTCATCTTTAGCAGACTGAACTTTGTTTTTGAAATAACAATTTCCTCTGTGTCTTTCCTCTCCTCACTAAATCAAGCAGCTCTTCTTTGATATAAATGTTTACCTTTACTTGTGGCTTGCTTCAGTTTTAGAACCTGATTTTCATTTGAAACTCTTTAATTGTAATATTTATTCATCTGAATCCAAAACAATATTTCTTCCAGGCCTTTCTTAGTCACCCACAGTTATCTCACCAGAAACTACAATTATGTAACTACAAATGATAGATTAAAAGAATTTGCTTGCCTCTTATCATATACAAATGTAATACTATTACTTTTTTAGCTTTGCAAAACATCATTTATGTTCAAACCAAGGGACTGATTTGATATTTTCATTTATATAAGTTATCTTTTACTTGCTGGTATTTGCCTGATGACTAATGGAACACAACCCTCCGTCATCCACTCTTAAAAGAACATTAAGTGGGCGTGCCTGCGTCGTGTTTTGGTTTGCAGAATAATTGTGATATCTGCGCCTTTTGGCACAACACATCCAACTTCAGCACAACATTTTTGAGTGATGTGTTGTCTTCCCTCTTCGATCCCTACTCGTTTAGCCAGACTAGACAGGTTAGTTTGTTTATGGGGGCACCACAGAGAGGTGGAGCTGGGTCTGGCTGGTTCACTGATCCTAGTGAAAGCCATCAGCTGTGGGTTACTGACAACTTCCAGCTCTGCTGCTGTCAGACGCCTTTGCCTCCTAAATTATCTTTTGATTATAAATAATAAACACATTTTAAAGACACTTCACTTGGAAATGTAAATGCTCAAATAACTTGATGATCTAAAACATTTTCATACTAGACACTTCAAACTGTCAATGCTCAAATAACTTGATGATCTAAAACATTGTCATACTAGACACTTCAAACTGTCAATGCTCAAATAACTTGATGATCTAAAACATTGTCATACTAGACACTTCAAACTGTCAATGCTCAAATAACTTGATGATCTAAAACATTGTCATACTAGACACTTCAAACTGTCAATGCTCAAATAACTTGATGATCTAAAACATTGTCATACTAGACACTTCAAACTGTCAATGCTCAAATAACTTGATGATCTAAAACATTTCATACTAGACACTTCAAACTGTCAATGCTCAAATAACTTGATGATCTAAAACATTGTCATACTAGACACTTCAAACTGTCAATGCTCAAATAACTTGATGATCTAAAACATTGTCATACTAGACACTTCAAACTGTCAATGCTCAAATAACTTGATGATCTAAAACATTGTCATACTAGACACTTCAAACTGTCAATGCTCAAATAACTTGATGATCTAAAACATTGTCATACTAGACACTTCAAACTGTCAATGCTCAAATAACTTGATGATCTAAAACATTTTCATACTAGACACTTCAAACTGTCATGCTCAAATAACTTGATGATCTAAAACATTTTCATACTAGACACTTCAAACTGTCAATGCTCAAATAACTTGATGATCTAAAACATTGTCATACTAGACACTTCAAACTGTCAATGCTCAAATAACTTGATGATCTAAAACATTGTCATACTAGACACTTCAAACTATCAATGCTCAAATAACTTGATAATCTAAAACATTTTCATACTAGACACTTCAAACTATCAAAGCTCAAATAACTTGATGATCTAAAACATTTTCATACTAGACACTTCAAACTATCAATGCTCAAATAACTTGATAATCTAAAACATTATCATACAAGACTCTTCAAACTATCTATTGTCCTTTCAAGCCGAAGACGGCACACAGGGCAGAACCACAATCTCAAAAAACAGAAACTCTGTGTGCCAAAACGGCACATATTGCAGAGATCACTGCTTCCAAAACCTATGGCTCTGTTTCCATAACAATATTTTTTACAATGACAGCTTGTCAAGCCATCGATCAATCTCCTTAGTCGCCTCTTACAACATGCCTCGAAGGTCACAGTGTCACTATTCTTTACTTCCCTCATGAGGCACCGGTAACACACAGGAGACTTCAAACTATCAATGCTCAAATAACTTGATGATCTAAAACATTTTCATACTAGACACTTCAAACTATCAATGTTCAAAAAACAATGATGAGGGAAGGAAGGAAAGAAAGAAAAAAATGAAAAAAAAAGACGAAAGAAAAAAAGAAAGACGGATGATGAAGGAAGGAAGGAAAGAAAGAAAAAAACGAAAAAAGATTCAAGAAAAAAAGAAAGAAAGAATTTTTTCATTCTTTGAAAGAAAGAAAGAACGAAAAAAAAGAAAGAAAGAAAGAATGAAAAAAAAGAAAGAAAGAACGAAAAGAAAAGATGTTCAAAAATGATTGTAGAGAGAACCTCATAGAAAAAAGGTAATCTCTTGGAGCTACTTGCCTTTAACAAACTGTACTGGCAGCCAGCCATGATGAAGCAGAACAGCAGTAAACAAAGGTCATGGTAGAAGTAAGAGGAGATCATGAGTGCTCCCAAGGCCCCCGCCAAGACTGCCATGACAACAGATATCACATTTTCTATCACAGATATGTTTCTGTAAGGCAAACAATTCTCTCATTATAAGGTGGCAGGTATTACTCACCAACTATGCAGGCTCAAATTACAATTAAAACAGGTCAATGAATTTAAATATTTGGGAACTCTTATTAACCTCAGACGGAAGATGTACAAAAGAGGTGAGATGCAGAATGGCTCAGGCAAAAGCAGCTTTCCAAAAAATGAGGAAGATACTATGCAATCCATTTTTGACAATAGAAACAAGAAAAAGAGTTCTTAAATGTTATGTAGAGCCAGTCTTAACATATGGATGTGAATCATGGACAATAGGACAACAGACAAGAAAATCACTGGAGTCTATAGAAATGTGGTTTTACAGAAGAATGTTGAGAGTACTATGGACAGCTAAGAAGAGTAATGAAGAGGTTCTGAGAGAGGTCAAAGCAAAAAGAGAGCTAATTTCCAATGTTAGGAAGAGACAATCATCATTTTTTGGCCATGTAATGAGAACAGTTCCAATAAGTTGTGGAAATCAAAACTCATTAGCACAAACACAAAACTTAGGCTATTCAAATCAAATGTACTATCAACCCTTACGTATGCGTGTGAAAGCTGGAAAACAACAAGAGATATAGAAACAAAGTTGAACGCATTCGAAAATAAATGTCTAAGGAAAATACTTGGTATAGAATGGAACGAATTCAAAACAAACGAGGAAATTAGAGAAATCGCCAATCAACCACTAATATCTTCAGTAATAAAGAAAAGACGATGGTCATACGTTGGACATGTGATGAGAAGAGATAATAATCGAATAGCAAAGCAAGCCCTCATATGGGAAACAACAGGTAAAAGAAAAAGAGGAAGACCCAGGGAGACACTGAGAAGAACATTGATGAGAGAGGCAAGAGCAGCAGGAATCGGCTCCCTCAATGAGATAGAACTGCTTGCACAGAACAGAGACAGATGGCGAGATTTGATAAAATATCTTTAAAAGAAAACTGCTAGAACAAAAATTCATATAGGAGAAGGTGTATCTTGGTCTACGCCCTATGGGCCGGTTACGGCTCGAAAGGTCAATAGATAGATAGATAGAATGAGAAGAGAACAACTGGAATATATTGTAACAACTGGAAAAATTGAGGGACGAAGAGATAGAGGAAAGCAAAGAGAAAAAATAACAGACAGCTTCAGAGAATGGCTTGGCAGAAGGTCAACAACAGAAATGTAAATAGCTGCCGAGATCGAAAGTTGTGGAGAGACATGATCACCTACGCCAGCAGTCCCGTACTTGATGATGATGATGCAGGCTCATTACAAATTATTTCCCCCTGCCTGTTACTGACCGAGAATCAGTTTGTTGACTTTTCTCCTTGTTGGTCTAACACACTGATTGTGCTGATGGTCTTGATTTTCAGCTCTCCAAAGTTTCAACTTAATCATTTTTTTTTAAACATTGAAATAAATGACAAAGCTTGAACATGGGACTATTGTCTTGTCTGTCCTTATGTGAGACTAATGTCTGTCTATATATGAGACTTGTCTGTCTCTATGCACTTGGATCTTGTTTGTCTAGAGATTAAAGCCCATTGAATGATACCTGTTTGCTCCACACTGAACTGGTCACTTATGAATCTGAAGTGAAAACCTTAGCTTGATCTTAGAAAACAACTTGTTTCTGGAGGCGAAGGCACGCCCCACCCAGCACCAGAGCTGGAAGTCGTCAGTGACTCATAACTGATGGCTTGCGCCAGGATCGGTGAACCAGAACCATCCAGACCCTGCTACACCTCTCCGCGGTGCCTCCAGAAACAGACTAACCTGTCTAGTCTGGCCAAGCGAGCAGGGATCGAAGAGGGAAGACAAACCCGGTACTCAAAAATGTCGGCTGAAGTCGGATGTGTTGGGCCGAAAGGCGCAGATATCACAGTGTTACACTGCAAACTTCAACACAACGTAACTACGTCCACTTAACGTCCTTTTAAGGGCGGACGACGAGGAGGAAGTCTACGGTTCGTATCCGCTAGAATACCTCAAATCATCGGGCGACTGCATCATCATCATCATGATCTTAGAAATGTCATTGAGGCACCATGTTTGTGTTGGAAATATAATAGATTTTATATGGATAGAAATAGATTTGAAGAAGGGAATACTTTTTACATAATAATAGGAAACTGTACAGAGCTTTGCAGCAGGAGGCAAGCTGATCATCATAAGTGGACCCCAGTCAAGCAAGTGTTTGGCCCTTTGGCTGAAATATTCATTGTAAACATAAAAATAACATGTCCATCCCAAGAACACCTCAACTGACAGCAAAACACCTAGTATGTTCTCCAACCTGAAAGAACAACTAGCTTCTTCTGATTCATATTTTATAAGAAAGCAGCCACCTTTGATCTTTGGGCCAACATAGTCTTTGATTTGGTCAATATCTTCAACTGCCTGCAATATTTATATTCTTTTGATTGTGGTTTTTTTTTTTTTAAATGTAGCCAACTGAGCATAGTGCTGTACTCGACAGCTGATTTTTAGGCAAGTTTCTATTCATTTAGTTATGGTCCATTTTAAGTGTGAAGATAACAGTTTGTCCTGTTGATCAAGTGTATGGCAGTTATCATTAGGATGATCCTGCTCTCTTCTGCCAGGCTGCATGATTCTCTTCTGTATTCACCTGATGACTGATCCTCATTACCAATGACCCCTGAAAGAATGGTAAGCAGGTGTTGTAGTGTGCTATGTTGAGGTTTGACCCTAGATTATGATACCTGTCTGTGACTGGCATGTTTATGACAGTGCAGTAAAAATTACTACCAACTTAAATGTAACACTAGGAGCTCTAAAAATAGTATTTTTTTAGAACTTTTGACATACAGCTATGTGTTTACACTAAGTGAGACACATGGACTTGGATTTCCTAGCCCAGGTTGATTATGACCCGAATTTGACTCCATGGATTCGATGTGCTACAATGTCTACTGGTTTGGTTGCCATAAGCCCACCAGTATGTTCAGCTACCTCATAGTGTTATTTGCTACGTTTCTCAAATCATAAAGTTTGATGTCAGCTGGCTGACTGAGGAAATTTCCCTGGTCACAGCGAGGAAAAGCGGGTGGTGGTGTGTGTGTGTTGGTTGGAGGGAAGAAAGATTTTTTTTTTGCAATGTACGATCATAGTCACAAAATGGGGAAAAAAATATCCTACATCAATAGACACAAACCCAACACTTAGGGGTCACAGGAAGTAGTAATTAGAAAGTTTTTTTTTTTTTTGGGGGGGGGGGGGGGGGGAAGAACTTTTGTGATTTGATATGGTAACCTTTACGACGATGTCATAATCTAGGGTTAAAGCAAGTTTGTATTTTCCAGCCCAACTTCAGAAAGGCATTAAGGGTACTGAGTTGTCACCCCTCTTGATCCCCATTTGCATGGTCAGTCTATTTCAGAGCCCATAAGGAGAGGTGGAGTAGATCTTGATGAGATAATCTAACACAAGCAGCTTGCTATGGGTCTCCAGCCACTTTTCTGTCCAGGTGTTCTATGACTCTCTATATCAACAAAGACCACAATTTGGTCTTCTCTTGATAAGCAGTTGTATGACTATATTGCATCAACTTTTATATCTTATCAGTTCATACTATGTTAGAACATAGCTTTTGATCTCACCATATGTTGTTTTATCCTCAATTTAAATTGTGCTCACACCCAGTTTTTTTTTTTTTTTTTTTTTTTTTTTTTTTTTTAACATTTGATAGCCTAATTGCTTTCCTATTGTCTCAGATACAGATATTTTACAGCGAGAACTTGATAGTGGATTTTTTTAAAAAGCAAAAGAATGAGTGGATAGAGATGAAATAAATAATGAAGTTTATGAACGTGATAAAAGAACAAAACAACATAAGACAAATGACACATATCCTGGAAAGGAAAATACAAGACAGAGACAAAGACTAAAATGGACAGACAGCATCAAGAGATGGCAGGAGAACCTGTAACAAAATGTAGCAGCAAGGCAAGAAACAGAGTGAAATGGTGCTCCATGGTAGCTAACATTTGATGTGAAGCACAAATTGATGATGATGATTACCTGAATCCTCAACAACATGATGATTATCTGGATCTATAACAACATCATGATTATTTGGATCTATACAATAACAAGCAAAAAATATGGATTAGATATAGATACCAATAAGACTAAAACTATGATCATAAGGAAAGGAAATTCTCAAGATCTACAAATAAATATCAAAGTTGAAGGAATACACCTGGAAACAGTTCAGAGCTATAACTACCTTGGACATACTATAACCAGTGCTGGAAAAAGTCAAACTGAAATAAACAAAAGAATAGGAATGGCAAAAAGTAATTTTAATGCCATGAAAAGTATACTAACATCAAAACAAATAACACCAGGACTAAAACTAAGAATAGCAAAATGTTACATCTTCTCAATATTCTTGTACGGTGCAGAAACATGGACAGACAAGAAAACAGAACAGAAAATTTAAGCCTTTGAAATGTGGATTTATAGAAGAATAGGTAGAATTGGATGGAAATAAAAGAAAACAAATGATGAAGTTTTAAAACTAAAAATTAAAAGAGCAGTACTAAACACATTTAGAACAAGAAAAATGAGATTTTTGGGGCATGTTAAAAGACACAACAGCCTACTAAGTAATAATTGGAACTGATGATTATCTGGATCAATAACAACATGGTTATTACCAAGATCAATAACATGATGATTACCCAGATCCATAACAACATGGTTATTACCCAGATCAATAACATGATGATTACCCAGATCCATAACAACATGGTTATTACCCAGATCAATAACATGATTACCAAGATCCATAACAACATGGTTATTACCAAGATCAATAACATGATGATTACCCTGATCCATAACAACATGGTTATTACCCAGATCAATAACATGATGATTACCCAGATCCATAACAACATGGTTATTACCCAGATCAATAACATGATGACTACTTAGATACATAACAACATGATCATTACCCAGATCAATAACAAGCAGTTTCCTCATATTACAAGTCACATGTCTGTGTTAGTCACCTCTAGTGACTCGGGCAGATGGTGCTCGTAAACCTGGGAAGGCCGACCAATCTAAGGGCAGAATCTCCCTACAGAAAAGATCATCTGCTGCCTTGCAGGAAGATTGGGGACAATCAAAGGCTAAGGAAAGCAAACCTGAACAAAATGCTGGCTGAAATCGGATGCACTGGGCCACTGGCGCAGAACACAGTGCAATGTTTTTACAGGTATTCAATCGGAGTGGATCTAACAGGCTTAAACAGACAGCTGTCTTCGTGCGAGAGTCTGGAGTCCTACTCTAACTGAGTCCTGATCACAGAGAGAGAGAGAGTTACCCAGATCAATAACATGATGATTACCCAGATCCATAACAACATGATGATTACCCAGATCCATAACAACATGATTATTACCCAGATCCATAACAACACGATTATTACCCAGATCAATAACAACACGATGATTACCCAGATCCATAACAACATGATGATTACCCAGATCCATAACAACATGATGATTACCCAGATCCATAACAACATGATTATTACCCAGATCCATAACAACACGATTATTACCCAGATCAATAACAACACGATGATTACCCAGATCCATAACAACATGATGATTACCCAGATCCATAACAACATGATGATTACCCAGATCCATAACAACATGATGATTACAGAATGCAGGAACTTAGATAAATGAGTCTTACATATAAGAGTGAAATACCTCAAGCTAATCATTTACCTATCTAATGCTGCTAGAAGAGACAGGCGATCAAACCGAATCTTGATATATTGTTTCATAGGCCAGATCCAGAACTTGTAAAAATGCTTTGGCTTTTGAATTCCACGAGTTGAACGGGTGTTGGCATGAGTTATGTCGCTGTCAGTGGATGAGGTGGATGCATGATTTCTCCGAAGTAAGGACTGGACATAAGACTGTAACGTCTCTGCTGGCATGTGCAGACTCCTGGCCATATCATCTAGGTCAGTTCCAAGGTGAATGCCTGGACTCTCGGCTGGGGGTGATTCTTCTACAATAACTGTTGAGTTTGAAGCTATTGAAGAGAGTGACCATCTGAGGAGAGGACAAAACAATCAAAAAGCAACAACAGGAAGCAACATATGGAAAACACCTTGCCTAAAAGAAATAAAGTCAAAAACACAAGAGCAGACAAGCTGCAAAAAAAAAACATAGAGGAGTGTTTTAAACAAGAAAGACATTGCAGGTATGGGTGGACTCTTAGCATGTGACTGACACATGGCCAAGGTATGAGAGATTAAAACCAAGATTTAGCAAATTCAAAAATGCTTTAAATAGATTATAATAGAACAAAGAAGTATGTGTTAGCACTCGGAAAAATTGACAGACAAACAACAATAGAAAAAAACGAAGAACAATTATATGGTCCGAAGTGGGATCGAACCCGTACTCAGTGGCACCGCGCCTTGCCACGACAAGCCAAACGCTTGGCACACTGCCACGCAGCCAACTAAAAAATTGGCTATTGTAGCAGTGTCTTACACGATGATGTTCTCAATGACTATAGCATAGGGTAACGATCACAGACCGGAAATAAATTGTATATTTGTACTTTCCTATTAATGCAAGTATCTCCCAGTAGGGCTGAATAATTGTGTTGTAGACAAACATTTATTGGACGAAACAGCACGAATAAATAGATTAAGAGGGTCAGTGTATCTATGACATATGGCCATTATGTATTTCAGTCCAAGTCTGAAACATATCAATATAACCAGTGTAATAAGCACTATGAACTTAGATATAAGCATGAGTTATTAAAGGCATGCCTTCAGACAAGTGATGGTTAGTATAGGTGTAGAAATGACAAGATTTGATCAAGAACTTTTGTGCAGGCAACATTTTGAAATAACATAAGACTAGTTACATTCTTTAATGAGGACTTTTTGCAAACATTTAGGTTCAGGATGCAGCAGAACAAAGATGCCTGAGAATGACAGCACAGTGGACTTATTCTCTGACAATGTCCAGAAACACTTGTTTGTGGAGGGAAACAACTTCTGACGAACAGAAATATATTTGTAAGTTCAATGCAAAATGTTCTGAATCACATCAACAGGATCGTCAGGTGTTTCAAACACAGAGTTAAGCTTCATTATTGAAAATAAGGCAGCTATTCTTTATCCATCAGGTACCTATTTTCATATATGAATTAACCGATATGTGTTCATACTTTATATATAAAAAAAAAATAAATACTGTTCTTTTAATTTAGAATCCAGTATACAAATAAATGAGTGTACCAATCAACCTCTTACAAATTACAAACACAAGGAGAAGAACACAAGTGTAAATCAATGAATTAAAACAATGACTACGTGTAATGATTTGACATAATTTTGCTATAAGTGATACAAATTAACCACTGACTTGTGACAGTAAACAGTAACAATCAAATTTATAGAAAATATAAATATTATGATTTAAAGAGTCCTATGTTTAAAGTGAAAGAAAGAAAGAAAGAAAGAAAGTAGGAAAAAATGGAAGAAAAAAAAGGAAAGAATGAAAGAAAAAAAAGGAAAGAATGGAAGAAAAAAAAAAGGAAAGAAAGAAAAAAAAAGGACAGAATCTTATCACATGGTATATGGAGAATATGTGTGTTAATGCTGCCCACATCCTTCTATCATCTGCACTTTTCTGGATAATGTGGTCAGCATATATCAAAGAAAACAGACACCCACTTAGAACTGGGTGAACCTAGAAGCTGACAATCAGGATCAAATGAAACCTTTTGTCCTCAGCAATTACTAGAGTGGCTCATGAGAGAGAAGACCAAAATAAGATAAAACTAGGTAAGATATTAAACAAAAAGTGCCCGGACACAATGACAATGATGATTACTTTTCAGGTTCCCGATGCCTCCTCCTCTCCAGACCCATGTTTGTGCTGGTGTTCATGTTCACGTCTGCCAAGTTGAGGGCTACGCCAGAGCTATTCTCTCCAAATGTGTAGGACATCCAGTTCCCTGTTCACATAACAATTGTTCTATTTATAGATCAGATCTTTACCCAGAACACGCAAAGAACATTCTAGAAATAAAACACTATTCAGAAAGAATTATCTCAATTAAACTGCTAGAAGACGACCGAAAAACAAATTACATTCAAATCTATGCACCATGCAACAACAATGTAAAAGACAGCGAAGAATTCTACGACACATTGAGTGAAATTATTAACAAGATTGACGAAAGCGACGACATGTTAGTAATGGGAGATTTTAATGGAAGGCTTGGGAAACGCAACAGTGAGAACAGTGACATCTTAGGACCCTTTGGCGATAAAACAGCTGAAATAAACGAAAACGGAAGCAGACTGCTGGAACTATGCAACCAAAACAATTTATTTATCACCAACACATTCTTCAAACACAGAGAGTCGCAAGTATATACCTGGTACAAATGGAATGACACAACATGCAGAAGCCAGATAGATTTTATACTAACAAGAAACCAGAACAAGAAAAGAGTAACCGACAGTAGAGCAATCCCAAATATTACAGACGACACGGATCACAAGATGGTTATGATCACACTAAGACAGCCAAAAATAAAGAGAAAACACGAAAACAAACAAAAGAAGCGAAAAGAACAGACAATAAAAATAAAACAATTAAACGATCAAGAAACAAGGAAAACCCTAGAAGAAAAACTCAGAGAGGAATTCAAGAAACTCCCTAACGAAGTAGGCACAGTAGAAGAAGAGTGGAAACAATTTAAGGAAACAGTAACTAACATCTCTAAAACAGTTTGTGGAACGAAGCTAAGAACAAGAGAAGGGAAAAAGAGCACCCCGTGGTGGAACGAAACAATCAGAGAAGCAATTAAAGAAAAGAAGAAACTGTTTAAAAATTGGAGGGAGAACAAGATCCAAGAAAAATATGAAAGATATGCCTTAGTTCGAAAAAGAGTTAAAATGCTGATCAAAGAAGCTAAGCAAAGGAATTGGACAGAATTCGGACAAAACATGAGCAGGGACTTCAAGACAGCCACAAGAGATTTCTACAAAGCAGTAAAAGCCACAAGAGCGAGAAAAGAAAACCATGATCCTACTGAGCTGATAAATGACAAAGACGGACAGCCAATATCAAATAACCAATGTATGCAACAGAGATGGAAAGAATATTTTGAAGACCTGTTAAACATACCAACTACCAATAAGACAACAAAAACCACACTAGAACTCACAAATACTGAACCCAACATCATGAAAGAGGAAATAGAAGAAGTAATCAAATATGCACCAAGAAACAAAGCACCAGGGATAGATAGCATTCTAATAGAAATAATAGCAGCAGTGGGAGAAACAGGAATGCAATGGCTGCACAGAATATTTAATGCAGCATGGCACCAACAACAAGCCCCAGAAGACTGGCAACAGGCAATCATCATACCAATATGGAAAAAGAAAGGTAGCAAAAGAGACTGCAATCAATATAGAGGTATATCTCTGCTCAGCCATGTAGGAAAGCTATACGCCAAAATCTTGGAAAAAAGACTGAGACCAATAATAGAACTACAGTTAAGCGATTCTCAAATGGGGTTCCGAAAAAAACAGAGGATGTACCGACGCACTATTCACACTAAAACAGCTTGCAGAAAAAACGACAGAACACAACCAAAACTTATACATAGCCTTCATTGACCAGGAAAAAGCATTCGACAGAGTAAACAGAGAACAACTGTGGGAGATACTAACAACATACGGAGTAAGCCAACATCTAACCAACATTATTAAAAGTCTCTACGCCAACAGCAGCTGCAGGGTCAGAACAGCAACAGGCTACACAGACCACTTCGAAGTTAGATCAGGTGTAAGACAGGGTGCGTACTATCCCCCCTACTGTTTATTACATACATGGACCATATATGCAAGCTAGCCAACCCATCAGAGACAGAGGAGATCAACGAGCTTCTATTTGCAGACGACCAGGCACTAATACATGAAACAATAGAAGACCTACAAGAACACTTAAGCAAACTCAACATCTTAGGAACAAAATACAACATGAAAATCAACATCAACAAAACAGAAGTCATGAATGTCGCCAAAAATAAACAGAACATCAACATAACTATAGAAGGCAGACAACTAAAACAAGTAGAGGAATTCAAATACCTAGGAAGTCTAATGACAAACGACAATTCCCAAACAGCAGAGATAGAATCAAGATGCAACAAAGCTTGTCAAATCATCGGACAGTTATCACCACTATTGTCCAACAAGGAAATAACTCTGGAGGCAAAACGAGCACTATACAATACAATCTTCATTCCAACGTTGTGCTACCAATGCCAGACCTGGACTCTAGATGCAAGAACAATAAGAAAAATAACCTCTACAGAGATGAAATGTGTTAGACGAATGACAGGAAACAGTCTGAGAGATAAGATCAGAAATGTAGAACTGAGAAAAAAGCTAGGAATAGCCCCAGCCATAGAATATATAAGGAAACAACAGATAAAATGGTTCGGCCACGTGACAAGGCAGAAAGAACAAAACACAACACAACGAGCCTTCAACAAACGTTGTGAGAACAACAGACCCAAGGGTCGACCACGAAAAAGATGGATCGATGGAATATTAGAAGCACTAGGAAACATAACAGCAGCAGAGGCGAACAGAAGAGCAAAAGACCGCAAATTATATCTCCCCTCGACGCTGAAAGGCAGATGAGGAAGGAAAGAAGAAGAAGAAGATAGATCAGATCTAACAGAAGATAATAATTTGCTGCTAAACACCCACTAACATCAAGACAAATAACACCAGGGCTAAATCTAAAATAGCTACATGTTATATATTTTCAACATTCCTGTATGGTGCAGAAAATTAGATAAGAAAACAGAACAAAAAATTGAAGCCTTTGAAATGTGGATTTATAAAAGAATGGGAAAAAATGGATGGAAAGAAAAGAAAAGTTTTAAATCTAAAAATGAAAAGTGAACTACTAAACACGATTAAAACAAGACAAACGAGATTTTTGGAGCATGTTAAAAGACATAGCAGCCTACTAAAAGTAATCTTGGAAGGGAAAATACAATGTAAAAGAGGCAGAACAAGACTAACATGGATGAGTAACATCAAAAGATGGACAAGTCAGCCTATCAAAGTATGAGACAGAGCAGAATGACGCTCGATGGTAGCCAACCTTCAATGTGTAGATGGCACTCAATAATGACAATGAAACACACTCACCCCATTCAACTTGGCTAGCACCCATTTTGATCTGATAAGGGATCTCTATCAGTGCTTGAATTAATGCACTGTGAGTAGATTGTCCTGTGTATTCTTAAGCTTCCTCTGAACCTTCTGTTGAGAGTATAAGTCTTCAACTAACACTTTCAAAGCCATCCTGTTTCTTGCCATTCTCGTAAGATCATTCATGTCTCCCCACCCACATGTCCTCTCCAAGTATATTTTGGCCTTCCTTTGTATACTCTCAGATGGTTCTGGCAGTGTATGGTACATCCAGTGCCATCATCTTTGTCCACTAGTATTTAACTTGTACCTTCTCATAGTTCTAATTTAGTGATTTTATCTTGTCATTTCCATAAGTTAGTGATTTTATCTTGTCATTTCCATCCTTTTATTCTGTGCATCGTCCTGCACAATCAGACAAATAATTGAGCTGATGGACACTCAGAACAGTGATGATGACATTAATTAATACAAGAACAAGCATCATCTGCCAGTAAGTGTAACAACATCAATATTGTTGTGTATTATTTGGAAGAAATGCAAATGTTTTACTTCACAAGCACTAAGCAGCAATGTTAGGAAGTGATGTGATCAGTGCTCCTCCTTGATTCATTGCTTCACAAAATGTGAGCCAGCTACCTAGTCAAAAAAATATAACTGAGTGAACATAAAAATTCACTTGGAAAATAATTCATGACTTTTAGACTTGATGAATCCAGTATGCTAGAGTGGGTCTCAATATCAACAATATTCTTTATTTAATATCAATTTTAGATCAATTATATATCTATATCTCATTGGTTATATCAACGCTATGAGTGTTGGGTAGTCAGGTGCAATGGGTTGTGGTATCATTGTTGTGTATTGCAAACATCATGTGACCAATTACAGTGGTCGGTTGAAGGTGAAGATAGTTTCATTGAATGTACAACTTCTTGTTCAATGACAGATTTCAAACTTTAAATGGTGAACTTTTAATTAAATACTGAGGAGACAAAAAATGGCTGATTTTGAGATTACTCTAGTCTGAAGAATATAAACAAATTCAAAGAAACCCAACAAGAAATATTTTGATAAGTTTAGATCAAGACAAATATAGACAGTAAATAGCAGAAACCAAATGTTAAGTCAGAGAAATGTCAATTTATTGAAGAACTGGGTGGATGAGAAGACAAACAATGGAGGCTTGAAATTGCAGAAAATGAGCCGCTAAAGAAAATTTGAACAAGCAAATGAAGCATTCTGGACATATAAAAAGAAAATAAATAGAAAGTTAAATGTAAAATACAGGGTAAAAGAGGTAGTGGCAGACAGTGACTGAAGTTAAAAGATATCAAGAGAAAGCCTGGAGAAGCAATCATACAGTATATCAAGGAAGAAATTGCACTCCATGACAGTCAATCATATGGAATCAATGACAGTCAAAATATGGATATGGCACAACATGATGATGTCTAGATAGTAACTATTGCAAAATCTATCAGGCATGGCACTTGATGATGATAGACAATGCACATATTTGATATAAATATGTTAGATCCTAACCTTGCTCATCCTGAAACCAGTGGACGGCTCCATCTGTTGTGTCATCATGAGAGGTCGCTAAATGACCTTCATCCCTGACCATTAAGTTGAGTGCAGCCATTGGCGGAGAGCCACTTTTCTGTTGTAGATGTCTACGGCCTCGTCGTCGTCTACACAAACAAAAGATAATTTTTTCCATTAAAAGAAAAGTTGTGCTGAATTTGTCTGCAGATACATGACAAGATGATTATAGTTAATCTATTGTTAAACATGGTTCTTCTGGTTATCTTAAACAATTAGGCTCTGTCTTACATTGCTGATATCTTAGAGTTCTTAAAGAGGATCTTTTCCAGTTATTCTGCTCACATCCTGTCTTCAAATATAGGACAGATGCTTATTTTAACCTAAACGTAGCATTTTTGCTCCAATCCTGGATATTCTGCAGCATTTATGTGTGAAAATGCACTGGATCAACTACACATCTCTAAACAATTTAGTAGTTGTCACAGGGGTGCATGAAAGAAAAACAAAGATACAATTTCCTCTAATTAACTTACGAGTAACATCAAAGGATGAATAAGTCAGCCTATGACCTGCACTATCAGAGCAAGAGGTAGAGCAGAATAACACTCCATGGTAGCCAAACTTTGATAGGGCTCGAAGTATTTTTTGCCATTCAACTCTATTCTTAGCAAGATGTTGGATCTTACTAACTGCCAACTTTGCTTCTCTTATAAGCATTCTTTTTAACATCTCTCTGGGTCTTCATCTTTTTCTGTACCCTGATGCATCCCATAAAAGAGGTTGTTTTGGAATTCTCTTGTCTCTTCTCAACATATGTCCGTCTTCTCTTCCTAATAATAGATGAGATACTTGGTTGCATGGCCATTTCTCTCATCTCTATGTATTAGTCTTGAATTCATTCCATTGTGTACAGTATTTTTATCAGGCATTTATCTTCGATGGAATATTAGAAACACTAGGAATCATTACAGCAGCAGTGCAAAAGACTGCAAATTATATCTCCCCTCGATGTTGAAAGGCAAATGAGGAAGGAAAGATGAAGAAATTACTGTTTAACAGACAAGTCATATACAGGTTTTTAAAAGAAACACTCAAGGTATTTAGAACTTTAATGACAACTAGCTGTGTAAGTGAAAGTAAAGTAAAGAGCCCCGTCACAATTAAGTGGCATATAGAGAATATGGTGTTAGTGACCATAATTTTTACAGACCTTTGGCACATGAATTTTGGGATAATGTGCAAATGATGACTTTAATATTAGAAAACAATACTTCAGGCTAATGATGACTTTAACATTAGAAAACAACACTTCAAGTTAATGATGACTTTAATATTAGAAAACAACACTTCAGGCTAATGATGACTTTAACATTAGAAAACAACACTTCAAGTTAATGATGACTTTAACATTAGAAAACAACACTTCAAGTTAATGATGACTTTAATATTAGAAAACAACACTTCAAGTTAATGATGACTTTAATAATGACCACGGACAAGGGGTAGGGTTTGATCCCAACCGACGGCTTCCGGGTTCACCCAGCCTTAAATGGGTACCGGATTTTTTTCTGGGAAAGTAAAGCAGCACGGGCGCAATACTGACCACATTACCCCAGAAATCATGTGCTGAAGGTCTGTAGAATATAGGGTCACTAACACCATATTTCCCTATACGCCACTTGGCGTGACGGGGGCACTTTACTTTACTTACTTCAGGCTAATGATGACTTTAACATTAGAAAACAACACTTCAGGCTAATGATGACTTTAACATTAGAAAACAACACTTCAGGCTAATGATGACTTTAATATTAGAAAACAACACTTCAAGTTAATGATGACTTTAATATTAGAAAACAACACTTCAAGTTAATGATGACTTTAATATTAGAAAACAACACTTCAAGTTAATGATGACTTTAATATTAGAAAACAACACTTCAGGCTAATGATGACTTTAATATTAGAAAACAATACTTCAAGTTAATGATGACTTTAATATTAGAAAACAACACTTCAAGTTAATGATGACTTTAATATTAGAAAACAACACTTCAGGCTAATGATGACTTTAACATTAGAAAACAACACTTCAGGCTAATGATGACTTTAATATTAGAAAACAACACTTCAGACTAATGATGACTTTAATATTAGAAAACAACACTTCAAGTTAATGATGACTTTAATATTAGAAAACAACACTTCAAGTTAATGATGACTTTAATATTAGAAAACAATACTTCAGGCTAATGATGACTTTAATATTAGAAAACAATACTTCAAGCTAATGATGACTTTAATATTAGAAAACAATACTTCAGGCTAATGATGACTTTAATATTAGAAAACAATACTTCAGGCTAATGATGACTTTAATATTAGAAAACAATACTTCAGGCTAATGATGACTTTAATATTAGAAAACAATACTTCAGGCTAATGATGACTTTAATATTAGAAAACAATACTTCAGGCTAATGATGACTTTAATATTAGAAAACAATACTTCAGGCTAATGATGACTTTAATATTAGAAAACAATACTTCAGGCTAATGATGACTTTAATATTAGAAAACAACACTTCAAGCTAATGATGACTTTAATATTAGAAAACAATACTTCAGGCTAATGATGACTTTAATATTAGAAAACAATACTTCAGGCTAATGATGACTTTAATATTAGAAAACAACACTTCAAGTTAATGATGACTTTAATATTAGAAAACAATACTTCAGGCTAATGATGACTTTAATATTAGAAAACAATACTTCAGGCTAATGATGACTTTAATATTAGAAAACAACACTTCAAGTTAATGATGACTTTAATATTAGAAAACAATACTTCAGGCTAATGATGACTTTAATATTAGAAAACAATACTTCAGGCTAATGATGACTTTAATATTAGAAAACAATACTTCAGGCTAATGATGACTTTAATATTAGAAAACAATACTTCAGGCTAATGATGACTTTAATATTAGAAAACAACACTTCAAGCTAATGATGACTTTAATATTAGAAAACAATACTTCAAGCTAATGATGACTTTAATATTAGAAAACAATACTTCATGCCTACATTACCTGGCTCTCCTGTTGGTTGGTCTGTTGAGTTGAGGATTGGCTGGTAGAAGTGCACAAAACTCTGTTGGGGTTACTGCTGTTTTCCTCTCTTCTTCCCTGTTCACCACTCCCTCAGCTGGCTTGTCTGCAACTCCCTCTTCCTCTTTGGACACATTTAGTTTAGCTGTAAGACAGAACAAACACAGGTGACATTACAGCCACCTTTTCTACCAATAACAAAATCTAATGCAAGTAAGACATCAATCCAAAGGTTGGATAAAGTTTTAAAAGCAAGTCCTAGTATTTATAAATACCAATGCTGAACTACAGCAGAGAGTGAACAGGATTACAAATATTTAATAAAAAAAATACCCAATGATGGATACTTAAGAAGAAAGTTAAAAGAAAAAAGAAACATTCTTTCTTAGAGATGAAGTGAAATGGTTATAAACACCATCCATCCTATCTACAGATACACATCCTCTTCACCATCTAGTGTGAGATGTCCAGTGCCTGCAGCAGGCAATCCCACCTGTTGAGATCCCTCTTAGGGAAGAGAGGTAAATATCTATAATAAGTTAATAATCTAGCCATAAAATAAACATTTGTGAGCAAAAATGACTAAAAGATAAAAGAATAAATTCCCATTAAAAAAAATATGTTGAAAATGTAGAGAGCAAGCAATATACTCAAAAAGGAACCTGCGAATACATGAAGGCTAGAATGATTTATGAAGATATTTACCATTGGATGAGCTTTGTTTGTCCTTCACTGAGTTGCTGTCTGATGCCAGGGACTGGTTCTCTAAAAAAACAAAAACAAGGAGAACAATGGCACTACATTTGACAAGGTCAAGACAATTACTGTTCAGCCACAAACATTTGTGCCCTGCACCTTGATGACATATCTTACATGTGTCTCTAAAACAGGTGATATATTATTTTTGTTTCATGAGGTTCTTTTAAATATGGTTTAGTCAGGATACAAAAGCTGAATATCGTCAGGAGTTACATTAACCACCCCATATCCCAATATTGGCCATGTCATGACAAGAGACAACAAAAGAATCTCAAAGCAGGCCCTCAAATGGGAACCAGAGGGTAAATGAAAGCGAGGCAGATCTAGAGAAACACTAAAAAGAACATAAAAATTTAGTTATTTGTGGGTCATCATCATTGCAATCTGAACATATCCATAGGTGCTCAGATTCCCTCCTCAGCATGTCCCACTGTGTCCAGTGAATTACAATTCCAGTTCTGTGTTGGTTGATAAGTCCTCTTATACACATACTTCTTTGTTCTATTATTCCCTATTATCGCCTCGGAAGTTCCCCATATAATAATATTTATGTATTATTATTTGTACCCAGTATATAAACACTGGGAACTACTATTCGTGCTGTTTCGTCCAATAAATGTTTGTCTACAACACAAGTATTCAGCCCTACTGGGAGATACTTGCATTAATAGGAAAGTACAAATATACAATTTATTTCCGGTCTGTGATCGTTACCCTATGCTATAGTCATTGAGAACGTCATCGTGTAAGACACTACTGCAATAGCCAATTTTTTAGTTGGCTGCGTGGTAGTGTGCCAAGCGTTCGGCTTCTCGTGGCAAGGCGCGGTGCCACTGAGTACGGGTTCGATCCCACTTCGGACTATATATTGTTCTTCGTTTTTTTCTATTGTTGTTTGTCTGTCAATTTTTCCGAGTGCTAACACATACTTCTTTGTTCTATTATTCCCTATTATCGCCTCGGAAGTTCCCCATATAATAATATTTATGTATTATTATTTGTACCTCTTATACACCCACTAAGTTTCTCAAACAACACTATGGCTAGCCAACCTGTCCGCTCTTTTATTTCTCTGTACTCCTGCATGTATATATATATATATATATACAGGTTGTCGTTTGTCCCTTTTAAACTTAAGACTAGGGTATAAATATTGGCTGACTATTGACACTTATAGTTCAGGAATATAGAATACAGATCTGGTGTCTGTTGTTACTTTTACCTCATGAATAATGAAGTTCAAAATTCACTACCTCAAGCCACTTTTGGCTCAGAAATAAATATGATATTGAGTTATTTGCGGGTCATCATCATTGCACTCCGTACATGTCCGTAGATGCTCAGATCCTCTCCTCAGCAATTCTCGCAGTGTTCAGCGACTGACGACTCCAGTTCTGTGTTGGTTGACTAGTCTTCTTACATGCCCACTAAGTTTCTCATTTCTGGCTGTGCCCATCTTAACTCCCATCTCTTTCATCCGAAGGAGTGACGTGGACTCATGGTTGTCGAAGTCCTGTGTCCTTCCCACTTCCTGGAGGGCATTGATAATGTCCGCCCTATCCATTGATTAACTATCCTCAACAATAGTGCAGCTAGCCAACCTGTCCACTCTTTCATTTCCCTGTACTCCGGCATGTCCTGGGACATAGACAAAGATGACCTTATGTATTTTTTACTTCTGCAATGACTCTACCCATTGCATATGTACTGAGCCCGCCTCCACTTTTCATATCATGCTCATCGAATCACTCAGTATATAGGCATGGGTGTAGTCTTGTGACTCTAACTACATGAATGCCTTGGTCACTGCCATCACCTTGATCATCATGCTACTTGTGGTCATAACATATGCCCCACTGTCCTCCTTGACTATTCTGCCTGTCGAGCGTGCTGTAAATGCCCATGCACTCCTTTGGTGTCGTATTACAGATCCGTCTGTATAGATGACTGCATCTTTCTCATCAGCGTTATCCCAGATGAGCCCGTTGACCTCCGCATTGAGCATGACTGAGTTCTGTTCCCTACATTTCCTGTTAAGTATGACAATACACAAGAATGTCCCCCTGAATGATGTAGGCACTGGTATCCACTCCTCGCCAGTGTTGATATTGGTAAGCCCACAGACCTTTTTGATGACATCATCTGCTCATCCCACCCATGATTTGCCTCTTTTTAGCCTGACACCCTTCTCTGTGTTGAGCTCATGATGCAATGGATGCTCTTCATCTGCACTTATCTTCAGGTATGCTCGTGTCCTCCAGATCTTTATCCTGTCATCCATGGTTAGAAAGTCAAGAAGATATCTCATTGCTACACAGGGAGTGTCCTTAGTACACCCCAAGATAATGTGCATAGCTTCATTCTGTATTTTCTCCAGCTTGTCAATTTGTCTTACTGACTGTAAGAATTGCCAGGGCATACTCGATTGGTGCGAGCACTAGTCCCTGGAACAGAAGGGTAAGTAGCCTCTGCTCGATGTTGGCAGCTGCCATGACTTTCAAGGCTGCCAATCATTTGTGGGATTTTGTTATCACATGGTCGACGTGGTCCTGAAAACACAGGCTGCGATCAAACTTAACTCCAAGGTTTGTCATGACCCTGTACCTGGTCACCTCATCAGCTCCCATTCGTACCACCGGTGTTTCCATGTTAACGATATGATTGTTAAGGTAGAACCATGCAACTGATGCTTTATTAGGATTAACCAATGCACCTGATACTCCACACCAGGAAGAGATGTGATCGAGTTCGTTTTGCATTGTGGAGGCGATTTCACTTGTCTCTTTCCTGTCGATTTACCAGAATATCAGCGAAAGTCATAATTCTTCCCTCGCATCCAGCTGCTGTTGTTCCGTGATCGTAATTGTGTACACGTTAAGATAGAGGCAAGAAATCTACACAGCCTGGTTGGCAGAAGAAAGACAACATACAGCAAATATGCACTTACTCTTCATCTTGACAAACTGCTGTAGCTGTCTCAGCTCTTCTGAGTGCTGCTGGGGGTCCCATAAAATCTCAATGAGCCGTCTCCTCAGCTCTTCTGGGTCTGATAAGTCTGTAGATCCAGGACTGGTGGATTCTGAAGCAACATGAAGAGACCAAAAGCTGAGGTAGCAGATTAATACAAGACAACCAGAAATAAAAAAGGAAACAAACATCTTGGAGGGGACATGATTAGGTGTGTGCATGTATTTATCTATGAAATTGTAAAGTAAAGATAGCAGGAATTCAGTGCGGTACAAGCTGCAGTAGCAGGTTTTTGAGTGGGTGTCTTTAATTGGTATGCTACAGAAATGAACAATCGACATACACATTCTATGCTGGACCAGCCTAAGTGTAATGAGGCCCTTTCTGCTAATTAAAAATCCACAATATAATAATGACACACCTTTTAAAGAACTACTCTGACGAACTGAGCGAGATCTGATCTTTTTAGGGATTGCTCCTTGACTTCTCATGAGAGCCAAATCTTCAGCCGAGGGACTACTGGGTGTGGTAAGGTCCAGCTCTTTCACAGGTCTGACAGTGCTCATTTCTGGTTCTGCTAAAGCAGAACTGCTAGATTCTGTTGTGTTTGATGCTGTGTCCACTCCTTACAAGAACATAGAACAAGTAATACATTAACATAATTTTCAAAATACACAATAATAAGTGATATTTTAAAATAATTCTCAAAATATCATAAACAGATTGTATAGGGCAGGTAAACAAAATGACATAATAAAGGGTACTCTGGTTTTGTATGACAAGAACATCTTATGATGTAAGTTTGGCACTTGTAAAATGCTGTGTGGAGCTGTGTTTATTGTTGAGAAGAGCAGTGTGGCATGTTTGTTGCTGAGTTAAGTAGTGCGGAGTGTTTGTTGCTGAGTTAAGTAGTGTGGAGTGTTTGTTGTTGAGTTAAGTAGTGCGGAGTGTTTGTTGCTGAGTTAAGTAGTGCGGAGTGTTTGTTGCTGAGTTAAGTAGTGTGGAGTGTTTGTTGTTGAGTTAAGTAGTGAGGAGTGTTTGTTGCTGAGTTGAGTAGTGTGGAGTATTTGTTGTTGAGTTGAGTAGTGTGGAGTGTTTGTTGCTGAACTGAGTAGTTCCAGCTCTCCCCCTGCTTCCCTCTTCTTGCCTGCCTTTATCTAGTTTTCCCAAGCCAACAATTTTTTCAATTATACATTTCAATGAGATTTCCTACAGTTTAAATCTGTTCATTATTTTGAACAGTTTAACTATTCAAGTATGTGGCAATGCTGTTTTTTTTTACTACTAAATTAATCACAAACAAACTGTGGCATGTGCTGTCATGGAACATTCTTCTCTAACACTACATCTCTGTAGCTGTCAAGCTGCTTTATCTCTATCATGATTGATCAAATTGTTAAAATCAATGAAGAAAAAAAGGTTCTTCCATCTACCATCATCAGGTCACATGTCCTTAGCAGAACGTCGCATTCACCACAGCTCACCTGAAAGAATCTCTGTCTCTAGCCTTCACCACAGCTCACCTGAAAGAATCTCTGTCTCTAGCCTTCGCCACAGCTCACCTGAAAGAATCTCTGTCTCTAGCCTTCGCCACAGCTCACCTGAAAGAATCTCTGTCTCTAGCCTTCACCACAGCTCACCTGAAAGAATCTCTGTCTCTAGCCTTCACCACAGCTCACCTGAAAGAATCTCTGTCTCTAGCCTTCACCACAGCTCACCTGAAAGAATCTCTGTCTCTAGCCTTCGCCACAGCTCACCTGAAAGAATCTCTGTCTCTAGCCTTCACCACAGCTCACCTGAAAGAATCTCTGTCTCTAGCCTTCACCACAGCTCACCTGAAAGAATCTCTATCTCTAGCCTTCACCACAGCTCACCTGAAAGAATCTCTGTCTCTAGCCTTCACCACAGCTCACCTGAAAGAATCTCTGTCTCTAGCCTTCACCACAGCTCACCTGAAAGAATCTCTATCTCTAGCCTTCACCACAGCTCACCTGAAAGAATCTCTGTCTCTAGCCTATCTCCCACTTCTTCGGTTGTCATTTTTATGATCTCCTTGATGTCTTGAAACTACCTTCTTGGTCTGCCACTGATGCCTCACCCAGGAACCATGCCTTCCATTATTGTTCTTTCCAGCCCGCTGTGTCTTTTGATGTGGCCATACTATTTTATTTTCCTCTGTAGAGTAGTGTTTATAAGCCAGTTCTTTTTAATGTTTAAATCTTTTAATATGCTCTTTTTCATTATCCAAGGTATCTGAAGGATTTTTCTGTTTGACTGTCATGATTTCTTGTCAGATTATAATCAGAATCAGTAGTTTGCTGTTGCTTTCTGATTGGTTTGTGGTCACTTAACACCTAAGGTCCCTACTCCACCCGTTTTCAATATTTATCAAAATGTCCTAACATAACCATAAGGCCCATACTGTTTTCCATAAAGAAGTATAAGCCTTGACAAAAAAATGAGGACCAGCCAGTTCTGTGGTTTAAGAATAAAAAAAATAAAGTGTTAGTTGAAGCAAATATGTTTTTGTCTATGTTACACACGGAATTTACCTCCAGAGGTAAGAGAATCACTGTCAGCATCCTGGTCTCTCTGTAGCCAGACATTACAAAAGTAAGGAGCCACCCTGGAACCATCATGGTGTAAGGGAGATGATGAAGATGAAGTTCTGCTACATGATCTCTTGGGAACAGCGTGAACAGAGTTAGGATGAGGGCTGTCTGGTCTGTCATGCTGCCCTTTTTGATTGAGGCCAACTAAAGTGGAACCTGATGACTCACCAACGCTGGATGACATGAGTGGACGAGGTGTTGTGAACACAAACAATTCATCTGGGCCATCTGGTGTGGAGGATACATCAGGCAGCTCAACTTCACCAAAACTGACATCTGACCTGGGGTGTGTAAACACAAAAAAAAATTAAAATTGAAAATGAGTATAAAAATGATCACAAATTAAAATGAGAGAATGAGTTGCATTAAGATAACAGATTTAGAATAAATGCTAACAGAATAAATAATACAATTATTACAACATAATTTAAAACAAAAACATTACAAGTGAAAATATTTGCTAAACAGAAAGATAACCAAAATCCATAGAAGCACAAAAAGAAGTTGTTGGCTCACAAACAGTTTTAAAAAGTCTAAAATGTGGACAAGCAAAATGCTCATTTGATGGAAGCATTAACAAATTAGTTTGAAGAAATGTTGTTATTGTTTTTTTTTTTTTTTTGGGGGGGGGGGGGGGGGGGGGGGAAAGAAAGAAAGAGAGAGAGAGAGATGAGTTGAAGGCTATGGATTCAGTATGAGCTATCAGCTCTTAGGTCCAGCTAATGATGTGGCCATGACTTTCTTTACTTCCTTGCTCTTGCTGGAGAAATTTGAGCTTGTTCAGTCCAGTAGGGAGAGCAACACAAAGATCTTGTATCATAGCAAATACCACAGGTGTGAAGAATTATGGCGACTCTCACCTTGTTTTATCGCTCCATTATGACAATATGTTTCTAGGCAGTCAGGACTTGGTCAGCTCTGGGTTACTGACCCTACCAAACTAGTGTTGACCAGATATTAGTTATGTAAACTTTTGTTTCGTCCATTACCACGTAAAGCTGTCACCATACCACTTTTTTTCCTTCCTTTTTTTTAGTATCGCCATTAGTTATGTTGCGGCTGCCCCCCTCCCCAACCAGTGTACCTTGTTTTCAGGTGTGCTAACAGTGATGTCAGAAAAACTTATAATCACTGAAATGAGGAAGCTAGTCTTATATTTTAGTTTCCACATTCTTTCACATTTGCATGGCTGTAATACCAGCCACATTACTCCAAAAATCATGTGCCGAAGGTCTGTAAAAATGAAGGTCACTAACACCATATTCCCTATACATCACTTGGGGCTCTCTACCACTCCCTATTCTTTCACATTTAAATATACAAAAGTACTGCACAGTAAAACGAAGAAAGCTTACTTTAAAAAATACAAAAGTGCTTATGTACAGTAAAATAAATAAATGTCTACCTCTAAATATCTGGCTTCTTACATGTATGAACTATAAATATTAATGATGGTAAGCTACTAAAGACAGAAAGACACAATACTCATGGACATATGATGAATCCAATTGAAATGAAATGAGGGTAGTCTTCAGGTATAATGTCGGCCTCAAGACAGTAAGGACCCAGGTTTAAAGCTCACCAGAAGTGGTGGTGATTTGTCAAAAATATGAAAAATTAATCCACGTTTTCTTTATGACATTACTCTCCCCTGATCTCTTGGATAGTAAGATCTGACGTGTAGCCTTCTCTGATAACGGCGATAAACAGGATATCTTGTGTACAATTGTGCACGTTAAGGGACCCTTGGCAGTTAAAATATAAAAGAGGAGGACATAAATATGACAGCTGCCAGGGCAAAATTGTCAGCAGAAATGAGTGAATAGGAATGAGTGATTAGTGCTGAAGAAACATAACTTGTACTTGTTTTCTTACCAGTCACTGTTACTAGATGTAGATGGGTGGTTCACGGATGTGCCAGAGGTTGGCAGGGCAGACATGTTCAGTGATCGAGAGGTTACTTTTGATCTAGATTTTGTATTCGGAGCTGTTGGACTCCACTCAACTGTGCTCTTGCTGCGCCGAACGGCTCTGCGCTCCTTTCTTATTCGAAGTTTACGTTTGGTGTGGTCAGAGTCACTTGTGCTGACAGGTTCTGTGTTCTCAGCTGGTGGTTCTGAAGGTCTGGATGGGCCATCCTTGGTGCTATCATTACAGTCCTGCTTCTCATTTTTACTGTCACAGTCTGAAGGCAATGAACTCTTCTCTTCATTAATTTTTCTAATTACAACACGATCAGATCCATCCATAGAAATAATCACACTGTGATCATCTGTGACCTCTTGTCCTTGCAAAGTATGATCAATTTCTGTCACAACTTCGTCAGGTGTGTCTTGCAGCTCTTCAGCAGTTGATGAAGATATGGGGGTGTGTTCAATCTCTGCTTGTGTTGTTATCATGCGTGGAATGTCTTCATCTTGGTCAGGAGAATCTTCATCATCTGTTAGAAGAGAACAGCAAAAACAAATTACAAATACATTAGGCAAGCTTTCTAGCATGTGCTAAATTTGAAGCAACCGGTAAGGGATGGTCATGAACTGTGCCAAGTGGAGGAACATCGCTTTTGATCTTTCCCTCGTCATTGACAAACAAAGAAGTAGTGGAAGCTGCTTGTCACAACATCAAAAAGTGACATTTTAGCTACAATCCCTGATGTTCAGCAGTATTTATATTCAACAGCCTAATCGAGCCTATAGTTTCAGGACATTTTTTCCTTCTCTTTCTTGCATTCATTTGACAACTATTTCTTTTCAAAGTAAAATGGGTATAGATGTGTTTTGTTGCAGTTTACATCTTGGTTTGCTTAGGCACCAATATTTCACACACAAAAGTGTTAATGAGATACAGTGTCATTAGCTGCCTAACAAAATGGGTTGCAGGAGGAGAAACTATCTTCGTCGCAGATCGGCCTACATTGAGCAGACAAGGTAGTTGATATGGACATGTATATTGCATGAGCTATAAAAATAGACTATAAAGATGTACAAACACAGACCTTAAAGTTATACAAGAATAGACTAACTCTAGATTACCTATCTGTCTGTCACTTTTTAACAATATCTTCGTAAAAATTACAAGCACTAAATGTAACATTTGGAGTTCCAGTAAATATTATTTTAGTTGAACTTTTGCTACACAGTTGTGTGTTTACATAAGGAGAAACACAGGAACGGATGCAGCAATCATTTCCTGGGTTGGATTCCATTTATGGCCTGAAACCTGGAGGTGTTACTTTGTCTATTCACATGTTAGCCATCAGTCCGGCTACCTTTTAGTGGCGTTCACTGCCTATCCTGTGTTACAAAAGTTTGTTCGATGTCTCACTGACAGCTGAAGACATTTCACCCATCAGAAGAAAAAAACAAAGAACTTGAAAATTGACCAAATTTATTTTTAAAAAAAAGTTTTTACAATCTTCTTCTTCTTTCCTTCCTCATCTGCCTTTCAGCGTCGAGGGGAGATATAATTTGCGGTCTTTTGCTCTTTTGTTCGCCTCTGCTGCTGTTATGTTTCCTAGTGCTTCTAATATTCCATCGATCCATCTTTTCGTGGTCGACCCTTGGGTCTGTTGTTCTCACAACGTTTGTTGAAGGCTCGTTGTGTTGTGTTTTGTTCTTTCTGCCTTGTCACGTGGCCGAACCATTTTATCTGTTGTTTCCTTATATATTCTATGGCTGGGGCTATTCCTAGCTTTTTTCTCAGTTCTACATTTCTGATCTTATCTCTCAGACTGTTTCCTGTCATTCGTCTAACACATTTCATCTCTGTAGAGGTTATTTTTCTTATTGTTCTTGCATCTAGAGTCCAGGTCTGGCATTGGTAGCACAACGTTGGAATGAAGATTGTATTGTATAGTGCTCGTTTTGCCTCCAGAGTTATTTCCTTGTTGGACAATAGTGGTGATAACTGTCCGATGATTTGACAAGCTTTGTTGCATCTTGATTCTATCTCTGCTGTTTGGGAATTGTCGTTTGTCATTAGACTTCCTAGGTATTTGAATTCCTCTACTTGTTTTAGTTGTCTGCCTTCTATAGTTATGTTGATGTTCTGTTTATTTTTGGCGACATTCATGACTTCTGTTTTGTTGATGTTGATTTTCATGTTGTATTTTGTTCCTAAGATGTTGAGTTTGTTTAAGTGTTCTTGTAGGTCTTCTATTGTTTCATGTATTAGTGCCTGGTCGTCTGCAAATAGAAGCTCGTTGATCTCCTCTGTCTCTGATGGGTTGGCTAGCTTGCATATATGGTCCATGTATGTAATAAACAGTAGGGGGGATAGTACGCACCCCTGTCTTACACCTGATCTAACTTCGAAGTGGTCTGTGTAGCCTGTTGCTGTTCTGACCTGTTTTTACAATAGCATCATTTTTTTTTTTACAAAATGCACATTGGTGTTTGATCAAACATCGAATGGAAACAAATCCAACACTCAGGAGTCACTGGTAATAATTAAAAATATCTACGAGGGGGGAAAATGTCTGCCTGTGGCAAACTGTCAAAAAATTGTATTTTGAGGTCATCATTTTTACTACATCATTGTAATCCAGGGTTAAAGATGTACATAAATTAGACGTTAAGTTAAAGCTTCCCAATAGCCAAATTCCAACAAAAACAGCTCACAACACAAGAAATGATAGTTACCATTTCCACTGCTATTACTGCTAGGTTTGTAACTTTTCCTAAGTGAGCAGTGGGGATCATGTCATAACCTTCTATTTCTGCTAGCGGAGCTTTATCTGCAAGTGTAACCAACATTTATGATTTGTAGGGTCTGTGAACCACATTCAAATCTTATAGTTTCAATTTGGAACAAGATGAAAAAAACTCTTGAATAAAAATGTACCTGAGAGCATTGCTAGTTAATAGGTATAGCTTGTTTTCATGTACAAACAATCATAAGGAAAAGGATACTTTGTCATGAAATAAATTATGAACAAACATTTATTTTCTGTGGAACACATTGTCTTGTATTTTATTTTAGGTCATTCTTGACATGCCAGGTAGGACATAACAGTGAAGTCATCACAGCTTTTGAGGACAATATATATTAAAAAAAAAAAACACCTATGATATGAATCAATAAGGAAATGGGTTATACCCTAACTATAAAGCTGCCAATAAATTGTGTTTGTTAGTTCAGTTGACAGATTTTGCATGTCCATAAATGTTCAGTCCTCCCTAGTATGTCTTTCAGTGTATGGAGACGGATGACTCCAGTTCTGTTCATTTGCTGTTTGTCTGTCTCCCAGAACAGCGCTCCTTTCTGGCATCTCCAGTTTTGACCTTATATTTGTGCAGTCTGAACATGGTTGTTGATTTATAATCATTGACTGAATTATCAGCGTGATCTGCCTCCCTGATAACATTTAGAATGTCATGAATGTGTTTGTAGTTTACTGTAATATAATTTATATGAAAAGTGGCCGCTCATCTTTTCTTAACATGATTCTCAGTTAGATGTGTTAGTTTTTCTGCAGCTATTCAATCAATTATAATTGTTTGCACCAACCAATTACCTGTTTTTCCAGATTTCAGTGCCACAGGTGAAGGGAGTGGTTCATTGGAGTAGTCCTTGCCCATCTCTAACTGTGAGGACACTGTTGACAGGGGTAGGGGATGGTCTCCTCCAGCTGGCGATGGCCCCATTGAGGTCATCTCTATATATTCATTTTCCTTGGCATCTCTTCTGAGATGAAGAAATAAATCATAACAGATTTGACATTAATACAAATTATGAACAGACTAAACTACTGTAAAAAAATTAACAAGTAAGAACATACACACACTTTATTTGTAATTACTTCTAATGCAACTAGTTGTTATATATCTATTTGTGGTTTTCATAACTTATTTATTATTCTACTACATTTTTATAGTAATCACATACAGCTACTGCCCATCAGAGAGGGCTAAACTCTTTTCATTTAATTATTTGTCTCCCTTTGCTCTCCTGCTTTTCTCTCTTCTCCTTCCCCCTCTCTTTTCTTACCCTAGGAGACCCCTCATTTCATCCATCCTCAGGGGACCCTTACTGTGTTGGGCCATTTTTTGCCCTTGATATCCTATCTGGCCTAATGATCACTGATGTGACCAATAGGCACTTTGGTCCTGGTCACTCAGACCTACATGAGTCTACCACTTTACATGGCCTTTTTGAGATAAGTACTTGCCTTGTGTGTGTGTTTTTGTATTAATATTTGTTTTTTTGTGTGTACCCGATGAAGGCTTTTGCCGAAACATAGTCTGTCACGTCTCTCTTTAGGTTTAACCACTTAAGGCTGCTTTATGTTTATTTGACACAACTACAATTACATCGAAGTACATCTTTTACCCTTTTCCGCCAGCATCTCCTGATCCATTGGCCCCTCCAGAAGGGCACTCATCCTCAGCTTCTCCAGTGTCAAACAAATGATGTAGCTTGTAGTTGACTATCTTGATGACGCCAAAGAGAAGACCAATGACACAACAGTAGATGCTCCATACCAGAATTGAAGGTTCTAATGTCTGAAACACAAAGATTAAGAGAATACATCAAAGTGCATGTATGTGACATGGTTTATGAGAATCAGGGATAGTTGTACATATCTGACATGGTTTATGAAACTCAGGGATACTTATACATATGTGACATGGTGTATGAGAAAGAGGGATACTTGTATGTATGTGACATGGTTTATAATGATAAATGGAGACCCTATAATGTTTGTTCATAGATCAGCCTTGGTGCTAAGTTTTACAAAAAAAAACAACATTTTTTGGTACTAAATAATGACACATATAGTTAACAATATAGGTACTAGGTAATGAGATATAGCTTCTTCTTCTTCTTCTACCTTTCAGCTCCCTGTGGAGCATAGGTCTTCAACAAACACTTTCCAAATCGTTCTGTTTCTTGCCATTCTTTTAAGATCATTCAATGTCTTCCCCATCATCCTCATCTGTGCTTCTGTCTGTCTCCTCCAAGAATTTCTTAGTCTTCCTCTTTGTCTTTTCCCTTGGGGATTCCAAAAATAGGGCCTGTTGTGTAATACTCTCAGTTGGCTTCTGCAGTGTGTGTCCTATCCAGCGCCATCATCTTCGCTGTATCTCTATCCACTGGTATTTGACTGACTAAAAAAAAAAAAGTAAAGTACCCCCGTCACACCAAGTGGCATATGGGGAATATGGTGTTAGTGTCCATAAATTTTACAGACCTTCAGCACATGATTTTTTGGTAATGTGGTCGGTATTACGCCCGTGCCGCTTTACTTTCCCAGAAAAAAATCAGATACCAACTAAAGGCTCGGTGAACCCGGAAGCCGCCGGTTGGGATCAAACCATACCTCTTGTCCTTTGTAGTCCAGTTAACTAACCACTGAGCTATCGTGACTCCCTGTATTTGACTGGTACATTTCAATAATTCTATGTTAGTGATTTTGTCCTGCCATTTCCATCCTTTTATTCTGCGTAAACATCCATTAATGAAAGTCTGTATCTTTATGATTGCCAATTTTGTTGTTCTCCATGTTTCACAGCCATATAATAGGACTGACTTAACACTGGAGTTGAAAATGTTTATTTTTGTATTTAACCTAATTTCTGTGGACTTCCATATGTTTCCCAGTGCAACAAAAGCTCCTCTTGCTTTTGATATCCTTATTTTGGTATTATTTGCTTTTCCTTCCTCTTTATCCATATTCTATCTATCTATCTATTATCCTTTCGAGCCGAAGATGGCACATAGGGCAGAACTACAATCTCAAAAGCAGAAACCTTGCGTGCCAAAATGGCACATATTGCAGAGATCACTGCTTCTAAAATCTATGGTTCTGTTTCCATAACAATACTTTTTACAATGACAGCTTGTCAAACCATCGATCAATCCCCTTAGTGGCCTCTTACGACATGCCTGGAAGGTCACAGTGTCACTATTCTTTACTTCCCACATAATGAGGCCCCGGTAACACACAGGAGCTGTTGGTATAGAAGGCTTATTATTGTTGTAGTGGGGTCTGTTGGTATAGAAGGCGTATCTATATTACTACCCAGATATATGTCAGATTTTACATCTAGTAGAGGTATTTCTCCTAATTTTATTTGGTTATTGCCAACTGCATTAATTCTCATAATGTTGGTCTTATCTCTATTAATTTTCAGTCCTAGCTGTTGTGATCTTTCATCAGGTATGCTCATTTTATCCTGATCTGTTGATGGCTGTGTAATAGGAGAGCTATGTCATCAGCATAGTCTAAATCATCAAGTTGCTTGGTCAGTGGCCACTGGATTCCGTTTCGTTTGTTCTCAGTTATTCTCATAATCCAATCTATGGCCATTAGAAAGAGAAATGGAGACAGAAGGCATCCCTGCCTTACTCCTGTTCTTATTTCAAATGCTTCTGTAAGCTGCCCTTCATGCACCACACAACATTTCATTCCTTCATACATTGTTTTTATCAGGTTAATAAACTTTATCGGATTCCGTAATGACTCAGCAACTTCCAAATAATTCCTCTGTCTAACTATCAAATGCCTTTTCATAATCTATGAATCCAATATAAAGTGGGGACTGTGGTTCTAAACTTTGTTCAACTATTATACGTAGAGTAGTTATTTGATCAGCACATGATCTGTTCTTCCTAAAACCTGCTTGTTCGTCTCTCAAATGTTTCTCTATGGCCTCTTTTAGTCTCTCCAGAATAATTCTGCTTAATATTTTTTCCTGGCACTGATAATAGCATAATTCCCCTATAATTTGTACACTCCTGTAAACTTCCTTTCTTTGGTAGTTTGATCATATAACCTTCTTTCCAGTCCTTAGGTATTTTTTCCCTCTCCCAAATTTTTTCTAATAGATTATGTAACATCTTGGTAGAGGTGTTAATATCTACTTTGATGGCTTCCAAAGGAATTTCATCTGGTCCTGTGGGGTTACCATTTTTTAATAGATGGCTTTCATTATTTCTTCTTTGCTTGGTTTTCCACAGTTAACGTGTAACTCTTCTTCTGCTGGTAGTATATCTGAAGGGTTATTTGAGCCGGGTCTGTTCAAAAGTTCTTCAAAATGCTCTTTCCATCTCTCCATTTGTTCCCTTATATTACTAAGGAGATTTCCTTTCTTATCTTTAATAAAGGCATTGATCTGTTTGTATTTTCCACTTAATTTCTTTGTGCTGTTGTACAGTTCCTTCATATTCCCTTTATTTGCTGATTCCTCTGCCTCTTTTGCTAGTTCATCTACATATTTCCTCTTATCCCTTTTAATGCATCTTCTCACTTCTTTGTGTAAGTTTCCTGTGTCTTGGCTTTATTACTTCTCGTTTTGCTTTTATTTATGTCTGCTTTCTTGTTCTTTCTTTCTTTAATTTTATTCAGGGTCTCTGCTGTCATCCATGCCTTATTCTGGTATTCTCTTTTCCCCAGCATTTCTTCTTATGTCTCTTTCCGTATATCCTTTACCTGTTTCCAATGATCTTCTATATTTATTTCATTTTCTAGTTGTTGGAGTACTTGGTATTTGTTGATATTGTGACTGTGAATTTATCTTTAATTCCTTGTTCTTTAAGAAACCCTACATTTAAATACTTTCTACCCTTATTCGTTGTAGTATACCTTTTTAGTTTAAGTTTGGCTATCAGAAGATGATGATCTGAAGCTACATCTGCCCCTCTATATACTTTTACATCCTGTAAGGATGCCTTAAACTTATTATTAATACATATGTGATCAATTTGATTTTCCGTTCTATGATCTGGTGACACTCATGTAGCTTTATGTATTCTTATATGTTGGAATATTGTTCCTCCTAGGCTCACTTGATTAAGGGCGCAGAAATTCACAAATATCTCTCCATTCTCGTTTATATCTCCAAGTCCACGTTTTTCCATAATCTCTTAGAAGCATCTGTTGTCCAATCCTACTTTAGCATTTAGATCTCCCATCAAGATTATAATATCCTTGGCTCGTCTCTCATCCATCTGACATTATAACTGTTTATAGAATTCATCTTTCACTAAATCATCCTTATCATCGATTGGTGCATAGCATTGGATAATGTGTCATTTTATTTTGTTTTTTCTTCTTTTAAATGTAGCTCTCATTAGTCTTGGCCCTGCTGCTTCCCATTCTATCAGTGTCTTCTGTGCATTCTTTAATAACATTATAGTCACTATGTAGTGCTCCAGGTTCCTGATGATAAAATCATCTCTCCTGTATTTAATTTTATTCTTTCCGTTCCTAGCCATCTTGTTTTGCACATTCCCAGAATATCTATTTTGTAATTTCTCATTTCTGCTGCTACATGTGAAGCTTTTCCTTGTTCGTTTAGGGTATGTACATTCCAGATGCCAATTCTGGAGGATTTCCTGGTAGACAAAAGGTGAGTCAGCAACCTGGACTCCTAACGGCTTTCTCCGGCTTGAATCATATGTCTCTTAGACAGAGAGCCTTTATCTTTTCTGGATGGCGGATTTTGTGAAGTTTTTTTCGGCTTATTTTTTTTACAGTATGGGATAGCCAGTCCCATGCCCAACCCTCCTTTCTCACCTCTTACTAACAAACATGCCTGGTAGGGTACAGTGCACTATTCTTTACTCCCCTTTAGAGCCCCAGAAGTGCACATACAACATTATCACAATACAATCCAGGCAATATTATTATTATTGTTTTGTGTTATTTATCATTATTATTTTTCTACAGTACTGTAGCCACTGTAGGGTAGGTGTTAACTTAAATTTAAGTGTGTAGGTTGACTAGTATAAGACTGCTCAACTTGAGTCAACTGGACTATATTTATAATTTATACACAACAGCGTCTAGGTCTAGTGATAATTTATTACATTTATTATTTAATTTAATAATAATAATTGATTGGATAACAACACTAACAAAAATAAGTTTCAATCAACAACAGAAAATATATTTCATTTTACAAAATTCATTTTTAATAAATAAAACTACACAAGAGAATCAGAATGCAGCAAAGTTAAGTAGAGATGCATCATTATTCATCATATGGTGAAGACAGAACAACAACCTGTACTCACTGAGTGAGTAACTCACAATCAATGACAACAACTGTTACTGTGTGTAACAATAACAGTACTACTACACTATACACACATTTATGTGATGTGATTATCCAACAACTTACTTTACTTACCGAGTAAAGAATAAGTGGAAATGCCAGTAAAAATATCCAGAGATAAAGATGAAATGTGTTACAGAAAACCTGTTGTTGAGGGTCGTAGAACCATCCTCCCGTTAAAGATGCCCATATCCCTTGGAAGAGGATGTCTAAAATGTGAGATCCCATTGACAGGAGACTACAACTCAACTACCTGGAGTGGAGGAGCGACTTCGTTACATCGCAGTTACAATGATTTATTAATTGTAATAATGGTCTCATATGACCTAGAGGTTTCTAATTATTATTTTGACGGTCTCACATGACCTGAAAGTATTTAATTTATGGCAATGACGGCCTCACATGGCCTAGAATTGTCTGTTCCGATCAAGACTGTTCTGTTTTACTTAAGATGTCAGGTCTAGATCGTCTGCTCTCCCCAAACAACGTCCTCGAGTACGAGAAATGGCGGAGCTTCATCGACGACCGGACGAGGTTAACACCAAATACCCCGACACTTGACACTGACTTTATTTTTAATAGAGATGACTTTATTTATTTTATATCACGACTTAACTTATATTATGATGGTTATAATATAAAACTAATGAAGATTTTCTCATTTCAAGGTCAAAGTACACAAGATGGCGGCCAGACGTACGAGAAGGCCCAACAAAGATATCAAAATAAAATTCTGATCAACACATGGAAATTATATGGCAATGGAGAGATACCGAAAGAAGTTCTTTGTGTTAAAATTATCAACTGTGACTTAATCGAATGTGAAATGTGCTATATATGAATATTCTAACGGGGGGGAAAAAACTTTCGTTGAAAGTAGTAGAGTTTGAGTTGTCTCATACTCATATTCATTGATATTGTAATTGTCTCTCTGTAGTTTCAAGTTTGTGTTGTTGACGGTTCCATTGAGTTATTTGATCTCCGTTACTACTTTCCTCTTTCCACCTTGTTTTGGGGTGGGTCAACAATGAATGAAGCTACGGACATTTCGTGTTGTGTTCTTTTGAATACAAGTCCATCGAATGCGACACAAAAGTGTGTCGACCGTTTTGATGGAATCGTCTCTGTTTGTTGATCGGCGGGGTCGACGAGATGAGAATGACCACAGTCCCCTGTGGACTGCCATCTTCGATTATGAAGCAGCAAGAGAGGATGAGCTGACTCTACATAGAGGCACACAGGTCCAAGTGTTGTCTGTTGATTCTGGTGACGATGGATGGTGGATGGGACGTGCTGAGGGAAAGGTTGGCATTTTCCCAAGTAACTTTGTTGCCAAGGATTCTCAGCTGAATGTGGATAAACTACCATCTGATGTTAAATCAAAGGACAGACCATTTGAGATTGATTTTGAAGAATTAGATTTGGAAGAGGTGATTGGTGTTGGTGGTTTTGGTAAAGTGTATAGAGGAAAATGGCGACAGGAAACAGTTGCTATCAAAGCTGCACGCCAAGACCCTGATGAGCCAATCAGTGTTACGATTGAAAATGTAAGGAAAGAGGCAAAACTGTTTTGGCTCCTGAGCCATGTAAATGTTGCAGCGTTGCGGGGAGTGTGTCTGAAGCCACCCAATCTGTGCCTCGTGATGGAGTATGCAGCTGGTGGGTCACTGAACCGTATTTTGGGCGGACAGCGGATACCTCCAGAGATTTTAGTAAACTGGGCCCTGCAGATAGCCCAGGGTATGCACTACCTCCACGAGCTGGCTCCACTAACGTTGGTGCACAGAGATCTCAAATCAAGCAACAGTGAGTAATTACTTTGATTCAGTTTTTCTATGCTGATGACATTCTCATATTTTACTGAAGTATGGTATGATATGAAATTCAGATGAATGAATGTTTATCACAGAGTCTGTTAGACATTCTCATATTTTACTGAAGTATTATATGAAATTCAGATGAATGAATGTTTATCACAGAGTCTGTTAGACATTCTCATATTTTACTGAAGTATGATATGAAATTCAGATGAATGAATGTTTATCACAGAGTCTGTTAGACATTCTCATATTTTACTGAAGTATTATATGAAATTCAGATGAATGAATGTTTATCACAGAGTCTGTTAGACATTCTCATATTTTACTGAAGTATGATATGAAATTCAGATGAATGAATTTTTATCACAGAGTGTTAGACATTCTCATATTTTACTGAAGTATAATATGAAATTCAGATGAATGAATGTTTATCACAGAGTCTGTTAGACATTCTCATATTTTACTGAGGTATGATATAGAATTCAGATGAATGAATGTTTATCACAGAGTCTGTTAGACATTCTCATATTTTACTGAAGTATGATATGAAATTCAGATGAATGAATGTTTATCACAGAGTCTGTTAGACATTCTCATATTTTACTGAAGTATTATATG
This sequence comes from Megaustenia siamemsis, assembly GCA_032433765.1. Classification (NCBI taxonomy): domain Eukaryota; kingdom Metazoa; phylum Mollusca; class Gastropoda; order Stylommatophora; family Ariophantidae; genus Megaustenia; species Megaustenia siamemsis. The sequence continues at coordinate 9,631,288 of JAVIAB010000050.1, forward strand.
AAATTCAGATGAATGAATGTTTATCACAGAGTCTGTTAGACATTCTCATATTTTACTGAAGTATGATATGAAATTCAGATGAATGAATTTTTATCACAGAGTGTTAGACATTCTCATATTTTACTGAAGTATAATATGAAATTCAGATGAATGAATGTTTATCACAGAGTCTGTTAGACATTTTTGTTTTCTGTTATTCTGATTTTTGCTGTTGTCCTAAAATCTACAAGGAATGTTAATATTATCATCACATAACATTTGATGCCTAGCTCCACATTTGTTCATCTTTCAAACAACCTTTGGTGACTCATGTACTACTGATATTATAGACATTTGTTCATCTTTCAAACATCCTTTGGTGACTCATGTACTACTGATACAATTGACAACTAGTGTACAGAGTTAGCTGAAGTATTGTGGAAGTGATTAAGAGGAAAGTCAACAAGTTCACCATATTCAGTAGGATAGAGGATGAATATTATTAAGCCGAACCACGACCAAAATTGTTCTCTTGTACTTCTGATACCCACAATCAATTCACTTTGGAGAACCGACTCATATCCCATTCGAGAAGTTTAAACTTTTTTCTTTAATCACTGATCGGTCTCCTCTCCCATTCTTTTCTGTGCCCAATCTTTATTCTTCCTTTGCGCTATCTTTATTACCTCTCCTACTCTTCTTCTCCCTTACCACACCGGTCATCTCTGTTTTCTCTTTCATTCCACTCTGTGGTACTCCTCCTTTCATCCCACCCTATGGGACCCCTCCTTTCATCCCACCCTATGGGATATCTCCTTTCATCCCACCCTATGGGACCACTCCTTTCATCCCACCCTATGGGACCCCTCCTTTCATCACACCCTATGGGACATCTCCTTTCATCCCACCCTATCGAACCCCTCCTTTCATCCCACCCTGTGGGACCCCTCCTTTCATCCCCCCCTTTTATCCCAGCCTATGGAACCCCTCCTTTCATCCCACCCTATGGGACCCCTCCTTTCATCCCACCCTATGGAGCCCCTCCTTTCATCCCACCCTATGGAACCCCTACTTTCATCCCACCCTATGGGACCCCTCCTTTCATCCCACCCTATGGGATCCCTCCTTTTATCCCACCCTATGGAACCCCTCCTTTCATACATCCTCATGAGATCCCCTTTCACTATTTGATTTATTTTGATCCAATTAATTCCTACCTGCCTTGTTGTCTATTAATCACGAGACCCACAAACAATGTGAAACCAGGCCACCGTTTCTTTCCACTATTTTTAAGAAAAGTGTTACTGTGTTTGACTTTCATTGAATTTCTGTCTTTATTTTAGAATAGTTTGTGTTTTGTACCAGATGAAGACTTTTGCTGAGGTGTTTTTTTGTCTCGTCTCTCTATTAGTTTAGCTGCTTTATATCATTTTGTGTTTATTTTACATTGTCCTAAACAGAACTCAAAACATATTCACAAGAACAGATGATCAACTCATTGCAGTCATGAAATACTCTTTTGGTTGAACAAGGATGAAAAATGGTCAACTAATTTATTGTAAAATTCATGTCCTTCTGTCTTCTTCTTTTACTACTCCATGGTTTGAAAATTCTAGATTGGAAATTTCCAGCTTGGTTTACTAGCTTCGTTGACAAGTAGGTACAGCCATGATGAGGAACTCCAGACAAGAGGGATTAGAACTGAGGGCATGTCAAAACAGAATTTGATTGGTGGGTAGAACAACTGAAGTACTGAACACACAAAGTGACATGGCAGATTTGAAGTATATGAGTAGAGGAAGATGAAATATTGCAACTAGACCAAAGGTTCATAATTAACATATTTCTTCTTCAGGTGCATTCACTCAATAATCACTCATCTTTTTTTTTAAAAGTGGGAGTAAAATAAGCATGAAACTTGAAATGAACTAACTTTGAGTATTTGGGATCTGCAGTAACTAACAATGAAGACTGCGAGTAAGAGATCAAAAGGAGATTAGCAATAGCAACGCAAACATTAAACACCATGAAGAACATGTGGCACAACTCCAGCTAAACAGTAAAATTAAAATTACTGAGGACACATACCTTCCACACAGCAACATAAAGTAAAGTAACGGTAAAGTACGAGACTTGAACCAGCGTCTTAGCATGCGAGTTTCCACCCATATGTGCTCAGCCGCCTATTCAGAAGTGTTAGGAGATTTCTGGATAGTGTCGCTTTAAGCATCGAAACTCACGATGCGAGAAGACATTCCTCACCTTCCCAGGGTAATACCTTGGTACCCATTTCTGCCAACGGCTAGGTCGACCATGGGGGTATTTTTTTTTTTCCAACCACGAGTACAATTCACACTGCTCCCAGCGGGAATCAAACACGGGTTGTCTGAACGTCAATAGCTCAGTCGGGTGGTTTTCCCAACTAGGCTACCAAGGCCCCCTAATAGCAACATACGGTTGTGAATCATGGCCAATCTTGCAATCAGCAAGAAAGAAAATCGGGTCATTCGAAACAAAATGCTGAAGAAAAATCCTTAAGATATCTTGGATAATGAAAAAGTGCAGTTTGGACATATTACAAGATTTAAACATTAAAAAGAACTGGTTTGTAAACACCACAGAGAAGAAATTAAAATACTATGGGTACATCAAAAGACACAATGGGCTGGAAAGAATAATAATGGAAGGCATAGTTCTTGGATGATGCACCGGAGCAGACCAAAAGAAGGTAGTTTCAAGACATCAAATAGATCTTGAACATGACAACAGAAGAAGTGGGAGATCTGGCTAGAGACAGAGGGTTGTGGTGAATGCAACGTTCTGTGGGAGATGTGGCTAGAAACAGAGATTCTCTCAGGTGGACTGTGGTGAGTGCAACATTCTGTGGGAGATCTGGCTAGAGACAAAGACTTTCTCAGGCGGGCTGTGGTGAGTGCAACATTCTGTGGGAGATCTGGCTAGACACAGAGGGTTGTGGTGAGTGCAACATTCTGTGGGAGATCTGGCTAGAGACAGAGGGTTGTGGTGAATGCAACGTTCTGTGGGAGATGTGGCTAGAGACAAAGACTTTCTCAGGCGGGCTGTGGTGAGTGCAACATTCTGTGGGAGATCTGGCTAGAGACAAAGACTTTCTCAGGCGGGCTGTGGTGAGTGCAACATTCTGTGGGAGATCTGGCTAGAGACAAAGACTTTCTCAGGCGGGCTGTGGTGAGTGCAACATTCTGTGGGAGATCTGGCTAGAGACAGAGGGTTGTGGTGAATGCAACGTTCTGTGGGAGATGTGGCTAGAAACAGAGATTCTCTCAGGTGGACTGTGGTGAGTGCAACATTCTGTGGGAGATCTGGCTAGAGACAAAGACTTTCTCAGGCGGGCTGTGGTGAGTGCAACATTCTGTGGGAGATCTGGCTAGAGACAAAGACTTTCTCAGGCGGGCTGTGGTGAGTGCAACATTCTGTGGGAGATCTGGCTAGACACAGAGGGTTGTGGTGAGTGCAACATTCTGTGGGAGATCTGGCTAGAGACAGAGACTTTCTCAGGCAGGCTGTGGTGAGTGCAACATTCTGTGGGAGATCTGGCTAGAGACAAAGACTTTCTCAGGCGGGCTGTGGTGAGTGCAACATTCTGTGGGAGATCTGGCTAGAGACAAAGACTTTCTCAGGCGGGCTGTGGTGAGTGCAACATTCTGTGGGAGATCTGGCTAGACACAGAGGGTTGTGGTGAATGCAACGTTCTGTGGTAGATGTGGCTAGAGACAGAGATTCTCTCAGGCGGGCTGTGGTGAGTGCAACATTCTGTGGGAGATCTGGCTAAAGATAGAGATTCTTTCAGATGAGCTGATGATGAACTAGGCGTAGATATTTTTATTGTGGTTTACAGCAAGACGCTATAAACTCTCCTATTGGACTAATACTTTCAACTTCATTATGACAAATAACTAAGGCATAGATGTGAAGAAAACAGAACAAATAAAGGGGAGGCATGGAAGATAGAGAGGTTTTGTTTAGAAAAATAAAACTATTTGAAACAATGGACACATCAATCAGTATTTTGTTGCTCAGAAGGAACAAAGTTGGGTTTGGTTACACAAGGATGCAGATTAAAACAACATTATGGAGTTGAAACAGTCAGTGGTGTCACCTGAGAAGACATGGAGGGCTTGGAACAGGTAACAGTATATGTTGGGATCATCTTCAGACACATAAATGTGTAGACATTGTAAAAATAGTTATGATTAAGAGGTTGAAGCAGTTAGTGTACACATTGTTAACTGGCAGACCTGGATGGGTCTGTCTATCTATCTATATATCTATTGTCCTTTCGAGCCATGGCCAGCCCATAGTGCATAAACCCAAATACTCTTTTTCTATACTTTCTTTCTAGCAGTCTCAATCCTTGCAAAAAGCATTTATCAAATCCCACCATTTGTCTCTGTTCTGTGCAAGCATCTCAATCTCATTGAGGGAGCAGATTCCTGCTGCTTTTACATCTCTAATAAATTTTTTTCTCAGTGTCACCCTGAGTTGGCCTCTTTTCCTCCTACCTATTGTTTCCTACACGAGGGCTTGCTTTGTTATTCAGTTATTATTTATTCTTATCACATGTCCAACATATTTCCATCGTCTTGAAAAAGAGGCCGACCTAGAGAAACACTAAAAAAAAACCCATTATAGTGAGAGACAGCTATAGCAGGCATCAGCTCCCTTGCCAAGATTAAGCAACTTGCCCAGAACAGAGCAGTATGGCGAGACACAATGCAAGGTCTGATAGGTGAAAGATCATCAGACACAAGAGTCTAGAATTTTTGTTTTATATGTTGTCTTCAGCTTCAAAGGACGACATATGACTTGCTATCTTTACGACACATAGTACCATTGCTAGTGTATGTCGGGGGGCAGCGATAGAACCAGAGGGATAAAGGCCGCTTGGTCAAAGCAGTCACCACGATGTGTGCGACTCGGGATTTTTATTTCACCCCCGATAGAAAAAATCCTTTCTGTCTACAGCGCACTTCGAACACCGTACGTCAGCTTTTCAGCCAGCGGAACAGTGGTTTTAGCTGCACGGCCACGCGCACCTCATATATATGAGACATGCAATGGGTAATTATTCCAAAATATTATATATTAATATTCTTTGTTCATTAATCAATCAAATGAATTTTGTACTGGCACTGACATTTGTGAAATAGTTTTACTCAGGAGCCAGTGGATAATGGAGCTGATCTGTCCCAGAAAACTCTGAAGATTACAGACTTTGGTCTGGCAAGAGAAGTGGAGCAGACGACCCGCATGAGTGCTGCTGGCACGTATGCCTGGATGGCACCAGAGGTTATCAAACTGTCAAGATTCTCTAAGAAGAGTGATGTTTGGAGGTGTGTTATATGTTTATTTGTGTGCACTTCGTTGAGAGTTGATGTATATGTGAATAAGTATATGTGTTAGAGATAATATTTGTCATGTGAATAGACTGAGGCTGGTCTCATCGCCTGGGTGTGCATATGGACAGGCCATACAGACATTGGAACATATATTGCGGGATTGTCATATATTTGGCCAACTACGGACTGAACATTTATCTCAGCGGCTCACATTAACAATAAGCTGTCTAGAGGCCCTGAAGAGCTCTCAAATATGGCAGCATCTATTGAGAAAAATATACTCCCTATGTCAACATTTACTAAACAGTGAACTAGGAGAAGTTGCATGAATTTGAGTACGTGAACATGTTCATGTGTTTGTAGAAGTACAGTTCTTGGTTAATGGGTCAGTAGTTTCCACTTTAGCTACTACATTTCTGACACTTTCTTTCTCTTCAGTTTATCTTGTTATTTTAGTTTATTGACCAAGACCAAGATGGAGACAGTGGGAGAAGAAGAGAACAGGCAATTAACACTACTTAAATACCATAATGATGGGGAGAGACAACAACTGAATAACAAAGCAAGCCCTCATATGGGAAACAACAGGTAAGAGGAAAAGAGGCCGACCCAGAGAGACACTGAGAACATTGATCAGAGAGGCAAGAGAAGCAGGAATCAGCTCCCTCAATGAGATAAGAGTTGCTTGCACAGAACAGAGACAAATGGCGAGATTTGATAAAACATCTTTAGAAGGATTGAAAACTGCTAGAATAAAAATTTAGGTAAGAGAAAGAGTATCTGGGTCTATGCTCCATGGGCCAGCTACGGCTTGAAAGGTCAATAGATAGAAAGACCATAATTACACTCCACCACAAATGATTTTTTATCTGCAAGGCTAGTTGACATCCCTGCGTCTAGTTGACATCACTGTGTCTAGTCACCCCCATTGGTCCTGAGTTATTTTCGCAGCAGCTGCAAAAGATTTTGTTTGAATGTAAATCTCAGTGTTAATGTGATGTCATAAGAAAGTCATTGAAGAAACTAAAATTCATAAATTATGTGATGTCATATGAAAGTCATTGAAGAAACTAAAATTCATAAATTATGTGATGTCATAAGAAAGTCATTGAAAAAACTAAAATTCATAAATTATGTGATGTCATAAGAAAGTCATTGAAAAAACTAAAACTCATAAATTATGTGATGTCATAAGAAAGTCATTGAAGAAACTAAAACTCATAAATTACGTGATGTCATAAGAAAGTCATTGAAGAAACTAAAATTAATAAATTATATGCTATAAGAAAGTCATTGAAGAAACTAAAATTCATAAATTATGTGATGTCATAAGAAAGTCATTGAAAAAACTAAAACTCATAAATTATGTGATGTCATAAGAAAGTCATTGAAGAAACTAAAACTCATAAATTACGTGATGTCATAAGAAAGTCATTGAAGAAACTAAAACTCATAAATTATGTGATGTCATAAGAAAGTCATTGAAGAAACTAAAATTCATAAATTATGTGATGTCATAAGAAAGTCATTGAAGAAACTAAATTTCATAAATTATGTGATGTCATAAGAAAGTCATTGAAGAAACTGAAAGTTATAATTTCTAATATACAGTGCCCCCCCCCCCCTTTTTCCTTCGCCAAAAAAAAAAAAAAAAAGATAGGATGTGGTGGGAGGCCCCAAGAATATTTGTTAATTGGTTCAAGGATCTGAAGATCTTTAATAAGATCATTAGTTTGTGGGTGGCCATCTTATAAATGCATCCCTTCCAAGTCTGACTAAAATGGCCATAAGTTGTGTTGTCTTGTGATTTACAGAAGTTGCAACTTCTATGACTGTTAGCAAAACACACCTGACTTCAGCAGAACATGTTTTGGAAGGTTTGCATGCCCTCTCTGAGATCAATTTATCTGATCAGACTGGTTTCTATTTCCAGGGGCCCTGTGGGAATGTTTAGTAGGCTCTTTTTCAGTTTAATTTAGCTGATCCTGGTGTCTCTGTCTGCTTTTATTTGCTAGTTTAGTTTAGTCAACAGGTCATCGTCATTGCACATCAAACAAGTCCATAATTACTCGGATCTCTTTAAAAGAATGTCCATCAACATGTAGCGAGTAATGACACCAGTGTTGTGTTTTTTGACGAGTCTTTTTTGTATTCCTACAGTATTTTTTTTTTGTGTTCAGCGTCCCTGAAAGCATTTATAATGTCAAAGTGGTCCATTACCCTAATGCACTCAACATCAGCTAAACTGGATGATTTGTTGATCACTTTCAGCTCATTCACTGCATGCCATCTTCCACCTCAGTTGTTTCATAAACACGTACTAAATGAGAAGGGATCCTTCAACGTCTTAAGGCTTATGGGGAATATAGTCTTAGTACACATTTTATTTAATAACCATTAACATTCTTTATAGGTAATATGGCCAGTATCACAAGTGAAAAAGTTTTCAGAGGGGTAAAACAGAGTATAATATTTTCTGACCATTGTGAAGAAATGCCAAATGAAATGGTTTGGCCATGCATCTCAAACATCTGTCCTAGCAAAGACCATTCTGCTAGAAACTGTGACAGGAAGGAGAAGTAGACAGAGAAAGAGATGGGAGGATGATGTTAAAGAATGGACAGGCCACAACTTCCAAGAACCCCAAAGAATGACTTAAGATAGAAATATATGGAGAAGATTGACAAAGTCTATAAGTGGTGCCTCAACAATCCCCAGGGCTAGGGAAAGATGAGTGGAACTGGTTGATGTTTAGGCAAGATGCCGGTCTTGAGACTAGGTTGTGAGTTCAAATCCCGTTTGCAACAGTTGATATTTTTTTGTGATTTCTCTCTGCCACAACCACCCCTGGATCAGCAGCGAGGCCCGACTTGGAACGTCAATTACTCATAGATGGAAAAAACAGTATCTCCAAAGACAGAGTTACCTGCCACTGCAGTGAGGGCGCCCCTGTGCACATGGCTGCCAGGGAAAAATGGAATAACATTCAAAATTCAGTTCCTAGTCCCAAGGGACTTTGCCAGAAGTGAAGGCTGGTGAACACACCAAAAAAAAATGGGAAGAATAACAGTCTGCATCAAGCCAGGACATCCTAATTTCCTGAAATAATCTAGTACCCATCTAAAAATGGGTGAACCCAGGAATCACCTTTTGGAATCAAAACCATCTTCTTATCCTAAGTAGCCGAGTTCACTGGGTTTCTTTATTAAAGAAATCTAAAACAAATAATGCCTAGAATTTTTTTTTAAATGCTATATGTGAAAGAAAAAAAAAGATTTGATTGACATTTGAATGTGTGCCAGAATTGCAAATATTCCAGTGTCATTGATGTCATGTTGCTGACTCTGGTCATGAAACAATTTAACAATAATGAAAAAGTAAAGTACCCCTGTCAGTCACGCCAATTGGCGTATAGGATGAAAGCTTAACCATTAATAGCTAGAAGTCACTGAGCTGTCAACTAACTAGCCGCTTTGCCTATCTCCACAGTTATGGTGTTGTTCTATGGGAGCTGCTGACCGGTGAGATTCCCTACAAGGGCATCGATGCTCTTGGTGTGGCCTATGGTGTAGCTGTTAATAAACTGACTCTGCCCATTCCATCCACTTGTCCAGCAATGTTCTCACAGCTCATGGCAGGTAAGGGGCTTTTGGTATTTTTCTGATATTAATAAGCCAGATACAGATGGATTGTTTAGATGCAAGTGTGGTGGGTAATATGTTAAATGTTTACATACAGGTGTGTTGGTTAATAGGTTAAATGTTTAGACAGGTGTGTTAGATAAAAGCTAGAGTGTTTGATAAAATTAGGTCTGGGACCAGATACAGTGTTTTGGTACATATGCATCAAATACATGATAGAGTGTTTAGTTTCAGGGGCATCAAGTTTCTTATAGAGTGTTTAGGTACTGATGTATCACATACATGGATAGCTAAGAAGAGTAATGAAAATGATTCTGAAAGAGGCCAAAGCAAAAGAAAGCTATTTTCTAATATTAAGAAGAAAAAATCATCATTTTTTGGCCATGCAATGGGGAAGGGAACAGCTGGAATATATTGTCACAACTGGGAAAATTGAGGGACGCAAAGAGAAAAGATACCAGACAGCTTAAGAGAATGGCTTGGCAGAAGGTTAACAACAGAAATGATAAATAACTGTCAAGATAGAAAATTGTGGAGAGACATAATCACCTACGTCAGCAGGCATGGCTCTTGATGATGATGGTATCACATACAAGGCACAATGTGTTCAGTTGTTTGTAAAGTGTTTATTAGCCTCATATACCCATCTCCTATGTTGTTGGAGACCGTTGTTGGAATGGCTTGACTCAGGTTATTTACATGTTACTCATTAATGTGAACTGCTTCGTCAGCCACAGTTTTATCTCTTTAGGGAATTTGCACCATGTTTTGTTCATCGTAGGCTGCATTCACTAGAGTAATCAGGAATCTCGTTCTCTCGATCACTGCTGAAATTGCTTTGGGATCTGATTAATTTTGGCTCTCCATTGCACTTTTCTGCATTCAAGTCGAAATGATGTTCTACTTAACACATCTGCACCAATGAATTGGCGTTGCACGCACAGCAATATTCCGTTTTGACAAATCAAGTGTTGTGAATGCGACCTTCCACCGTCTAGTGTTGATCTGCGTTTTACGTCACACTGAGTGCTGTTCAATGACCATTGTTGGAGTTGTTTGACCCAAGTTATTTACATGTTACAACGCATTAATGTGGTAGGCTCCGTCAAGTCAGCTGAAGTTTTATCTCTTTAGGGAATTTGCACTGTGTTTTGTTCATTGTAGACTGCAGTCACTAAAGTAATCATGAATCCATGGGCACAGCCATTGTGTGTGTGCTACGTCATCATAATGACTCATTGTATATGCCAAGACTGGCCATACGCTAACCTTACGGTCTGTTGTTTGATGTGCGACGGGGATAATCTGATGACGAACTGTGTTTTATATGTTCTGAATTGGAGTCAAACACGATGTCCTAACATCATCAAGCACTATACATTTTAAAAATATGACAATCATCATTTTCAGGAGGACATGAACTTCCAGTCAATATGGTGGATAGGTAGCAGGAACCATTGAAGGCTATGTCTGAAAAGTGTTCTTTATTGCAGTTTCCTCACATTCCAAGTCCGGCTTGTTGCAGGAGCTGCTGAGCTAGGTGCTCTGTGCACACCGTGAGCTGTGTGTTTCATCCGTTTTTGATCATTTTCTGATATTTAAATTGTTTACGATGAATGATGATATCGTATGATTGGGAACAGTTGGCTGTTTTCACTTTCTGTGCAGTTTCGCCGTATGTCTTTTGGCATGTGCTGAGACTGCTATGATGGGGACTACAGCTACATTTCTTTGTTTGGGAGATGAGTTAGTAATTAGGATGATTCCACTGGCACGGGCTGTTTAGCAATTATGGATTTTAATTCGTTTGCAGTGATACCGGTGCCTTCAATAACCAAATAACCCATCTTCTAATACACCAGCAAAACAGTAAACTTGATATCCATCTGACATTGCAGTAGTTAGACTGAGATCTCTTTTTGTTATTTTTTTCCTTTTCAGATTGCTGGTACCAGGAACCTCATGAGCGACCAACTTTTCTAGAAATTCTCCAGCGTCTGCAAGAAATTGCAACATCTTCGTTCATCACAACACCCCATGACTCTTTCCACACGATGCAGGATGACTGGCGCTTGGAGATTGAGCAGATGTTTGATGAGCTACGCAGCAGGGAAAAGGTTTCTACGTTGATTTCAACATTTTTTTTCTAAACCCACCCATACACACACAAATGTACAAAATTATGTTTGTGCAGTAAAAATAAAATATACTTTCAAGGCCATTATGTTTGTGCAGTAATAAAATAAAATATACTTTCAAGGCCATTATGTTTGTGCAGTAGTAAAATAAAATATACTTTCAAGGCCATTATGTTTGTGCAGTAATAAAATAAAATATACTTTCAAGGCCATTATGTTTGTGCAGTAGTAAAATAAAATATACTTTCAAGGCCATTATGTTTGTGCAGTAATAAAATAAAATATACTTTCAAGGCCATTATGTTTGTGCAGTAATAAAATAAAATATACTTTCAAGGCCATTATGTTTGTGCAGTAATAAAATAAAATATACTTTCAAGGCCATTATGTTTGTGCAGTAATAAAATAAAATATACTTTCAAGGCCATTATGTTTGTGCAGTAATAAAATAAAATATACTTTCAAGGCCATTATGTTTGTGCAGTAATAAAATAAAATATACTTTCAAGGCCATTATGTTTGTGCAGTAATAAAATAAAATATACTTTCAAGGCTCTTATGTTTGAAAGTACAAATAAGGTATGCAGAGTTTCAGACTTATTGTCAGTCCGGGTTTTAAAAATTCATAAGTTATGGACAAAGTTTATGTAAGCTTAAAACTGTAACTATTTCAGTACAGAATGTGTTTATCAATTTAGGCGGTAGAGATTTCAGAGATAACATTTGTCATGTTTCTAAATATGAATCTCCATGTTTATATTTATCTAGCACTTAATTTAGAAGATTGCAGAGATTTGTCATTAAGTGTAGCTAAGATCAGATATGACAGGGCAGATAAGGAGTTCATACAACACACAAGGAGTTCATATAACCTTCAAGGAGTTATACAACCTTTAAGGAGTTCATACAATACACAAGGTGTTCATACAACACACAAGGAGTTCATACAACCTTCAAGGAGTTCATACAACCTTTAAGGAGTTCATACAACACACAAGGAGTTCATACAACACACAAGGAGTTCATATAACCTTTAAGGAGTTCATACAACCTTCAAGGAGTTCATACAACACGCAAGGAGTTGTTCATACAACACGCAAGGAGTTGTTCATACAACACACAAGGAGTTCATACAACCCACAAGGAGTTCATACAATACACAAGGAGTTCATACAACCCACAAGGAGTTCATATAATACACAAGGAGTTCATACAACACACAAGGAGTTCATACAATACACAAGGAGTTCATACAACACACAAGGAGTTCATACAATACACAAGGAGTTCATACAACACACAAGGAGTTCATACAACACACAAGGAGTTCATATAACCTTTAAGGAGTTCATACAACCTTCAAGGAGTTCATACAACACGCAAGGAGTTGTTCATACAACACGCAAGGAGTTGTTCATACAACACACAAGGAGTTCATACAACCTTCAAGGAGTTCATACAATACACAAGGAGTTCATACAACACACAAGGAGTTCATACAACCCACAAGGAGTTCATACAACACACAAGGAGTTCATACAACCTTCAAGGAGTTCATACAACACACAAGGAGTTCATACAACACACAAGGAGTTCATACAACCCACAAGGAGTTCATACAACCCACAAGGAGTTCATACAACACGCAAGGAGTTCATACAACACGCAAGGAGTTCATACAATACACAAGGAGTTCATACAACACACAAGGAGTTCATACAACCCACAAGGAGTTCATACAACCCACAAGGAGTTCATACAACCTTCAAGGCGTTCATACAACACATAAGGAGTTCATACAACCCACAAGGAGTTCATATAACCTTCAAGGAGTTCATACAACCCACAAGGAGTTCATACAACACACAAGGAGTTCATACAACCTTCAAGTAGTTCATACAACCTTCAAGGAGTTCATACAACCCACAAGGAGTTCATACAACACACAAGGAGTTCATACAACACACAAGGAGTTCATACAACACACAAGGAGTTCATACAACACACAAGGAGTTCATACAACACACAAGGAGTTCATATAACCTTTAAGGAGTTCATACAACCTTCAAGTAGTTCATACAACCTTCAAGGAGTTCATACAATACACAAGGAGTTCATACAACACACAAGGAGTTCATACAACACACAAGGAGTTCATACAACCCACAAGGAGTTCATACAACCCTCAAGGAGTTCATACAACCCACAAAGAGTTCATACAATACACAAGGAGTTCAATCAACACACAAGGAGTTCATACAATACACAAGGAGTTCATACAATACACAAGGAGTTCATACAACACACAAGGAGTTCATACAACCCTCAAGGAGTTCATACAAACCTCAAGGAGTTTATACAACCCACAAGGAGTTCATATAATACACAAGGAGTTCATACAACACACAAGGAGTTCATACAACCCACAAGGAGTTCATACAACCCACAAGTTCATACAACCCACAAGGAGTTCATACAACCCACAAGGAGTTCATACAATACACAAGGAGTTCATGCAACTCACATGTGCAGTGCATTTTGATGCATTTATGTGCAGTACATTTTGATGCATTTATGTGCGTTGCATTTTGATGCATTTATGTGCTTTGCATTTTAATGCATTTATGTGCAGTGCATTTTGATGCATTTATGTTCATTGCATTTTGATGCATTTATGTGCATTGCATTTTGATGCATTCATGTGCATCGGATTTTGATGCATTTGTGTGCATCACATTTTTATGCATTTGTGTGCATCACATTGTTATGCATTTGTGTGCATCTCATTTTTATGCATTTATGTGCATTGCATTTTGATGCATTTATGTGCATTGGATTTTGATGCATTTATGTGCATTATATTTTGATGCATTTATGTACATTGCATTTTGATGCATTTATTTGCCTTGACCATACAGAAGTATAACCTTTTTTTTTTTTAAAAAAAAAATTTTTTTTCAGGAGCTTCGATGTCGAGAGGAGGAGTTGACAAAACAAGGTCTTCAGCAGAAGCTTCAAGAGGATGCTCTTAGAAAAAGGGAACAGGACTTGGCAGCACGGGAGATTGAGCTTCTGGAGCGAGAGCTGAATATACTTATTCTCCAACAGGTCATGCTGAAGCCTACACCAAAGAAGAGGAAGAGCCGCAAGAGCAGGTTAAAGGCCTTGAAATATGGGGGCAAGAAAATTAGCGAACCTTCTGGTGAGATATTTCCTCTGTTGTTTTTTTGTTTTATTTAATGAAGTGGAAACTTTTTATATCAGTTTTAACATGTACTCAGGGATCTTTTATATGTATGTACTCAGGGATTTCTTACATGTACTCAGGGATTTATTACATGTACTCAGGGATTTCTTACATGTACTCAGGGATTTCTTACATGTACTCAGGGATTACTTACGTTTACTCAAGGATTTCTTACATTTACTCAAGGATTTATTACTTGTACTCAGGGATTTCTTACATGTACTCAGGGATTACTTACGTTTACTCAAGGATTTCTTACATTTACTCAAGGATTTATTACATGTACTCAGGGATTTCTTACATGTACTCAGGGATTTCTTACATGTACTCAGGGATTTCTTACATGTACTCAGAGGATTTCTTACATGTACTCAGAGATTTCTTACATGTGCTCAGGGATTTCTTACATGTGCTCAGGGATTTCTTACATGTACTCAGGGATTTCTTACATGTACTCAGGGATTTCTTACATCTACTCAGGGATTTCTTACATTTACTCAGGGATTTCTTACATTTACTCAAGGATTTCTTACATTTACTCAGGGATTTCATACATTTACTCAGGGATTGTTGAAGTAGAACTCAAAAAGTAACCTTTACAAATCTCATGGTAGAATGCTAGTTTTTTTTTATGTGATCTCTGATGTTAAGGTATTTGAGATGGGTTATCTCTCTCACTGCGATCAAGACTCAATCAGAGTAGGATTCCAGACTCTATCATGAAGTCAGCTGTCTGTTTAAGCGAATCAATTGCCCCGTATAGTTTCTCTTCCAGGGAGGTGGGCGTGGACCACATTGCTCTTCTCAGGTCTGTGTACGGGAGGGGGCAATCCTGTAGAACATGTTTTGTAGTCATATTGTCCAGTGTACAGTGGCATAGGCTAGTTGTACCTATTTTGAATTTGGTGAACATGTGATTTCTCATTCTATTGTGGCCAGTGCGTTGGTGAATTATGATGACTTGATCTCTTCTTGATAGTCAGTGGTATCCGTCACTCTCGTTATGCTTTGGGTGTTCTCGTTTCCATTTTTCATGGAACTAACCTTTGAGGATGGATTTGTCTTCATCATAACTGAGCGGATGGTTCTCTTGTGGTAATCTCCCTCCCTCCTTAGCTAATTTGTCTGCGCGTTCATTCCCGTGTATATTACAGTGTGATGGTATCCACTGAATGACTACTCTCTGGAAGTTATTGCATAGTTGGTCCAGGGTTGTTCTCAAGTCATCTAGTTCATTGTTCTTGGATGGGTTATAAGATGAAGCATTGGGCAGACAAAGAAGAAAACTAATAATGAAGTTTTGAAACAGCCACAAATAATGAAGTTTTGAAACAGCCACAAATAATGAAGTTTTGAAACAGCCACAAATAATGAAGTTTTGAATGCAATTTGATCTAGACAAATGAGATTTTTAGGACACGTGAGTAGACACAATAATCTACTAAAGGTAATTTTGGAGAGGAAAATACAGAGTAAACAAAGGAGAGCAATGCAAAGACTAAGGTGGTCTGATAACATGAAGAAATAAAGGAGAGACTAAAGTGTACTGACAACATCAAGATATGGACAGGAGAGACTAAAGTGTACTGACAACATCAAGATATGGACAGGGGAGACTAAAGTGGACTGACAACATCAAGATATGGACAGGAGGGACTAAAGTGGACTGACAACATCAGGATATGGACAGGAGAGACTAAAGTGGACTGACAACATCAGGATATGGACAGGAGGGACTAAAGTGGACTGACAACATCAGGATATGGACAGGAGAGACTAAAGTGGACTGACAACATCAGGATATGGACAGGAGGGACTAAAGTGGACTGACAACATCAGGATATGGACAGGAGAGACTAAAGTGGACTGACAACATCAAGATATGGCGAGGAGAGACTAAAGTGTACCAACAACATCAAGATATGGACAGGAGAGACTAAAGTGTACCAACAACATCAAGATATGGAGAGGAGAGACTAAAGTGGACTGACAACATCAAGATATGGACAGGAGAGACTAAAGTGTACCAACAACATCAAGATATGGACAGGAGAGACTAAAGTGGACTGACAACATCAAGATATGGACAGGAGAGACTAAAGTGGACTGACAACATCAAGATATGGACAGGAGAGACTAAAGTGTACCAACAACATCAAGATATGGACAGGAGAGACTAAAGTGTACCAACAACATCAAGATATGGAGAGGAGAGACTAAAGTGTACCAACAACATCAAGATATGGAGAGGAGAGACTAAAGTGTACCAACAACATCAAGATATGGCGAGGAGAGACTAAAGTTTACCAACAACATCAAGATATGGACAGGAGAGACTAAAGTGTACCAACAACATCAAGATATGGAGAGGAGAGACTAAAGTGTACCAACAACATCAAGATATGGACAGGAGAGACTAAAGTGTACCAACAACATCAAGATATGGACAGGAGAGACTAAAGTGTACCAACAACATCAAGATATGGCGAGGAGAGACTAAAGTTTACCAACAACATCAAGATATGGACAGGAGAGACTAAAGTGGACTGACAACATCAAGATATGGACAGGAGAGACTAAAGTGGACTGACAACATCAAGATATGGACAGGAGAGACTAAAGTGTACCAACAACATCAAGATATGGACAGGAGAGACTAAAGTGTACCAACAACATCAAGATATGGAGAGGAGAGACTAAAGTGGACTGACAACATCAAGATATGGACAGGAGAGACTAAAGTGTACCAACAACATCAAGATATGGACAGGAGAGACTAAAGTGTACCAACAACATCAAGATATGGCGAGGAGAGACTAAAGTTTACCAACAACATCAAGATATGGACAGGAGAGACTAAAGTGGACTGACAACATCAAGATATGGACAGGAGAGACTAAAGTGGACTGACAACATCAAGATATGGACAGGAGAGACTAAAGTGTACCAACAACATCAAGATATGGACAGGAGAGACTAAAGTGTACCAATAACATCAAGATATGGACAGGAGAGACTAAAGTGTACAAACAACATCAAGATATGGCGAGGAGAGACTAAAGTTTACCAACAACATCAAGATATGGACAGGAGAGACTAAAGTGGACTGACAACATCAAGATATGGACAGGAGAGACTAAAGTGTACCAACAACATCAAGATATGGAGAGGAGAGACTAAAGTGGACTGACAACATCAAGATATGGACAGGAGAGACTAAAGTGTACCAACAACATCAAGATATGGACAGGAGAGACTAAAGTGTACCAACAACATCAAGATATGGCGAGGAGAGACTAAAGTTTACCAACAACATCAAGATATGGACAGGAGAGACTAAAGTGGACTGACAACATCAAGATATGGACAGGAGAGACTAAAGTGGACTGACAACATCAAGATATGGACAGGAGAGACTAAAGTGTACCAACAACATCAAGATATGGACAGGAGAGACTAAAGTGTACCAATAACATCAAGATATGGACAGGAGAGACTAAAGTGTACAAACAACATCAAGATATGGACAGGAGAGACTAAAGTGGACTGACAACATCAAGATATGGACAGGAGAGACTAAAGTGTACCAACAACATCAAGATATGAAGAGGAGAGACTAAAGTGTACCAACAACATCAAGATATGGAGAGGAGAGACTAAAGTGTACCAACAACATCAAGATATGGACAGGAGAGACTAAAGTGGACTGACAACATCAAGATATGGACAGGAGAGACTAAAGTGGACTGACAACATCAAGATATGGACAGGAGAGACTAAAGTGGACTGACAACATCAAGATATGGACAGGAGAGACTAAAGTGGACTGACAACATCAAGATATGGACAGGAGAGACTAAAGTGGACTGACAACATCAAGATATGGACAGGAGGGACTAAAGTGGACTGACAACATCAAGATATGGACAGGAGAGACTAAAGTGGACTGACAACATCAAGATATGGACAGGAGAGACTAAAGTGTACCAACAACATCAAGATATGGACAGGAGAGACTAAAGTGTACCAACAACATCAAGATATGGACAGGAGGGACTAAAGTGTACCAACAACATCAAGATATGGCGAGGAGAGACTAAAGTGTACCAACAACATCAAGATATGGAGAGGAGAGACTAAAGTGTACCAACAACATCAAGATATGGACAGGAGAGACTAAAGTGGACTGACAACATCAAGATATGGACAGGAGAGACTAAAGTGGACTGACAACATCAAGATATGGACAGGAGAGACTAAAGTGTACCAACAACATCAAGATATGGACAGGAGAGACTAAAGTGTACCAACAACATCAAGATATGGAGAGGAGAGACTAAAGTGTACCAACAACATCAAGATATGGAGAGGAGAGACTAAAGTGTACCAACAACATCAAGATATGGCGAGGAGAGACTAAAGTTTACCAACAACATCAAGATATGGACAGGAGAGACTAAAGTGTACCAACAACATCAAGATATGGAGAGGAGAGACTAAAGTGTACCAACAACATCAAGATATGGACAGGAGAGACTAAAGTGTACCAACAACATCAAGATATGGACAGGAGAGACTAAAGTGTACCAACAACATCAAGATATGGCGAGGAGAGACTAAAGTTTACCAACAACATCAAGATATGGACAGGAGAGACTAAAGTGGACTGACAACATCAAGATATGGACAGGAGAGACTAAAGTGGACTGACAACATCAAGATATGGACAGGAGAGACTAAAGTGTACCAACAACATCAAGATATGGACAGGAGAGACTAAAGTGTACCAACAACATCAAGATATGGAGAGGAGAGACTAAAGTGGACTGACAACATCAAGATATGGACAGGAGAGACTAAAGTGTACCAACAACATCAAGATATGGACAGGAGAGACTAAAGTGTACCAACAACATCAAGATATGGCGAGGAGAGACTAAAGTTTACCAACAACATCAAGATATGGACAGGAGAGACTAAAGTGGACTGACAACATCAAGATATGGACAGGAGAGACTAAAGTGGACTGACAACATCAAGATATGGACAGGAGAGACTAAAGTGTACCAACAACATCAAGATATGGACAGGAGAGACTAAAGTGTACCAATAACATCAAGATATGGACAGGAGAGACTAAAGTGTACAAACAACATCAAGATATGGACAGGAGAGACTAAAGTGGACTGACAACATCAAGATATGGACAGGAGAGACTAAAGTGTACCAACAACATCAAGATATGAAGAGGAGAGACTAAAGTGTACCAACAACATCAAGATATGGAGAGGAGAGACTAAAGTGTACCAACAACATCAAGATATGGACAGGAGAGACTAAAGTGGACTGACAACATCAAGATATGGACAGGAGAGACTAAAGTTTACCAACAACATCAAGATATGGACAGGAGAGACTAAAGTGGACTGACAACATCAAGATATGGACAGGAGAGACTAAAGTGGACTGACAACATCAAGATATGGAGAGGAGAGACTAAAGTGTACCAACAACATCAAGATATGGACAGGAGATACTAAAGTGGACTGACAACATCAAGATATGGACAGGATAGACTAAAGTGGACTGACAACATCAAGATATGGACAGGAGAGACTAAAGTGGACTGACAACATCAAGATATGGACAGTAGAGACTAAAGTGGACTGACAACATCAAGATATGGACAGGAGAGACTAAAGTGGACTGACAACATCAAGATATGGACAGGAGAGACAAAAGTGGACTGACAACATCAAGATATGGACAGGAGAGACTAAAGTGTACCAACAACATAAAGATATGGACAGGAGAGACTAAAGTGTACCAACAACATCAAGATATGGACAGGAGGGACTAAAGTGTACCAACAACATCAAGATATGGCGAGGAGAGACTAAAGTGTACCAACAACATCAAGATATGGAGAGGAGAGACTAAAGTGTACCAACAACATCAAGATATGGAGAGGAGAGACTAAAGTGTACCAACAACATCAAGATATGGACAGGAGAGACTAAAGTGGACTGACAACATCAAGATATGGACAGGAGAGACTAAAGTGGACTGACAACATCAAGATATGGACAGGAGAGACTAAAGTGGACTGACAACATCAAGATATGGAGAGGAGAGACTAAAGTGTACCAACAACATCAAGATATGGACAGGAGATACTAAAGTGGACTGACAACATCAAGATATGGACAGGATAGACTAAAGTGGACTGACAACATCAAGATATGGACAGGAGAGACTAAAGTGGACTGACAACATCAAGATATGGACAGTAGAGACTAAAGTGAACTGACAACATCAAGATATGGACAGGAGAGACTAAAGTGGACTGACAACATCAAGATATGGACAGGAGAGACAAAAGTGGACTGACAACATCAAGATATGGACAGGAGAGACTAAAGTGTACCAACAACATAAAGATATGGACAGGAGAGACTAAAGTGTACCAACAACATCAAGATATGGACAGGAGGGACTAAAGTGTACCAACAATATCAAGATATGGCGAGGAGAGACTAAAGTGTACCAACAACATCAAGATATGGAGAGGAGAGACTAAAGTGTACCAACAACATCAAGATATGGAGAGGAGAGACTAAAGTGTACCAACAACATCAAGATATGGACAGGAGAGACTAAAGTGGACTGACAACATCAAGATATGGACAGGAGAGACTAAAGTGGACTGACAACATCAAGATATGGACAGGAGAGACTAAAGTGGACTGACAACATCAAGATATGGACAGGAGAGACTAAAGTGGACTGACAACATCAAGATATGGACAGGAGAGACTAAAGTGTACCAACAACATCAAGATATGGAGAGGAGAGACTAAAGTGTACCAACAACATCAAGATATGGAGAGGAGAGACTAAAGTGTACCAACAACATCAAGATATGGACAGGAGAGACTAAAGTGTACCAACAACATCAAGATATGGACAGGAGAGACTAAAGTGTACCAACAACATCAAGATATGGCGAGGAGAGACTAAAGTTTACCAACAACATTAAGATATGGACAGGAGAGACTAAAGTGGACTGACAACATCAAGATATGGACAGGAGAGACTAAAGTGGACTGACAACATCAAGATATGGAGAGGAGAGACTAAAGTGGACTGACAACATCAAGATATGGACAGAAGAGACTAAAGTGTACCAACAACATCAAGATATGGACAGGAGAGACTAAAGTGTACCAACAACATCAAGATATGGCGAGGAGAGACTAAAGTTTACCAACAACATCAAGATATGGACAGGAGAGACTAAAGTGGACTGACAACATCAAGATATGGACAGGAGAGACTAAAGTGGACTGACAACATCAAGATATGGACAGGAGAGACTAAAGTGTACCAACAACATCAAGATATGGACAGGAGAGACTAAAGTGTACCAATAACATCAAGATATGGAGAGGAGAGACTAAAGTGTACAAACAACATCAAGATATGGACAGGAGAGACTAAAGTGGACTGACAACATCAAGATATGGACAGGAGAGACTAAAGTGTACCAACAACATCAAGATATGAAGAGGAGAGACTAAAGTGTACCAACAACATCAAGATATGGAGAGGAGAGACTAAAGTGTACCAACAACATCAAGATATGGACAGGAGAGACTAAAGTGGACTGACAACTTCAAGATATGGACAGGAGAGACTAAAGTGTACCAACAACATCAAGATATGGAGAGGAGAGACTAAAGTGGACTGACAACATCAAGATATGGACAGGAGAGACTAAAGTGGACTGACAACATCAAGATATGGACAGGAGAGACTAAAGTGGACTGACAACATCAAGATATGGAGAGGAGAGACTAAAGTGTACCAACAACATCAAGATATGGACAGGAGATACTAAAGTGGACTGACAACATCAAGATATGGACAGGATAGACTAAAGTGGACTGACAACATCAAGATATGGACAGTAGAGACTAAAGTGGACTGACAACATCAAGATATGGACAGGAGAGACTAAAGTGGACTGACAACATCAAGATATGGACAGGAGAGACAAAAGTGGACTGACAACATCAAGATATGGACAGGACGGACTAAAGTGGACTGACAACATCAAGATATGGACAGGAGGGACTAAAGTGGACTGACAACATCAAGATATGGACAGGAGAGACTAAAGTGTACCAACAACATAAAGATATGGACAGGAGAGACTAAAGTGTACCAACAACATCAAGATATGGACAGGAGGGACTAAAGTGTACCAACAACATCAAGATATGGCGAGGAGAGACTAAAGTGTACCAACAACATCAAGATATGGAGAGGAGAGACTAAAGTGTACCAACAACATCAAGATATGGACAGGAGAGACTAAAGTGTACCAACAACATCAAGATATGGCGAGGAGAGACTAAAGTGGACTGACAACATCAGGATATGGACAGGAGAGACTAAAGTGGACTGACAACATCAAGATATGGACAGGAGAGACTAAAGTGGACTGACAACATCAAGATATGGACAGGAGAGACTAAAGTGTACCAACAACATCAAGATATGGACAGGAGAGACTAAAGTGTACCAACAACATCAAGATATGGAGAGGAGAGACTAAAGTGTACCAACAACATCAAGATATGGAGAGGAGAGACTAAAGTGTACAACAACATCAAGATATGGACAGGAGAGACTAAAGTGTACCAACAACATCAAGATATGGCGAGGAGAGACTAAAGTTTACCAACAACATCAAGATATGGACAGGAGAGACTAAAGTGGACTGACAACATCAAGATATGGACAGGAGAGACTAAAGTGGACTGACAACATCAAGATATGGACAGGAGAGACTAAAGTGTACCAATAACATCAAGATATGGACAGGAGAGACTAAAGTGTACCAACAACATCAAGATATGGAGAGGAGAGACTAAAGTGTACCAACAACATCAAGATATGGACAGGAGAGACTAAAGTGTACCAACAACATCAAGATATGGACAGGAGAGACTAACCAACAACATCAAGATATGGACAGGAGAGACTAAAGTGGACTGACAACATCAAGATATGGACAGGAGAGACTAAAGTGTACCAACAACATCAAGATATGGACAGGAGAGACTAAAGTGTACCAACAACATCAGGATATGGACAGGAGAGACTAAAGTGTACTGACAACATCAAGATATGGACAGGAGAGACTAAAGTGTACTGACAACATCAGGATATGGACAGGAGAGACTAAAGTGTACTGACAACATCAAGATATGGACAGGAGAGACTAAAGTGGACTGATAACACCAAGATATGGACAGGAGAGACTAAAGTGGACTGATAACACCAAGATATGGACAGGAGAGACTAAAGTGGACTGATAACACAAGATATGGACAGGAGAGACTAAAGTGGACTGACAACATCAAGATATGGAGAGGAGAGACTAAAGTGGACTGATAACACCAAGATAAGGACAGGAGAGACTAAAGTGGACTGACAACATCAGGATATGGACAGGAGAGACTAAAGTGGACTGACAACATCAAGATATGGACAGGAGGGATTAAAGTGGACTGACAACATCAGGATATGGACAGGAGAGACTAAAGTGGACTGACAACATCAAGATATGGACAGGAGAGACTAAAGTGGACTGACAACATCAAGATACAGACTCTTCCGTTATTGATAAAAACCCCAGGTTCTGAAAGAGTTAAATCAAATTTCCTCTTACACCTAGTGGCATCTTTGGGCACCCTATTATTTAATAATAGCATTATATGAGATCGTATCACACACAGTCAAAAAAAATAACCCAGCATAAAAGGAAACAAATCCAACACTCAGTGGTCACTGGAAGTAGTATTTAGGAAGGTACATGGAGGGGGGGAAAGTGTGCTGAGACTACTATGATGGGGACTACAGTTACCTTTCTTTGTTTGGAAAATGAGATAGTAATTCAGATGATTCCACTGGCATGAGCGGTTGAGTTAGTAATTCAGATGATTCCACTGGCATGAGCAGTTGAGATAGTAATTCAGATGATTCCACTGGCATGAGCGTTTGAGATAGTAATTCAGATGATTCCACTAGCATGAGCGGTTGAGTTAGTAATTCAGATGATTCCACTGGCATGAGCAGTTGAGATAGTAATTCAGATGATTCCACTGGCATGAGCGGTTGAGATAGTAATTCAGATGATTCCACTGGCATGAGTGGTTGATCAATTATGGATCTTAATTCATTTGCAGTAATACCTAGGCCTTCCATAACCATGGAGGGCGTGGAATGTTTGACCACTGCAAACTGTCATATTTGGAAGAATTTGTATTTTGAAGCACATTTTATGATAGTTTTTATAATTTAGGCTTAAAGGGTGTTAACTGACCCTCCACACATGTGCACGCACACACACACTCTCTGTATGACTCATTTTCTCTCTCTTCTCATAAAATGAAAATCTAAAAATTTGTGAACAATTACGTGCAGGCAATGAATTTAAATATTGTGGAAATCAATGCTTCTTGTAAATGTAACATTTAATAATGTCCTAATGTTGACGCTCCATGGTGGTCAACCTTTGATGCAGAGACGGCACTCAATGATGATGATGAATGTCCTAATACCTCTCACCATCTGCATTTAAATTTTAAAATCATCCGCGGTGAAAAAAAATTTTTTTTGTTTTTGAAAATTGCCTGTGAATGAAATTTTGTTGCTTGGTAATGAATCAAGATGGACAATTGTTTTTCTTCATCGTGCTATGGATGCTGATCTGTGGCCTAACATACCAGCAATAATACAACACCAAAGGAGTGCGTGGGCATTTACAGCACGCTCAGTTGGCAGAATAGTCAAAAAGACAGTTATACGTTATGACCATGAGTAGCATGACGATGGAGTTGATGGCAGTGACCAGGGCATGAATCTAGTTAGTCACAAGACTATACCCACGCCTGCACAATGAGTGATTCGATGAGCATGATAAAAAAAAGTAGAGGCAATCCTCTGTACGCAGGTAATGGGTAGAGTCATTGCAGAAGTCAAATATAGATAGATCAAATGAATCAAGATAATTCTTTCTGGTAGTCGGAGAGAAATTTAGTAAAGTAGTTAACAATACTTGCCTTTTTTCTTTGCAGATTTTCGACACAATATCACGGTCCAGAAGGAGGAACCATCTGTGTATGACAAGCGACCTTATGCTGATGGGGCAAGCATGGACAGTCCCCCACCCACTCCCACACATGGTTCAGCCCCTCCTCGTTTTAGGGCTATAGCTTGTAAGTTTTTGTGTGTTTTTTTTTAAATAGTTTGTAAGTTTCTTCAGTTTCATTATCAAATCTCTTCACAGCCACACATTTTTCCACAATCTTAAATCTATCCGCTCATATATCTCTCCACAGCCACTAATCTTTCCATAGCCACAAATATGTCCAGTAACAAATCTTTCCATAGCCACAAATCTTTCCACAATCTTAAATCTGTCCAGCCACAAATCTTTCCACAATCTCAAATTTGTCTAATCGCAAATCTTTCCACAGCCACAGATCTCTTCACAGTCCAGATTTCCCCACAGTCACAAATCTCTTGACAGTCCAGTTTACCCACAGTCACAAATCTCTTGACAGTCCAGTTTACCCACAGTCACAAATCTCTTGACAGTCCAGACTTCACCACAGCCACAAATCTATTGACAGTCCAGACTTCACCACAGTCACAAATCTATTGACAGTCCAGACTTCACCATAGTCACAAATCTATTGACAGTCCAGATTTCCCCACAGCCACAAATCTTTTGACAGTCCAGATTTCCCCACAGTCACAAATCTATTGACAGTCCAGATTTCCCCACAGCCATAAATATCTTTGACAGCTCAGATTTCCCCACAGTCACAAATCTATTGACAGTCCAGATTTTCCCACAGCCACAAATCTTTTGACAGTCCAGATTTCCCCACAGCCACAAATCTATTGACAGTCCAGATTTCCCCACAGTCACAAATCTATTGACAGTCCAGATTTACCCACAGTCACAAATCTATTGACAGTCCAGATTTTCCCACAGCCACAAATCTATTGACAGTCCAGATTTCATCACAGCCACAAATCTATTGACAGTCCAGATTTCATCACAGCCACAAATCTATTGACAGTCCAGATTTACCCACAGCCACACATTTTTTGACAGTCCAGACTTCCCCACAGCCACAAATCTATTAACAGTCCAGATTTCATCACAGCCACAAATCTATTGACAGTCTAGATTTCATCACAGCCACAAATCTATTGACAGTCCAGATTTCATCACAGCCACACATTTTTTGACAGTCCAGATTTCATCACAGCCACAAATTTTTTGACAGTCCAGATTTCATCACAGCCACAAATCTATTGACAGTCCAGATTTCCCCACAGCCACAAATTTTTGACAGTCCAGATTTCATCACAGCCACAAATCTCTTGACAGTCCAGATTTCCCCACTGCCCCAAATTTTTTGACAGTCCAGACTTCCCCACAGCCACAAATCTATTAACAGTCCAGATCTACCCACAGCCACACATTTTTTGACAGTCCAGACTTCCCCACAGCCACAAATTTTTTGACAGTCCAGATTTCATCACAGCCACAAATCTCTTGACAGTCCAGATTTCCCCACAGCCCCAAATTTTTTGACAGTCCAGACTTCCCCACAGCCACAAATCTATTAACAGTCCAGACTTCACCATAGTCACAAATCTATTGACAGTCCAGATTTTCCCACAGCCACAAATCTTTTGACAGTCCAGATTTCCCCACAGTCACAAATCTATTGACAGTCCAGATTTCCCCACAGTCACAAATCTATTGACAGTCCAGATTTACCCACAGTCACAAATCTATTGACAGTCCAGATTTTCCCACAGCCACAAATCTATTGACAGTCCAGATTTCATCACAGCCACAAATCTATTGACAGTCCAGATTTCATCACAGCCACAAATCTATTGACAGTCCAGATTTACCCACAGCCACACATTTTTTGACAGTCCAGACTTCCCCACAGCCACAAATCTATTAACAGTCCAGATTTCATCACAGCCACAAATCTATTGACAGTCCAGATTTCATCACAGCCACAAATCTATTGACAGTCCAGATTTCATCACAGCCACAAATTTTTTGACAGTCCAGATTTCATCACAGCCACAAATCTATTAACAGTCCAGATTTCATCACAGCCACAAATTTTTTGACAGTCCAGATTTCATCACAGCCACAAATCTATTGACAGTCCAGATTTCCCCACAGCCACAAATTTTTTGACAGTCCAGATTTCATCACAGCCACAAATCTATTGACAGTCCAGATTTCCCCACAGCCACAAATTTTTTGACAGTCCAGACTTCCCACAGCCACAAATCTATTAACAGTCCAGATCTACCCACAGCCACACATTTTTTGACAGTCCAGACTTCCCCACAGCCACAAATTTTTTGACAGTCCAGATTTCATCACAGCCACAAATCTCTTGACAGTCCAGATTTCCCCACAGCCCCAAATTTTTTGACAGTCCAGACTTCCCCACAGCCACAAATCTATTAACAGTCCAGATCTACCCACAGCCACACATTTTTTGACAGTCCAGACTTCCCCACAGCCACAAATCTATTAACAGTCCAGATTTCCCCACAGCCACAAATCTATTGACAGTCCAGATTTATCCACAGTCACAAATCTATTGACAGTCCAGATTTCCCCACAGCCACAAATCTGTTGACAGTCCAGATTTCCCCACAGTCACAAATCTATTGACAGTCCAGATTTCCCCACAGCCACAAATCTATTGACAGTCCAGATTTCCCCACAGCCACAAATCTATTGACAGTCCAGATTTATCCACAGTCACAAATCTATTGACAGTCCAGACTTCCCCACAGCCACAAATCTATTGACAGTCCAGATTTCCCCACAGCCACAAATCTATTGACAGTCCAGATTTCCCCACAGTCACAAATCTCTTTGACAGTCCAGATTTCCCACAGTCACAAATCTATTGACAGCTCAGATTTCCCCACAGTCACAAATCTCTTTGACAGTCCAGATTTCCCCACAGCCACAAATCTCTTGACAGTCCAGATTTCCCCACAGTCACAAATCTCTTTGACAGTCCAGATTTCCCCACAGTCACAAATCTCTTTGACAGTCCAGATTTCCCCACAGTCACAAATCTCTTTGACAGTCCAGATTTCCCCACAGTCACAAATCTCTTTGACAGTCCAGATTTCCCCACAGTCACAAATCTCTTTGACAGTCCAGATTTCCCCACAGTCACAAATCTCTTTGACAGTCCAGATTTCCCCACAGTCACAAATCTCTTTGACAGTCCAGATTTCCCCACAGTCACAAATCTCTTTGACAGTCCAGATTTCCCCACAGTCACAAATCTCTTTGACAGTCAGATTTCCCCACAGCCACAAATCTCTTTGACAGTCCAGATTTCCCCACAGTCACAAATCTCTTTGACAGTCCAGATTTCCCCACAGCCACAAATCTCTTTGACAGTCCAGATTTCCCCACAGTCACAAATCTCTTGACAGTCCAGATTTCCCCACAGTCACAAATATCTTTGACAGCTCAGATTTCCCCACAGCCACAAATCTATTGACAGTCCAGATTTCCCCACAGCCACAAATCTATTGACAGTCCAGATTTATCCACAGTCACAAATCTATTGTCAGCTCAGATTTCCCCACAGCCACAAATCTCTTTGACAGTCCAGATTTCCCCACAGTCACAAATCTATTGACAGTCCAGATTTCCCCACAGCCACAAATATCTTTGACAGCTCAGATTTCCCCACAGCCACAAATCTATTGACAGTCCAGATTTCCCCACAGCCACAAATCTCTTGACAGCTCAGATTTCCCCACAGCCACAAATCTATTGACAGTCCAGATTTCCCCACAGCCACAAATCTCTTTGACAGCTCAGATTTCCCCACAGCCACAAATCTATTGACAGTCCAGACTTCACCACAGTCACAAATCTATTGACAGTCCAGACTTCACCATAGTCACAAATCTATTGACAGTCCAGATTTCCCACAGCCACAAATCTTTGACAGTCCAGATTTCCCCACAGTCACAAATCTATTGACAGTCCAGATTTCCCACAGCCACAAATCTATTGACAGTCCAGATTTCATCACAGCCACAAATCTATTGACAGTCCAGATTTCATCACAGCCACAAATCTATTGACAGTCCAGATTTACCCACAGCCACACATTTTTTGACAGTCCAGACTTCCCCACAGCCACAAATCTATTGACAGTCCAGATTTCCCCACAGCCACAAATCTATTGACAGTCCAGATTTATCCACAGTCACAAATCTATTGACAGTCCAGATTTCCCCACAGCCACAAATCTCTTGACAGTCCAGATTTCCCCACAGTCACAAATCTCTTTGACAGTCCAGATTTCCCCACAGCCACAAATCTCTTGACAGTCCAGATTTCCCCACAGCCACAAATATCTTTGACAGTCCAGATTTCCCCACAGCCACAAATCTATTGACAGTCCAGATTTCCCCACAGCCACAAATCTATTGACAGTCCAGATTTCCCCACAGTCACAAATCTATTGACAGTCAGATTTCCCCACAGCCACAAATCTCTTTGACAGTCCAGATTTCCCCACAGCCACAAATCTCTTTGACAGTCCAGATTTCCCCACAGTCACAAATCTCTTGACAGTCCAGATTTCCCCACAGCCACAAATCTCTTGACAGTCCAGATTTCCCCACAGCCACAAATCTCTTTGACAGTCAGATTTCCCCACAGCCACAAATCTATTGACAGTCCAGATTTCCCACAGCCACAAATCTCTTTGACAGACAGATTTCCCACAGCCACAAATCTCTTTGACAGTCCAGATTTCCCCACAGTCACAAATCTCTTTGACAGTCCAGATTTCCCCACAGTCACAAATCTCTTGACAGTCAGATTTCCCCACAGCCACAAATCTCTTGACAGTCCAGATTTCCCCACAGTCACAAATCTCTTGACAGTCCAGATTTCCCCACAGTCACAAATCTCTTGACAGTCCAGATTTCCCCACAGCCACAAATCTCTTTGACAGTCAGATTTCCCCACAGCCACAAATCTCTTGACAGTCCAGATTTCCCCACAGCCACAAATATCTTTGACAGTCAGATTTCCCCACAGCCACAAATCTATTGACAGTCCAGATTTCCCCACAGCCATAAATATCTTTGACAGCTCAGATTTCCCCACAGCCACAAATCTATTGACAGTCCAGATTTCCCCACAGCCATAATATCTTTGACAGCTCAGATTTCCCCACAGCCACAAATCTATTGACAGTCCAGATTTCCCCACAGCCACAAATCTATTGACAGTCCAGATTTCCCCACAGCCATAAATATCTTTGACAGCTCAGATTTCCCCACAGCCACAAATCTATTGACAGTCCAGATTTCCCCACAGCCACAAATCTATTGACAGTCCAGATTTCCCACAGCCACAAATCTATTGACAGTCCAGATTTCCCCACAGCCACAAATCTATTGACAGTCCAGATTTCCCCACAGCCACAAATCTATTGACAGTCCAGATTTCCCCACAGCCACAAATCTATTGACAGTCCAGATTTCCCCACAGCCACAAATCTATTGACAGTCCAGATTTCCCCACAGCCACAAATCTCTTGACAGTCCAGATTTCCCCACAGCCACAAATCTATTGACAGTCCAGATTTCCCCACAGCCACAAATCTCTTGACAGTCCAGATTTCCCCACAGTCACAAATCTATTGACAGTCCAGATTTCCCCACAGCCACAAATCTATTGACAGTCCAGATTTCCCCACAGCCACAAATCTATTGACAGTCCAGATTTCCCCACAGTCACAAATCTCTTGACAGTCCAGATTTCCCCACAGCCACAAATCTCTTGACAGTCCAGATTTCCCCACAGCCACAAATCTATTGACAGTCCAGATTTCCCACAGCCACAAATCTCTTGACAGTCCAGATTTCCCCACAGCCACAAATCTATTGACAGTCCAGATTTCCCCACAGCCACAAATCTCTTGACAGTCCAGATTTCCCCACAGCCACAAATCTCTTTGACAGTCCAGATTTCCCCACAGCCACAAATCTATTGACAGTCCAGATTTCCCCACAGCCACAAATCTCTTTGACAGTCCAGATTTCCCCACAGCCACAAATCTATTGACAGTCCAGATTTCCCCACAGCCACAAATCTATTGACAGTCCAGATTTATCCACAGTCACAAATCTATTGACAGTCCAGATTTCCCCACAGCCACAAATCTATTGACAGTCCAGATTTCCCCACAGTCACAAATCTCTTGACAGTCCAGATTTCCCCACAGCCACAAATCTCTTTGACAGTCCAGATTTCCCCACAGTCACAAATCTCTTTGACAGTCCAGATTTCCCCACAGTCACAAATCTCTTTGACAGTCCAGATTTCCCCACAGCCACAAATCTCTTTGACAGTCCAGATTTCCCCACAGTCACAAATCTCTTTGACAGTCCAGATTTCCCCACAGCCACAAATCTCTTGACAGTCCAGATTTCCCCACAGTCACAAATATCTTGACAGTCCAGATTTCCCCACAGCCACAAATCTATTGACAGTCCAGATTTCCCCACAGTCACAAATCTATTGACAGTCCAGATTTCCCCACAGCCACAAATCTCTTTGACAGCTCAGATTTCCCCACAGCCACAAATCTATTGACAGTCCAGACTTCACCATAGTCACAAATCTATTGACAGTCCAGATTTCCCCACAGTCACACAAATCTATTGACAGTCCAGATTTCCCCACAGCCACAAATATCTTTGACAGCTCAGATTTCCCCACAGCCACAAATCTATTGACAGTCCAGATTTCCCCACAGCCACAAATCTCTTGACAGCTCAGATTTCCCCACAGCCACAAATCTATTGACAGTCCAGATTTCCCCACAGCCACAAATCTCTTTGACAGCTCAGATTTCCCCACAGCCACAAATCTATTGACAGTCCAGACTTCACCACAGCCACAAATCTATTGACAGTCCAGACTTCCCCACAGCCACAAATCTATTGACAGCTCAGATTTCCCCACAGTCACAAATCTATTGACAGTCCAGATTTTCCCACAGCCACAAATCTTTTGACAGTCCAGATTTCCCCACAGTCACAAATCTATTGACAGTCCAGATTTCCCCACAGTCACAAATCTATTGACAGTCCAGATTTACCCACAGTCACAAATCTATTGACAGTCCAGATTTTCCCACAGCCACAAATCTATTGACAGTCCAGATTTCATCACAGCCACAAATCTATTGACAGTCCAGATTTCATCACAGCCACAAATCTATTGACAGTCCAGATTTACCCACAGCCACACATCTTTTGACAGTCCAGACTTCCCCACAGCCACAAATCTATTGACAGTCCAGATTTCATCACAGCCACAAATCTATTGACAGTCCAGATTTCATCACAGCCACAAATTTTTTGACAGTCCAGATTTCATCACAGCCACAAATCTATTGACAGTCCAGATTTCATCACAGCCACAAATTTTTTGACAGTCCAGATTTCATCACAGCCACAAATCTATTGACAGTCCAGATTTCCCCACAGCCACAAATTTTTTGACAGTCCAGATTTCATCACAGCCACAAATCTCTTGACAGTCCAGATTTCCCCACAGCCCCAAATTTTTGACAGTCCAGACTTCCCCACAGCCACAAATCTATTAACAGTCCAGATCTACCCACAGCCACACATTTTTTGACAGTCCAGACTTCCCCACAGCCACAAATTTTTTGACAGTCCAGATTTCATCACAGCCACAAATCTCTTGACAGTCCAGATTTCCCCACAGCCCCAAATTTTTTGACAGTCCAGACTTCCCCACAGCCACAAATCTATTAACAGTCCAGATCTACCCACAGCCACACATTTTTTGACAGTCCAGACTTCCCCACAGCCACAAATCTATTAACAGTCCAGATTTCCCCACAGCCACAAATCTATTGACAGTCCAGATTTATCCACAGTCACAAATCTATTGACAGTCCAGATTTACCCACAGTCACAAATCTATTGACAGTCCAGATTTCCCCACAGCCACAAATCTATTAACAGTCCAGATTTCCCCACAGTCACAAATCTATTAACAGTCCAGATTTCCCCACAGTCACAAATCTATTGACAGTCCAGATTTCCCCACAGCCACAAATCTATTAACAGTCCAGATTTCCCCACAGTCACAAATCTCTTTGACAGCTCAGATTTCCCCACAGCCACAAATCTATTAACAGTCCAGATTTCCCCACAGTCACAAATCTATTGACAGTCCAGATTTCCCCACAGTCACAAATCTCTTTGACAGCTCAGATTTCCCCACAGCCACAAATCTATTAACAGTCCAGATTTCCCCACAGTCACAAATCTATTGACAGCTCAGATTTCCCCACAGTCACAAATCTATTGACAGTCCAGATTTCCCCACAGCCACAAATCTATTAACAGTCCAGATTTCCCCACAGTCACAAATCTCTTTGACAGCTCAGATTTCCCCACAGCCACAAATCTATTAACAGTCCAGATTTCCCCACAGTCACAAATCTATTGACAGTCCAGATTTCCCCACAGCCACAAATCTATTAACAGTCCAGATTTCCCCACAGTCACAAATCTATTAACAGTCCAGATTTCCCCACAGCCACAAATCTATTCACAGTCCAGATTTCCCCACAGTCACAAATCTATTAACAGTCCAGATTTCCCCACAGTCACAAATCTCTTTGACAGCTCAGATTTCCCCACAGCCACAAATCTATTAACAGTCCAGATCTACCCACAGCCACACATTTTTTGACAGTCCAGACTTCCCCACAGCCACAAATCTATTAACAGTCCAGATTTCCCCACAGCCACAAATCTATTGACAGTCCAGATTTATCCACAGTCACAAATCTATTGACAGTCCAGATTTACCCACAGTCACAAATCTATTGACAGTCCAGATTTCCCCACAGCCACAAATCTATTAACAGTCCAGATTTCCCCACAGTCACAAATCTATTAACAGTCCAGATTTCCCCACAGTCACAAATCTATTGACAGTCCAGATTTCCCCACAGCCACAAATCTATTAACAGTCCAGATTTCCCCACAGTCACAAATCTCTTTGACAGCTCAGATTTCCCCACAGCCACAAATCTATTAACAGTCCAGATTTCCCCACAGCCACAAATCTATTAACAGTCCAGATTTCCCCACAGCCACAAATCTATTAACAGTCCAGATTTCCCCACAGCCACAAATCTATTAACAGTCCAGATTTCCCCACAGTCACAAATCTATTGACAGTCCAGATTTCCCCACAGCCACAAATCTCTTTGACAGTCCAGATTTCCCCACAGTCACAAATCTCTTTGACAGTCCAGATTTCCCCACAGTCACAAATCTCTTGACAGTCCAGATTTCCCCACAGCCACAAATATCTTTGACAGCTCAGATTTCCCCACAGCCACAAATCTATTGACAGTCCAGATTTCCCCACAGCCACAAATCTCTTTGACAGTCCAGATTTATCCACAGCCACAAATCTATTGACAGCTCAGATTTCCCCACAGCCACAAATCTATTGACAGTCCAGATTTCCCCACAGTCACAAATCTCTTTGACAGTCCAGATTTATCCACAGCCACAAATCTATTGACAGTCCAGATTTCCCCACAGTCACAAATCTCTTTGACAGTCCAGATTTATCCACAGCCACAAATCTATTGACAGTCCAGATTTCCCCACAGCCACAAATCTCTTTGACAGTCCAGATTTATCCACAGCCACAAATCTATTGACAGTCCAGATTTCCCCACAGCCATAAATATCTTTGACAGCTCAGATTTCCCCACAGCCACAAATCTATTGACAGTCCAGATTTCCCCACAGCCACAAATCTATTGACAGTCCAGATTTCCCCACAGCCACAAATCTCTTTGACAGTCCAGATTTCCCCACAGCCACAAATCTCTTTGACAGTCCAGATTTATCCACAGCCACAAATCTATTGACAGTCCAGATTTCCCCACAGCCATAAATATCTTTGACAGCTCAGATTTCCCCACAGCCACAAATCTATTGACAGTCCAGATTTATCCACAGTCACAAATCTATTGACAGCTCAGATTTCCCCACAGCCACAAATCTATTGACAGTCCAGATTTCCCCACAGCCACAAATCTATTGACAGTCCAGATTTATCCACAGTCACAAATCTATTGACAGCTCAGATTTCCCCACAGCCACAAATCTCTTTGACAGTCCAGATTTCCCCACAGTCACAAATCTATTGACAGTCCAGATTTCCCCACAGCCACAAATATCTTTGACAGCTCAGATTTCCCCACAGCCACAAATCTATTGACAGTCCAGATTTCCCCACAGCCACAAATCTATTGACAGTCCAGATTTCCCCACAGCCACAAATCTATTGACAGTCCAGATTTCCCCACAGCCACAAATCTATTGACAGTCCAGATTTCCCCACAGCCACAAATCTATTGACAGTCCAGATTTATCCACAGTCACAAATCTATTGACAGCTCAGATTTCCCCACAGCCACAAATCTCTTTGACAGTCCAGATTTCCCCACAGTCACAAATCTATTGACAGTCCAGATTTCCCCACAGCCACAAATATCTTTGACAGCTCAGATTTCCCCACAGCCACAAATCTATTGACAGTCCAGATTTCCCCACAGCCACAAATCTATTGACAGTCCAGATTTCCCCACAGCCACAAATCTATTGACAGTCCAGATTTCCCCACAGCCACAAATCTATTGACAGTCCAGATTTCCCCACAGTCACAAATCTATTGACAGTCCAGATTTCCCCACAGCCACAAATCTATTGACAGTCCAGATTTCCCCACAGCCACAAATCTATTGACAGTCCAGATTTCCCCACAGCCACAAATCTCTTTGACAGCTCAGATTTCCCCACAGCCACAAATCTATTGACAGTCCAGATTTCCCCACAGCCACAAATCTCTTTGACAGCTCAGATTTCCCCACAGCCACAAATCTATTGACAGTCCAGATTTCCCCACAGCCACAAATCTCTTTGACAGCTCAGATTTCCCCACAGCCACAAATCTCTTGATAGTCCAGATTTCCCCACAGCCACAAATCTCTTGATAGTCCAGACTTCCCCACAGTCACAAACTTGTCCATTGTTGTAAAGCCTTTGTAGTTAGTGGACTCGTTACTGATCATAACGGTCTGGGTTCAATTCTCAGATGTAGCCAATTTCTTTTTGCCCAACCAGCAATAAGTAAAAAAAAAGTAAAGTACCCCAGTCACGCCAAGTGGCGTATAGGGAAATATGGTGTTAGTGACCATAAATTTTACAGACCTTCGGCACATGATTTTTGAGGTAATGTGGTCAGTATTACGCCTGGCTGCTTTACTTTCCCAGAAAAAAATCCGGTGCCCATTTAAGGCTGGGTGAACCCGGAAGCCGTCGGTTGGGATCGAACCCTACCCCTTGTCCTTTGTAGTCCAGTTCACTAACCACTGAGCTATCGTGACTCGCCCAACCAGCAATGCTTTGGGTTAAATCCAGCCTCCTAAAATGAGTGCAAAAGATTTTTTTGGGAGGTAGAGACGGTGTGACATGATATCAACTATATTGTCCATGTTTTTATTATTGGAATAATAAAAAAAAAATTGATTGGCATCTTCAGTTGTCATCAACTGAATTTCGGCATTACAATCACTGCTATTTGAATTTGAATCTGTTTTTCGATCAGCAGATTTTTGTTTACACTGTTGTTCACGATAAATACTAAATCCAAATGAAGAACACACACTTTTACAAATGGTTTTCAACTTGTACTACATGTGGAAGAAAAAAGGAACTCTCCAGTGAAGGAATCTAATAAAATAGTCAATGTAAAATTTGGGAATACGATTTGTTGACAGTTTACGTTGAATAAAATTGAGAGTGCCGCACTATGAGGCTAAACGTATGCAACAAAAATCAGCATGGTACATCTTGTGTTGAAATGTATAGAAAGAGTTAACTAGTCATCTATTACTCTGCACTGTTTATTTTGTTGTCTACATCTCACATGAACTAGTTATCTATTGCTCTGTGTGGTTTATTTATTTTCCATGTTTTGTTTTCACTACTTGCCTATTTTCTGTGTGTTGCTGTAGATCCTACAGTTGGTGGAAGGAAGGGAAAGACATGGGGGCCGAGTTCTGTGCAGAAGCACCAGCGCTCATCCATCATACTGGCAGATGGCAGGTGGTCGAAAAGTGCCCCAAACCTGGAGAAGTCGCTACGACAACTTGGAGGAGGGCATTCTAATATGGGAGCTGTCAATCATCTATGTATGTAACATTTTAACATCATCATCATCAAGTACCGGGCCTGCTGGTGTAGGTGATCGTGTCTCTCCACAACTTTCAATCTTGACAGTTATTTATCATTTCTGTTGTTGACTTTCTGCCAAGCCATTCTCTTAAGCTGTCTGGTATCTTTTCTTTTTGCTTCCCTCTATCTCTTTGTCCCTCGATTTGTCCAGTTGTCACAATATATTCTAGCTGTTCCCTTCTCATTACATGGCCCAAAAATGATGATTGTTTTTTTTAATTTTGGTAATTAGCTCTATTTTTGCTTAGGCCTCTTTCAGAACATTTTCATTACTCTTCTTAACTGTCCATGGTATTCTTAACATTCTTCTGTAAATGTGTAAAACCACATTTCTACAGCCTCCAGTGATTTTCTTGTTTGTTGTCCTATTGTCCATGATTCATATCCATATGCTAAGACTGGCTCTACATAACATTCAAGAACTCTTTCTAGTTTCTATTTTAAAATAAAAGTTAATAAAGTAGTATTTCTTTTCTCCTTCAAATTGTTTTTAAGAAAAATGAATAAAATATATGAGTCAGTCATGGTGACAGACTCGTAGAGTATGCTACAGAAGATTGGCAGTCTCTGTGGCAGGAATGGATGCTGCTGTTGGATAATTGTAACGTGAGAGTGTTAACCTGTGTGTAATGTGCAGGACACGCTGGTGTACATGGCAATTAAGTAGACAAAAAGCTGGCTGGCAGCTCTAGCACTGAGCATGGCCTTCCTCTGGACAAAAAGGACTTTGCCAAGTTTGTTCTTCATTCATGAAGAGAAGAGGAGGACGATGGCCTGGAGGGACTAGGGTAGAGACTGATGAGTGTAAATGTGGAAAAGGGGTCTGGTCAATCCAAAGAACCGTGGGGGTAAAGCAGATGTATCTACAGAGTCTACATTTTGATAAGTGTTGGGATGGGCAGTGGAGCAGATATGGGGATGCTCCAACTGCATGGAACTGATTCCATAAATAGAATAGAATCAAATATAACAAGTCTTTTAAGGTTAAACATCAGCATAATAGACAAAAATGCTTTTGTTATGAACAGGACCCAAGTAAAACAAGACAATAAATAATGAATATAGTTACTTGGTTAGTCAACAGATTATCTTCATTTGATAGAGGGATGGTTGTCCTAGAGGTAAGGCGTCAGCATCTGGATAAGAAGATCATGTGTCTCATTCCAACCACTGTCGATGGAAAATAAAAAAAAAAAAATCAATATTTAAAAAATCAAATCTGTGGCTTTATCCACCCCTCGTCTTTGGGTAATGAGATTCAATGCCTAGCCCTCTCGGAAAAAGGTGAAAAACAGGAGGCCCCATTTGCATTTTTTGCACGTTAACATATTCTGTAACATGATTTGCAACATGTGGCTCTTGTAGCTGGCACACTGTTCTGAAAAAGATTTATCGTTTTAGCAAATATTTCCACTAATAACCTTGTAATTCTCATAATAACCGCTTTTCTGACTTCGTGAATAAATTGTCCTAACAAAATGTGTGTTTTAGATCAATTTTCATTTATTTTCTCGCTGTTATTTCACATTTTTTATTATTCTGAAAAACAGTGCAGCCGCAATGTGTTAAACTTCTTGGTAGCAAATGTAAAAAAAAAAAAATTTTGGCAGTTTAAAATCAAGAATGGCAGGCTGTCCAGGCAAAATTAGTAGGGAAAAAATGCACCCAAAAATGTAAAAGCTTTCGACGTTACAAATAAGAGAGTACCTCTGAAGTCAGAGGATATCTGCCTGCATGGCGGGGGTTTCCAGTGTGACAAAAATATGAAAAAGTGATATTCACACAAAGTTCAGCACCATGGGACTTTGCTAGAGACATAAAGCTGGTGTGCGCAAATAAAGAAATGATCCTCACTGGATAACCCCATTAAATGTTGAATATAAGAGTCAACTGCTGAATGGTTTGTTGTCAAAGAAGAGGAAAGATGCACACTTTATGGCAGATTAGGGAATATCTATGGTGCTAATGACTTTTTATGGGCACTTTGGTTAGTATGTGCTGGCCGCCTTACTTTTTTGGAGAAATTCACTATCTCTGGTACCCATTTTCAGACACAGGGTAAACTCCAAAGCCATGGTGATCAAAGACAAAACCCCATTTTCACTGTTTGAGATTTGAACCAGAAGCCATCTGTTGGGCATGGGAATGGGTAGAGTCATTGCAGAAGTCAGAAATACATAGGGTCATCTTTGTCTACATCCCTGAACATGCGGGAGTATGGGGAAATGAAAGAGTGGACAGGTTGGCTAGCTGTGCTGTTGTTGAAGACAGTCAACCAGTGGATCAGGTGGACATCATCAATGCCCTCCGAGATATGGGAAGGGCACAGGACTTCGGCATCCATGAGTCCACATTAATCCTTTAGATGAAAGAGATGGGAGTTAAGATGGACACAGGCAGAAATGTCCCACTTAGTGGCCGTGTAAGAAGACTTATGAACCAACACAGAACTGGAGTCGTCTGTCGCTGGACACTTGCGGGACTTGCTGAGGAGGGGGTATCTGAACATCTATGGATATTAATTCGGATGATTCCGCTGGCACGGGCGGTTGAGCAATTATGGATTTTAATTCGTTTGCAGTGATATTGGGACCTTCCATAACCAAATAACCCAAGTATGGATATGTTCAGAGTGCAATGATGATGACCCACAAATAACTCAATAACTAGCTAATTGTACTGTAAATAAAAAATAACCAGCAAAAACTTCACTAACAAAATTTTGATTGGTTGTGGATAATTTATGTGTCCTAGTTTTAAATATTTATTGAATTTCCTACTTGTAGATGATGGAGAAGACAGTTTGCCTGGAGATTTAGATGAAATCTCTCCAAAACCTCGAAGCATTCCACATTCTCCAGCTGCTACCCCAACCAGTCCATTTGTGAGGGGGAAGCGAACAGATGGGGCCTTGTATTACATGTCTACTATTCTAGCTTCTGTGGCTGTGGGTTTTGACATTGGAATAGCAAACACGTGGGCCATACATCCAAACCTTCACACTCCAAGTGGAGAAGAGGACAGAAACCTGAAGAAAAGAGACTCGTATATCAACAACCGCCGAGATGCCTATCTTGCAGCTGTGAGGGATTCTTTCATAGAACCAGAGGGTGACTTCCGCACATACCAAGCTCCTCCGCCAGGCTACTGGCACACTTACCATGGTGTGCAGCATCGACAGAGACCCGGCATTCCACTGGAATCAGATCCCCAGTCACTGACCACTGCAGATAATGACTTCAGCAGCCAAGCAATTGGTACTGGGTACAGTGATTGCAACACACATGCATCACATCGCTCTTCTTATACGGACAGCGAAGCTTCAGTTTTATCAGGAACAACGCCCACAACTGAAAAAACTGTCGTCTACAACTGTCAGCTTTCCCCAGAGGTGTCTTTGGACACGCCTTCTAAGCCTGCTGGTCAGGATGTTGGAAGCAAGCCTCAGAGACGATCTGTAACATTTGAAGATGACTTCATTCCACCAGACTACAGCAAGTTAAATACTGGTAGCAACTACAACAGTCACAGAAGAACACCATCAAATACCTCAAACTCTTCATCTACATTGGATAATCAAGACCCACGACATGGCATCAACAGTGATTACTTTCTTACTTCCCATCAAGAATACCCTATAGCATCACCGCAACAGCCAGTACCACCACGTCGAAGGCCAGGAGCAGAGCCAGCACAAAGGCCTACAACTCTGGATGTAGGGGGAGCCACTAGAACCATACCAGCTTCGGCAAAACATTCTGTTTCTCCTGGGTTTGGTATCAGTCCAGCACGAGTAAAAAGTCCTGGTACTGAGGACTACTTGGCTCACTACGTCAGTAGGTCACATATGTCACCAGGAAGTACACCCCCACATATATTGCACCAGAAGACACTTCTGGACATTGATGTGGAGGGACAGAACCAGGATATAACAAGACCCTTGGTACAACACGACATCAAGACCAAATTCTCCATGTCAGACCTAGAGAAAGAGTTTCTTAGTTGAAATATTTTGTAATTTAGTCCTTCAACATTCTCATATTTTAGAATTGGTTTGCCCCATTTACACACCCTTAATTCATTCAGTGCTGAGATAAAGAATTGGTTTGCCCCATTTACACACCCTTGATTCATTCAGTGCTGAGATAAAGAATTGGTTTGCCCCATTTACACACCCTTAATTCATTCAGTGCTGAGATAAAGAATTGGTTTGGCCCATTCACACACCCTTGATTCATTCAGTGCTGAGATAAAGAATTGGTTTGCCCCATTTACACACCCTTGATTCATTCAGTGCTGAGATAAAGAATTGGTTTGGCCCATTCACACACCCTTGATTCATTCAGTGCTGAGATAAAGAATTGGTTTGCCCCATTTACACACCCTTGATTCATTCAGTGCTGAGATAAAGAATTGGTTTGCCCCATTTACACACCCTTGATTCATTCAGTGCTGAGATAAAGAATTGGTTTGCCCCATTCACACACCCTTGATTCATTCAGTGCTGAGATAAAGAATTGGTTTGCCCCATTTACACACCCTTGATTCATTCAGTGCTGAGATAAAGAATTGGTTTGCCCCATTCACACACCCTTGATTCATTCAGTGCTGAGATAAAGAATTGGTTTGCCCCATTTACACACCCTTGATTCATTCAGTGCTGAGATAAAGAATTGGTTTGCCCCATTCACACACCCTCGATTCATTCAGTGCTGAGATAAAGAATTGGTTTGCCCCATTCACACACCCTTGATTCATTCAGTGCTGAGATAAAGAATTGGTTTGGCCCATTCACACACCCTTGATTCATTCAGTGCTGAGATAAAGAATTGGTTTGGCCCATTCACACACCCTTGATTCATTCAGTGCTGAGATAAAGAATTGGTTTGGCCCATTCACACACCCTTGATTCATTCAGTGCTGAGATAAAGAATTGGTTTGACCCAATCACACACCCTTAGCTCATTCAGTGCTGAAATAAAGAATTGGTTTGCCCATTCACACACCCTTAACTCATTCAGTGCTGAAATAAAGAATTGGTTTGCCCCATTCACACACCCTTAACTCATTCAGTGTTGAAATAAAGGATTAGCTTGCCCCATTTACACACCCATAACTCATTGAGCGCTGAAATAAAGAATTGGTTTGACCCATTCATACACTCTTAACTCATTGAGCGCTGAAATAAAGAATTGGTTTGACCCATTCATACACTCTTAACTCATTGAGTGCTGAAATAAAGAATTGGTTTGACCCATTCATACACTCTTAACTCATTGAGTGCTGAAATAAAGAATTGGTTTGACCCATTCATACGCTCTTAACTCATTGAGTGCTGAAATAAAGAATTGGTTTGACCCATTCATACGCTCTTAACTCATTGAGTGCTGAAATAAAGAATTGGTTTGACCCATTCATACGCTCATAACTCATTGAGTGCTGAAATAAAGAATTGGTTTGACCAATTCATACACTCTTAACTCATTGAGTGCTGAAATAAAGAATTGGTTTGACCCATTCATACACCCTTAACTCATTCAGTGCTAAAATAAAGAATTGGTTTGACCCATTCACACACTCTTAACTCATTGAGTGCTGAAATAAAGAATTGGTTTGACCAATTCATACACTCTTAACTCATTGAGTGCTGAAATAAAGAATTGGTTTGACCCATTCACACACCCTTAACTCATTGAGTGCTGAAGTAAAGAATTGGTTTGACCCATTCACACACTCTTAACTCATTGAGTGCTGAAATAAAGAATTGGTTTGACCAATTCATACACTCTTAACTCATTGAGTGCTGAAATAAAGAATTGGTTTGACCCATTCACACACCCTTAACTCATTGAGTGCTGAAGTAAAGAATTGGTTTGACCCATTCACACACTCTTAACTCATTGAGTGCTGAAATAAAGAATTGGTTTGACCCATTCATACACTCTTAACTCATTGAGTGCTGAAATAAAGAATTGGTTTGACCCATTCATACACTCTTAACTCATTGAGTGCTGAAATAAAGAATTGGTTTGACCCATTCATACACTCTTAACTCATTGAGTGCTGAAATAAAGAATTGGTTTGACCCATTCATACGCTCTTAACTCATTGAGTGCTGAAATAAAGAATTGGTTTGACCCATTCATACGCTCATAACTCATTGAGTGCTGAAATAAAGAATTGGTTTGACCAATTCATACACTCATAACTCATTGAGTGCTGAAATAAAGAATTGGTTTGACCCATTCATACACCCTTAACTCATTCAGTGCTAAAATAAAGAATTGGTTTGACCCATTCACACACTCTTAACTCATTGAGTGCTGAAATAAAGAATTGGTTTGACCAATTCATACACTCTTAACTCATTGAGTGCTGAAATAAAGAATTGGTTTGACCCATTCACACACCCTTAACTCATTGAGTGCTGAAGTAAAGAATTGGTTTGACCCATTCACACACTCTTAACTCATTGAGTGCTGAAATAAAGAATTGGTTTGACCAATTCATACACTCTTAACTCATT
Organism: Megaustenia siamemsis; assembly: GCA_032433765.1. Lineage (NCBI taxonomy): Eukaryota > Metazoa > Mollusca > Gastropoda > Stylommatophora > Ariophantidae > Megaustenia > Megaustenia siamemsis. Next base: position 9,675,690 of record JAVIAB010000050.1, read on the forward strand.
GAGTGCTGAAATAAAGAATTGGTTTGACCCATTCACACACCCTTAACTCATTGAGTGCTGAAGTAAAGAATTGGTTTGACCCATTCACACACTCTTAACTCATTGAGTGCTGAAATAAAGAATTGGTTTGACCAATTCATACACTCTTAACTCATTGAGTGCTGAAATAAAGAATTGGTTTGACCAATTCATACACTCTTAACTCATTGAGTGCTGAAATAAAGAATTGGTTTGACCCATTCACACACCCTTAACTCATTGAGTGCTGAAGTAAAGAATTGGTTTGACCCATTCACACACTCTTAACTCATTGAGTGCTGAAATAAAGAATTGGTTTGACCAATTCATACACTCTTAACTCATTGAGTGCTGAAATAAAGAATTCGTTTGACCCATTCACACACCCTTAACTCATTGAGTGCTGAAGTAAAGAACACTTTCTTCTATATTAACCTGATGGCTACACCTCTTCTTTGTCTATCTTTAGAAGAACATTCAGTGGGTGTACATGTATTTTGTTTTACAACAATCTGCAAAAATATGGCCCAACACACGTTTTAGTTACTGGGCCGCTTCTCCTCTTTTATACCTACCCACTTGGCCAGGCTGGCTCGTATGTTTCCAGGGCACTGCTAGGAGGTGGAGTAGAGTCTTGATCAGCTTTTGTCTCTGATCCTGATGCAGACAGCTAGCTATGAGTCACTGACCACTTTTCAACCCAGATCCTGGTAGGTGTTTTGAACTCTGGAAATAAAGAACTGAGTCGGCAGTCAGTCACCTTGAACACATTGAATGTTAAACCAAGAACTAGTTTGGCTAAATCACTCATCTCAGCTCATTCAGTATTGAAACCAAGAACTAGTTTGGCCAACAAATCACTCATCTCAGCTCATTCTGTATTGAAACCAAGAACTAGTTTGGTTAAATCACTCATCTCAGCTCATTCTGTATTGAAACCAAGAACTAGTTTGGTTAAATCACTCATCTCAGCTCATTCTGTATTGAAACCAAGAACTAGTTTGGCTAAATCACTCATCTCAGCTCATTCTGTATTGAAACCAAGAACTAGTTTGGCTAAATCACTCGTCTCAGCTCATTCTGTATTGAAACCAAGAACTAGTTTGGCTAAATCACTCATCTCAGCTCATTCTGTATTGAAACCAAGAACTAGTTTGAGCAACAAATCACTTATTTCAGCTCATTCAGTATTGAAACCAAGAACTAGTTTGGCTAAATCACTCATCTCAACTCATTCAGTATTGAAACCAAGAACTAGTTTGGCCAACAAATCACTCATCTCAGCTCATTCAGTATTGAAACCAAGAACTAGTTTGGCCAACAAATCACTCATCTCAGCTCATTCAGTGTTGAAGCCAAGAACTAGTTTGGCCAAATCCCACATCTCAAAAATAAAAAAATATATATATAAAGCAATAGTTTAGTTAACTTGAAATAAATGTTTACATATGAAATATCATTTTGAATATAAATGAACATACATTTGCAGCAGTTTGAATAATGAAATATGTTTTACCTTCTTGCTCTTGGTAGACAATGAGTTAAGGGATCATTTAAATCTGCGGACATTATTAACTCTCTATCTCTGGACATTTTGTGGAATATTTGTGTACAAGTTGGGGGCTGGTTGATCATTCTGCATAGCTGGAGCTGTTCACACCTATGTTTATGTTATCAATCAAATGTCACGTTTATTAGTTGGTGACATTTCACACTTATTATCATTGACAAGATAGATCATTTTAATAGGAGACAGTTCTCAAGAGAACATGAGTTTATTCATTGATGTCCTTAATATTTGAGTGTCTTGTGCTTATACAAATTGGATATATGAATTCACATTAACTTTTGTTGAAAATATGTCTGCTTTCCGTAACCATTTTGCCATAAATCACTATTTCTGTTGCGATGAAAATATTTTTTTTTATTCTGAAAAGTTAGCAACATAGTGGTTTTTAAAAAAAAAAAAAAAAGCAATTAGAGGGGAAATAAAAATAAGCAAGCTATTTATAGGACTATCTTTATCCCAATATTGTGCTACTAGTGCCAGACATAGACCTTAGACTCAAGAACTATTTAAAAAATAATCACCACAGAAATGAAGTGTGTCAGACACATGACAGGAAACCACCTGAGAGATAAAATCATAAATAAAGATGCATGAAGAAGACTAGGAACAGAAGCAGCTATTGAACACATAAAGTGACAACAGATCAAGTGGTTGGGGCATGAGATAAGACAGAGAGAAGTAAATCTAATACGAGTTACCAACAAACAATACAAGAACACCAGACCAACACGCTGACCAAGAAAATGGTGGATAATCGGAATACTAGAAACACTTGGAAACAGCAGATGATGTCAATAGAAGAGCAAGAAACTACGAACCATATTCCCCTCTTGATTCTGGAAGGCAATGAAAAAGGAAAGAAGGAAAAGTTGGGGGGGGGGGGGCATGCCAACACTTTCAATGTTGGTAGTTCAAAATAAGTCAATAAAGAAACAATGTCAGGTGTGTTTTAAAATGTTCACGTTTTGCTGGAGACATGTTGAATGTAATCCTTGCTTAAAAATAAGTTCATTGATTTATCTAAAAGTCTCTCTGTGAAAGTAGCAGTCCCAGGGCACAATCACACAGTTACAGAACATGTAATTCTCAGGTTGTGCATGAAATAACATCACTATATATGTATGAACAAAGTGTCAGAAACTGATGTTTGGTATATGATCACCTTTCTTAGCCTGTTATTGGCAATGTAATGCTTACAAGCATGTTGAATGATCCTCTGCGTGTTTGATACAGTTCTTCATTGACAATGAAGTTTCAATAATCACAAGGTTGCTTCTACATTTCTCATCAATGTCATGTGTCACATCCAGTCTGTTCTAGAAGATTCTCAGTTCCCACTGTAACAGCTACATCACTTCTGCCATTATTAAAATGTCACTAAAATACAATCAACAAAATAACATTTGCTAGAAAGTCAACAACTTTGACATAGCCTCACAAAACACCAACTGAAATGTTGTTTCTGCCTGCACCAGAGTTTTCAATCTGCCAAATGTTAACAGAAATCAGAAGAACAGGTTACAAGTGAAACATGTATAATCTGTATGCTGGCAGTGAGTCTAATGTCAAAGTTCAGTCCCTGTCTTACTAGGGGAATATGGTGTTAGTGACATTATTTTTCCATGACCACGGCACATTTTTGGGGAGCTGTGATAGCTCAGTGGTTAGTGAACTGGACTACAAAGGACAAGAGGTAGGGTTCGATCCCAACCAACAGCTTCCAGTTCACCCAGCCTTTAATGGGTACCAGATTTTTTTTCTGGGAAAGTAAAGTGTCATGGACATAATACCGACCACATTACCCCAGAAATCATGTGCCGAAGGTCTGTAAAATTTATGATCACTAACACCATATTCCCTATACGCCACTTGGTGTGACGGGGGGTACTTTACTTACTTTTTTACAGCACATTTTTGGATGAAGTGGTTGCCTTTACTTCCCAAAAGCATCTCTGGTACCCAATGTGCTACCAGTAAAATCAGCTAAGCTCAAGAGCTGGCAAGAGTTTAACAGAAGAGATGGTATTGTTTGACCAGATAAATGTGAACAGGAAAGAGGTTGCTGCAGCTGCAAAATTTGTGCCTTTCATGTCATCCCTGGGTAGGTTTTCAGACTAGCCTTGAATGATAAAAACCTTCCAAGACAAAAACTAAAGTGACAAATGTAGACCAACCAGACATCTGTGTGCAATGTATTGAGAATTATTGGCCTTTCGACTTGAAGACGTATTCAACGATCATCATTTTCAGGAGGACGTGAACTTCTGGTATATGGTGGATAGGCGGCAGGAACCATTGAAGGCTGTGCATGAAAAGTATTCCTTGTTGCAGTTTCCTCATATTCCAAGTCCAGCTTGTTGCAGGAGCTACTGAGTTAAGTGCTCTGTGCACACCGTGAGCTGTGTCTCATCCATTTTGATCATGTTTCGATATTCCAATTGTTTACGATGAATAATGATATCATATGACAGGGAACAGTTGGCTGTGTTCACCTTCTGTGCGGTTTCACCTTATGTCTTTTGGCATGTGCTGAAACTGCTATGATGTGGACTACAGTTACTTTTCTTTGTTTGGGAGATGAGATATTAATTCAGATGATTACGCTGGCACGGGCGGTTGAGCAATTATGGATTTTAATTCGTTTGCAGTGATGCCGGGGCCTTCCATAACCAAATAACAACTATTATAATACTTCCATGAGTTGTGAAACAGAATACTACTGGAGCAGGTGCAGCTCTTAATCCATGGGGAGAAAACCTCTTTATCCCAATCTGATGTGTTTCCTGATTTGTCTTCCCATTGAATAAATGCTAAAGCTCCAATGATATTTGAACCAACTGTTGCCTTAATTACCTGCCTGCTTCCATCCACTCTGTTGCTTCATGTCAGTTTGTAGTCATTCTTCAATCTAATCACATCTTTAGAGACATTTCATATTAATGTATATAAAGTTTCATTCACACAAATATAATCATTTATATCTATATATCTATATATATCATCACATTATTTCTTTTAGTGAACTGAAGTCTTCATGATCGTCATCGAACTCAAGCAACTTGCATTATTTATTAGCAGAACAATTGTGTTTATAAGAAACAAATGTTTATTATTATATTGTTGTGCTCATGAGATTTGATATTTCTGTTGTTTATTCTGGCTTGTGTTTAGCTTTTCTGTGAAATGTAATCTAACGAAGGTTTTCGCATCTATACTAGTTTCTTTGATATGCTAGTTTGTGCATTAGTAATGTATGCACATTACATGAGTCTGAGGCAATTTTTGTGTTTAGATTTTCTGTACGTCTGGTCTACAAAGACTACATATTCTTTTTGGATCCCTGTGGAGTGGCTAACTACAACTACTTTCCTCCCCTTTACCACCCCTGTTTTCCTCCTGTGCTATGGGACCCCCTTCTTTCATCCATCCTCAGGATACCCTTTCTCATTTTGTGCTGCATTTGGCTCCTTTTTGGACATTAAGATCCTACCTGCCCAATTAATTATTTATCATGTGACCAACAGGAACGTAGGTCCTGGCCATTGTTCCTCTTCTGCCATTTTGGGATTTGTGATCAGTATTTACCTTTCATATTTGTCTTTGTATTTATAACTGTTATTTTGTACATGACGAAGGTTCTGGCTGAAACGTCGTAGTTTGTCTCGTCTCTCTACAAGTTTTAATACCACTTTTTGTTTATGTGATTGAACTACAACTATTGCCTGTGCTTGATTTGTTTTCTGAGCTATTTGTGAATTTCAGAAGAAACAGTGGGGGAAAAAAGGCAATTGTTTTGGGAATTTATTAGTGATATGCTATGAGGTGTTGTTTGTCGCATCAGTTACCTATCCTGGGTCTGTTGTTTCTGTGATCTTGTCTGCTCTTCTGACTTATAGTTTTCTTCAAGCTTTGATATTTAATCACTGACTGTTGCAGTTAGACTTCATTCTCATGGTTTGGTCTAAAACATAACGTCTACATTCATGATGCAAGATCTATGTTTTCTCAACAGTGTTTCTGCAATGTCATAATTCTCTTGTTTGTTTTCTCAGTAAAAGAATTTGAGTGAAATGTGATAATTAAATAACATTCAGCTTTGACAATTAATTCAAGAGGAGGCCTTGACCTTATGTCAGACTCCACTATTTAAGATAATGTATTGTAGTTAACGGAAATGGATTTAGGAAATTTGTCAAGTTGTGGCATATTTATTGAAGCTCCATATATTTGATAAATAATAGCTGTCTGTAAGCATATACAAGTAGTTCTTCTTAGATACCTGTGGAGCAGTTAGTTACCATTTTTTATTTTTGGATGACTTTTATTTCAGGTTGATTATGTCAGTTAGATACTGCAAAGACGATGGTGCTGGATAGGACACACACTACGGAATCCAACTTAGAGTATTACACAACAGGCCCTTTTTTGGAATCCCCAGGGGAAAAGACAAAGAGGAAGACCAAAGAATTCTTGTAGAAGACAGATAGAAGCAGAGATGAAGATGATGGGAAGACATGGAATGATCTTAAAAGAATGGCAAGAAACAGAACAACCTGGAAGGTGTTTGTTGAAGATGTATGCTCCACAGGGAGCTGAAAGGTAGAAGAAGAAGAAGAAGTCAGTTAGAGAGAGGCAGCAAACAGAAATGATATTTGAATGAGCAATAATTTCATTGGGTAAAAAGTTACTGGTCAGTGAGTGATGCAGAACTAGTATGTGTATGTTAAACTATGTTTCAAGAAATCAAATAAAGATAAAACATATAAAGGGCTTTCGATTAGTAGAACTGGAATGTACACTGGGAACAAAGCAAAGTAACTGCAGAATACATTTAAAAAATATAAAATCTGCAGAAAGGACATACAAACTATATGTCTTTGAGATGTTATGCTGGTTCCAGATCTCATTGGTTATAAAGAAAATGTATTAAAAATATGTTATTGTGAGATGGTGCTGGTTTCAGAACTGAAAGGAACTCTATGAACGCCCAGACAAAATCACACATATCATCAAAGCTATTTGAATTAATTTTTAAACGATGTCTCTCTTTTTTATTTCTTTGTGCACCGCCACAGTGTCCATGCTTCCTGTCGAAAATGGGTGTCATTGCTGTTAATGCTTGAAAAAGTGTCAAACTCAGTGCAAGCAAAAAATCTGCAGCACAGGTGACAGTATAGCTGATAAGCTCACTGGCAGCTCTGGCACTAAGTGGCCTTACTCTGGACAAAGAGGACATCGCCGAGTTTGTTCTTTATTCCTTAAGAGAGGCAGAGGAGAATGGTCGGACAATGCTGTATATTTTGAGAAACTGAGGAGTCTAAAGGTGGAAAATGGATCTGGTTGATCCAGAGTGCTTAGTGAGAGATGTGGATGTATGTAAAATCAACACATTACAGGAACAATCAGTCCGCATATGCTTCAAGAAATGTTGGGACAGGCAGTAGAGCAGAGATGTCCCAACTGCAATGAAACATTCCATGATTAGAATAGAATAGACAATTGAAAGAAGAAATATGGTAGGGGCATACAATTTTGTTCAGGTGGAGCAGTTAACTGGGTGGTAAACTTTTAGGACTGCATTGGTCCCGAGATATCTACATATTCTATAATTAACAATTACAATTGCACCAGTTTATATTCTGTACAAATGGAAGTACACCACAGCTTCAGAGACATTATCATGAATTAGGCACTGGGTGCAGCTTTTGAGGTTGAATAGAAGATGCAATCTTGAGGTTGAACAGAGGATGCAGTCTTGAGGTTGAACAGAAGATGCAATCTTGAGACTGAATAGAGGATGCAGTCTTGAGGTTGAATAGAAGATGCAATCTTGAGGCTGAACAGAAGATGCAGTCTTGAGGCTGAACAGAAGATGCAATCTTGAGGCTGAACAGAAGATGCAATCTTGAGGTTGAACAGAAGATGCAATCTTGAGGTTGAATAGAAGACGCAGGCTTGAGTTGAATAGAAGATGCAGTCTTGAGGTTGAATATAATATGCAGTCTTGAGGCTGAACAGAAGATGCAGTCTTGAGGTTGAACAGAAGATGCAATATTGAGGTTGAATAGAAGATGCAATATTGAGATTGAATATAAGATGCAGTCTTGAGTTGAATAGAAGATGCAGTCTTGAGGCTGAACAGAAGATGCAGTCTTGAGGTTGAACAGAAGATGCAATATTGAGGTTGAATAGAGGATGCAGTCTTGAGACTGAATAGAGGATGCAGTCTTGAGGTTGAATAGAAGATGCAGTCTTGAGGTTGAATAGAAGATGCAGTCTTGAGGCTGAACAGAAGATGCAATCTTGAGGTTGAACAGAAGATGCAATATTGAGGTTGAATAGAGGATGCAGTCTTGAGACTGAATAGAGGATGCAGTCTTGAGGTTGAATAGAAGATGCAGTCTTGAGGCTGAACAGAAGATGCAATCTTGAGGCTGAACAGAGGATGCAATCTTGAGGTTGAATAGAAGATGCAGCTTGAGGCTGAACAGAAGATGCAATCTTGAGGCTGAACAGAGGATGCAATCTTGAGGTTGAATAGAAGATGCAGTCTTGAGGTTGAATAGAAGATGCAGTCTTGAGACTGAACAGAGGATGTAGCCTTGAGGTTGAACAGAAGATGCAATCTTGAGGCTGAACAGAGGATGCAATCTTGAGGTTGAATAGAGGATGCAGCTTGAGGTTGAATAGAAGATGCAGTCTTGAGGCTGAACAGAAGATGCAGTCTTGAGGTTGAACAGAAGATGCAGTCTTGAGGTTGAACAGAAGATGCAGTCTTGAGGTTGAATAGAAGACGCAGTCTTGAGGTTGAATAGAAGATGAACCAGCAAAAATGAACTTGATGTGTACATAACCATTGAGCTACTGAAACCAACAGTGTGCACACTTTGTTATTTGTTGGAGGCAACTCAGCACCTATGAGTTCGCTTGGAGTGCAGTGATGTCAACAGCAATGATCAACTGCAGAAGAAGAAAAAAATTAAAATATAAAAGACTTCATATTTACAGCAAGCAGAGAACAATATAATACAATTAGACATGTGCTTGACTGGAACCAACAGAGAAATTGAGCAGGAAGGTGAAAGTAACATTGATAGCAAATTAGTAGTAGTGGTAGATCCGTCCATCATAGTTAACTGGATTTTGCAGTGGGAAATGTTATTTTTTTTCTTTCTTTTGCTGTGTATTCTCTTTTTCTATGAATCTGTCAGCTTCTTGCTTGAGTTGGAGCTTTAGAGTGTGTTTCTGAAGATTATGGTCAGCAGCTATGTCTTCCCAGGCTGCAGGGTTTATGTTCAGAGTCTTCATGTCACGTTTACACACGTCTATAAATCAAAGTTTTAGGTGCCCCCTAGTTCTTTTGGTACCTACTAGTTGTCCATAAAGTATATCCTTGGTTTTTGGCAATCTTTCCTACAGTGTAACTGGCCAAGCCAGCATAACCTGCATTGTTTGAGCAGTGTACTGTAAATTAATGTTTTCATAATAATGTGACTGTTCTTATCTTCATCACCATCTTGTGCTGTCACCTCATTAAAAATTAGTTTCTATGAGGTGCCATTTCACCATGTCTCTTTCTTTGATAGTGTCATAGGTTCTTCTGTCCATGTCTTGATGGTATCAGTCTTTAATTCATTAACTCTGTATTTTTCCTTTCCATAATATCTTCATTATGTGATTGTAAGAACTTTCAGTAGATGTGTCTCTTCATGTGTCAAAAAGCATTTTCTTTATCCTGTTTAAATAGTGCTTCATTTTTAGTTGTTTTAAAATTTCATTATTCCTTTTCTTTTTGTTCATCCAATTCTTCTAATTCTGTCAATTTTCATTTGAAGAATTTTACTTTTATTTTCAGTTTTTCTTTTTAATTGAGTGTCCATGTTTCTGCACCATACAAGATTATTAAGTAGATATGACACTTCTCTATTCTCGGTTTTAGTCCTGGTGTTAGTACATTACATATTGTTACAAATCTATTTTTTCATTCCTATTTTTCAGGTTCTTTCTGCCTCATGTTTTCTCATCATTATCTAATGAAGGAGACAGCTATATCCTTGAATTCCCTCTAGGTTCCCATTTAATTTGATTTCTAGATTCAGTCTTGCCTCTGTTAAATTCCTTTGAATAGCTTTTATTGTTTTATTTACAAATTTTAGAGCAGAGGCAATGACACTCCAATCAGTCATACAAACTCTCAACATGCAGGAGGTCCCAAGTCCAAAAACTGTCATTCTCACCGATGCAAAGTCAGTCATATAAACAATGTCAAGCCCAAAATAGGACAGATTCATCCAAGAAATAAAGAACAACATATGTTCACTTTCATAAAAGACAGAACTAGTCCTGCAGTAGATACCAGCACATTGTGGCGTCCCTGGAAATGAGAAAGCAGATGAACTCGCTAAAGCAGGTGGGAGCCTTCAACAATCCAACCAACCCCAGAGCCTCAAAGAAATAAAAACAATTCTGAAGCAAGCCAGGAAAACAGAATGAAGGGAGTTACATGGAAAATATAAGCCAGAACACGACAGCTTAAATAAACTGAGCAGATACAAGCAGACCAAGATATTCAGATTCAAACAGGTCATTGTGACCTCAGAGCACATCAACACAAGTTAGGACTCAGTGACTTTGGCACATATGACTTCAGAACAGCCAAGCAAACTCCTGAGCATACACTACAGGACTGCAGCACTCTCAACACAAGAACACAAATATAACCCACAGAAACAAGCCTACATGACAAGCTATGGGAACCAGTGATAACCTCAAATGCACCATCTTGTTCATGACCCAAGCTGGTCTAAATGCATAGAAATAGCTGATCACTGAAGAAGAATTGTTTTATTTTGGTAACTATTTGTAGTTCTTCTTGACTTTCTACCAGTTGTACAATGTACCTTAGGCTGTTAGTTATATTTTCATTTATGCTTAAACCTGACTTTTCTGTGATGGTTATTCTAAAGATTTTCTCCATGCCTTTAATGGTCTTGAAGTTAGATATATCAGTCTGCATCAATCTTTGTGTTAGGACTGTCATTGGTAGTAAAATGTTCTATATAGCAGAAAAATGAGGAAGATGAGAGAACCTGTTGTTAAGAGAGTGTTAAACATTAATTGTACATTCTTGATGGCTTGTTGAATGCATGACTACTGTCTGTGTGGGCGAGCTACTCTTGGAAAACCACATTGCCTTCCTCTCAGAAAGTGCCTTCAGTGCAAGTATTTTATAATAGAACTCATGTAATATCAGCATTTTTGTGCGTGCATATTTCATGACAATAATATCACCATGTCATGTGTGGTGAGTTCATGCTTGTTGTCCAGACCTCTAAGGTAATGTGACCAATCATAAAGCTTGATACTTGGGATCACTGTGCTAATCTAGACTACTATTTTTGCTGATCATGAGACATCTTTCGTGATTGGTTAATGAATATATGGGTAGTCACATTTTTGCTGAGAAGAATGGAAAGTGTGCCTCACATTAACTGAGTGAGTGAGGGGAAGTCTTCTCTACTGTTGTTACTTTTCAGAACTCTCTAAACCAGACAACACAAACATGCTAATAAGAAAAATAAACTTATTATGAATGGAAATATGAAAAGTACTGCCCATTGTACAGACTAATGGTTGAGAGGAGAATTCTCATTTCACAGGTACCTCAGATGAGCACTTGACTGTCAAAAAATGTTAAAAAACATCACATATTATTCAGTACCCTTTTATGGGGCTTCCATCACCTGTTTTGACCTTAATTAATGTTTTCATTTTTGCTAATTTTATTGTTTCTCTTTCAGCAGGTTTTTCTTCTAGTTTCAATTCTTTGTTTTGCAATTTGATCATGTAACTGTTGCAGTGATCTTATGTTGTTAGAATCATCATAACTGCGCACTGAATAAATCAATAGGTGTTCGGGTATCTCCTTCAAGAATCTTGAGAAAATCTGTGGAGAATCCTGGCCCACATGCATGAACTCCATGGCCTGGGGTCCACGATCTGAGTAAGTTTCTGCTGATAATTTTGCACAGGCGGTGGCCATATTTAGGGCCTACTCTTTTCGATTTTAACTGCCAAGGGATCTTTAACATGTGCAAGTGCACATGGGATCTCCTGCTTATTGCTGTTATCTGAGAAGGCTAGACATCAGATCTCACTACTCAAGAGATCAGGGGAAGGTAATGTCTTAAAGAAGCCACAGATTCATTTTTCCAATTTTTGATGCCTCCACTTCTGGTGGGCTTTGAACTTGGTTTCTTCCTGTCATGAGGCTGACACTGTACCACCAGACTACCCAGAATTCCCCCCCCCCCCCCCTGCCTAGTGATCATATGTTTGTGAACTAAATGTTATTATGGTCACCATTTACAAGGAATGTCATCTAATGTATTCTTGTGTCAGTTTGGTGTGAACTCTGACCCTGTAACAACAGGAAGTATTTCGACATAATCATCAAAATCTTCAAGACAAAGGCATTCTTATTTAGAAGTCCATCACCAACATTTGTTAATAATCTAATTTTTGTTCAGAATTTTGTTGACTTCAGACATAATTTAACTGTCATTTTAACTTGAAAGTCTGCCGTTACCAACTACAGAAATTGCTGAAAGGTTTGTCCATTGAGATAAACCTAGGCTCAGTCACTTATAAACTGAAGATAAACTTCTGGTACTCTTCCATTTACAAATTGCTATCAAGTTCTTCCATTTAGAGAAACTCCTGATGCTCTTCCATTTATAAATTGCTATCAAGTTCTACCATTTAGAGAAACTCCTGATGCTCTTCCATTTACAAATTGTAATCAAGTTCTACCATTTAGATAAACTCCTGATGCTCTTCCATTTACAAATTGCTATCAAGTTCTTCCATTTAGAGAAACTCCTGATGCTCTTCCATTTATAAATTGCTATCAAGTTCTACCATTTAGAAACACTCCTGATGCTTCTTCCATTTATAAATTGCTATCAAGTTCTACCATTTAGAGAAACTCCTGATGCTCTTCCATTTATAAATTGCTATCAAGTTCTACCATTTAGAGAAACTTAATGCTCTTCCATTTATAAATTGCTATCAAGTTCTTCCATTTAGAGAAACTCCTGATGCTCTTCCATTTATAAATTGCTATCAAGTTCTACCATTTAGAGAAACTCCTGATGCTCTTCCATTTATAAATTGCTATCAAGTTCTACCATTTATAAAAACTCCTGATGCTTCTTCCATTTATAAATTGCTATCAAGTTCTACCATTTATAAAAACTCCTGATGCTTCTTCCATTTATAAATTGCTATCAAGTTCTACCATTTATAAAAACTCCTGATGCTTCTTCCATTTATAAATTGCTATCAAGTTCTACCATTTATAAAAACTCCTGATGCTCTTCCATTTATAAATTGCTATCAAGTTCTACCATTTAGAGAAACTCATGCTCTTTCATTTTTAAACTGCTATAAAGTTTTGTTTATATAGCACATGCTTGGAATGGACATTTCTAAACTGTTGTAAAGCTGTTTAATTGAGAAACAATTTGTAGGCTCTTCCACTAATATACTGTTGTTAAGCTGTATAATTGAAAATAATTTGTTGTGCTCTTACACTGTTGTAAATTTCTGCCATCAGAGGAGATTGACACTTTTCCATTTATAAAGTTATTCCACAGAAGAAACTTATTTCTGATATCTTTGTATATAAGGTCAAATATGTACAAATATGGCCTAAAATGCAACAAATCTGGTCTGTTATGAGTGAAGTAAATGTGTATAGACTTTGCTATTGGCCCGATTGACAAATATATTTGTAAATTCTCATACAAAGATCAAAATGTACAGTGTTTCCTTTTTTAACTTTCCTCTTTCAAGTAAGTAAATGTCAGCATCTGTTGGTCGGTGTTGCCAGGAAGGATGAATGAGCTGTTGTTTTCTGCTTAATTCCTAGCAGTTGATGCAAGTCAAGAAACTTATCAACATCAAACCTGCTCAGGTTTCTCATTAAAAAAAGAATGTATTTTACTTCAGTAATGGCCTAACTTTGATTTCTGCATCCCCTGACACCAGTTTACATCTCAAAACATTACAGACCTGCTCTTGTTGTCTTGGCTGCTGTGATGGTGTTATATCATTGTTAAAATGAAGTCAGTTCAACACCATGAAGTCACTTCAACACCATTGAGTCACCAGAAGTAGACAATAGGAGGGTACATGTAGGGAGGAATTCTTGACCACACCAAAACCTCCAATTTGCAAGAATATGTGTTTTGATTCTGTAATTTTTAAGACGGTATCGTAATTTATTAGAGTTAATTTAAATCTTACTCTATATTTCTTTTGTTTGTTTCATAGTATTTTCTAACTCTGTTTGGTAAATAAAGTAAATATCTTGTTCCTGTACTGAGGTAGTTTTAGCTGTAGTTTGTATTGCATGAACAAGTTGAACTGGCACGAGTTGATCCCAAGCCAAACATATTCCCTGCATTCTATATTTTCTACAAAGAATGTTCAATGCCATTGTTTGTATCTTTTGTCGCATACATTATGACAAGTCATTTTTTTCCCATACCTTTATTTATAGCCTTGTTATCCCCCTTACTTTCAAGTTTACACTCAAGAATGACAACAATAGCATCATGTCTCTTGTTGCTCTCTCTTCTCTGTCATTCTTATGCCTGTACGAAATTAACCTTGACCTCACCTCTGACCTTTAACATATTGTTGTGTTTCCTAAAATATGAGCAACCATGTTCAGATGCCTTATTAATCAACCATTAGAAAAGTTATTGATACACAATGTGGCTATTCTCTTCTCTTGAAATGACACCCGTGACCTATGCCCTTTCTCTTCTCCTAAAATAACACAATTGACCTATGAACTTCAGAAAAGGTCAGTGATACACAGTACAACTATATGTGCTTCTCATATTATAACACGCCTGACATATTCAGACACCATATATAGAGCCTATTATTTATTTTTTTTCCCTACAAAATACATCTCATTGTCATAGCCCATGTGATCAATCTATGCTATCTTACATTATGCATATCACGGAGTAATTAGATGCTTCGTAAACCCCATACAAAATATGTTTATAACTTCATATTGGTTGTCTTTAATTATTTGTACAGGAGAGTCATACAAGTCAGTGTTAGTCAATTTCTTGTCAGTTTTACCTACATTTATATCAAAGTATCATATCATTGTTGGTTTGTTTTGTTTTATATATGTACATATATATATATATATCTCCCATGACCTGCATATTATTTTCCCCTCCACACATTATACACAATCATTTCCTGTGTTAATGACCAATCACATTTTATGGAATTGATTCACATTTTCAGTCATACCGTTATATTCTGTTGCAGTCGCAAACATCCCCAAAATAAAACAGTTCATCTGACTTTGATCAGCAAAGAAGTAACTTCTGGAACTTTCTAGAAAACGTATGTGTATGCAGCCATGTCAGAAATGGCAACAGGATGTTGTTGTATACAGTTAAATAAAATCTTGGTGGAAATATTTGTGGAAAAATTACTTTATGAATTTTGGAAAAAGATGTAAATATAAAATGATGGAAATATAAATTTGACTTTAATACCTTGAGCTCAATATGAACTGTAATCCCTAACACAGATGATGTTGTGGCTCTTTTTATTTCCCATTTCTTGTTAGGAAAATTGAAGTTCTAGTGAGTAGTGTGGTACCAGGTCTTCTATATCGCCTGATAGCACCATTTCAGAAGTCACAGCAATCATAACTTCATTAGTTAGTCTGCTGTGACAACTTCTAAGCATGTGATAGTAATCTATTGATCTTCTTTAAGTTACTGATGCTGCCATTTGATAGTAATCTACTGATCTTCTTTAAGTTACTGATGCTGCCATTTGATAGTAATCTATTGATCTTTTTTAAGTTACTGATGCTGCCACTTGTTAGTAATCTATTGATCTTTTTTAAGTTATTGATGCTGCCACTTGTTAGTAATCTATTGATCTTTTTTAAGTTATTGATGCTGCCACTTGTTAGTAATCTATTGATCTTCTTTAAGTTACTGATGCTGCCACTTGTTAGTAATCTATTGATCTTCTTTAAGTTACTGATGCTGCCACTTGTTAGTAATCTATTGATCTTTTTTAAGTTACTGATGCTGCCACTTGTTAGTAATCTATTGATCTTCTTTAAGTTACTGATGCTGCCACTTGTTAGTAATCTATTGATCATCTTTAAGTTACTGATGCTGCCACTTGTTAGTAATCTATTGATCTTTTTTAAGTTACTGATGCTGCCACTTGTTAGTAATCTATTGATCTTTTTTAAGTTACTGATGCTGCCACTTGTTAGTAATCTATTGATCTTCTTTAAGTTACTGATGCTGCCACTTGTTAGTAATCTATTGATCTTCTTTAAGTTACTGATGCTGCCACTTGTTAGTAATCTATTGATCTTTTTTAAGTTACTGATGCTGCCACTTGTTAGTAATCTATTGATCTTCTTTAAGTTACTGATGCTGCCACTTGTTAGTAATCTATTGATCTTTTTTAAGTTACTGATGCTGCCACTTGTTAGTAATCTATTGATCTTCTTTAAGTTACTGATGCTGCCACTTGTTAGTAATCTATTGATCTTCTTTAAGTTACTGATGCTGCCACTTGTTAGTAATCTATTGGTCTTCTTTAAGTTACTGATGCTGCCACTTGTTAGTAATCTATTGGTCTTCTTTAAGTTACTGATGCTGCCATTTGATAGTAATCTATTGATCTTCTTTAAGTTACTGATGCTGCCACTTGTTAGTAATCTATTGGTCTTCTTTAAGTTACTGATGCTGCCATTTGATAGTAATCTATTGATCTTCTTTAAGTTACTGATGCTGCCACTTGACGGATGGTTACCGGCCTCCTCCTCTCCCAATATTGGTATTAACAACATATATATGTCTGTATATTACTATCTTTGTGCCGTAGACCATGTTGCAAAGTGGTATATGGACATTTGTCTGTCTGTGAGAGTGAAGCAATTGTATGTAAGTTATGGTTCTGTGTATGAACCAATCTACTCACCCAAACCATGACTTCATAGAATTAAGAGAAAAAACTTTTTTGATTTTTCCTACTTGTAGTCTCCATTGTATTTTATTTCAAAAACAGTTTCAAGAGGAAATGCCATTTGATCTTTCATATCAAGTAGTCTTCATTGTGTATTCGAAAATGATCCAGCCACTGAGAAAATGTTTTGTTGAGAGATACCATCACTTGAACAAAAAAATGGTTGAATTCACATCACAATTTGTTATTTAAATTCTTGTTAAAATTTGACTGATTATTAATTCAAGTGACATGTGCCTTTAGAAATATTGATAAAAGTATCAGAAATACTAGTCAATATACTGGATCATACTCAGGATTAAAATAAAGACTAGTTTAAGACATTGAAACTTAGACAAGATTAAAATAAAGACTAGTTTAAGACATTGAAACTTGGACAAGATTAAAATAAAGGCTAGTTTAAGACATTGAAACTTAGACAAGATTAAAATAAAGACTAGTTTAAGACATTGAAACTTAGACAAGATTAAAATAAAGACTAGTTTAAGACATTGAAACTTAGACAAGATTAAAATAAAGACTAGTTTAAGACATTGAAACTTGGACAAGATTAAAATAAAGGCTAGTTTAAGACATTGAAACTTAGTACAAGATTAAAATATATTATTTATATATATATATATATATTAAAATTAAGATTAAATGGAAAACTAGTCTAAGAATGTGGAACATAGACAAGATTAAAAGGAAGACTAGTCTAAGAATGTGGAACATAGACAAGATTAAAAGGAAGACTAGTCTAAGAATGTGGAACATAGACAAGATTAAAAGGAAGACTAGTCTAAGAATGTGGAACATAGACAAGATTAAAAGGAAGACTAGTCTAAGAATGTGGAACATAGACAAGATTAAAAGGAAGACTAGTCTAAGAATGTGGAACATAGACAAGATTAAAAGGAAGACTAGTCTAAGAATGTGGAACATAGACAAGATTAAAAGGAAGACTAGTCTAAGAATGTGGAACATAGACAAGATTAAAAGGAAGACTAGTCTAAGAATGTGGAACATAGACAAGATTAAAAGGAAGGCTAGTTTAAGAATGTGGAACATAGACAAGATGAAAAGGAAGACTAGTCTAAGAATGTGGAACATAGACAAGATTAAAAGGAAGGCTAGTCTAAGAATGTGGAACATAGACAAGATTAAAAGGAAGGCTAGTAGCTTAGACACCAAAACAAAAATGAACAAGATTGATAGTAAGCCAAGTTTAAAAATACAGGAGCAGGGACAAAATTAAATTTAAAGCTATTTTAAGACACCAGCGTAGAAAAGGGATTAAAAGAAATACTAATCTAAGACATTGGCACATAACAAGATGAAAAGTAAGAATAGTCTCAAAATAAAAGTAAGATGATTAGCCTCAGTCACATTTTTGACATAGTCATTTGTTCAAGGACAAACACTCAGGGATTGAGCCATCAATGTCCTCCAGTCAGACTCAGTTTTGGGCAAAGGGTATTCAATGTTCCTGGAGCTTGTTGGCTCTACTCAATTGGAAAATACTTGTCTCGGTTAGTTCAAGCTTGTTGATACATGTTTCTATACCACAACGCACATAATAAATGCAAATACTTATATTGTAGATACAATATGAAACTCAATAATGATGGATATAAACAAGAATATGTTACTGTAAAAAAGAAAATAAGATATATACATATATATATATATATGTGTCCACATTCCATAAAGCAGTAGAGGTGTTACAGTAATGAGTTATGTTCTATGCAATACAATTTATTATGTTACTGTTTATGTATATGTTTTGTATGATTTGTTTCCGTTATATGTTGAGAACATGACTCATGTATATTGTTTGTTTCATCAAAATGATGTGACACACATAACTGACAACAGATGGCAGCAGTTGCCTACAATTTGTCGAAAACGTTTTTATTTTGTTTGAAAAAGATAATTGTGATAAGTTTTCTGTCTGTCTGTTCGAAGACGTCTGACTCGAAGACATCTGACTCGAAGACATCTGACTCAAAGAAGTCTTGACATTTTAAAATATGTTTGTGAATATTGTGAGAATTTAAAATATGTTTGTGAATATTGTGAGAATTTAAAATATGTTTGTGAATATTGTGAGAATTTAAAATATGTTTTAGAGAACTGTGAGATGTTAATATGTTTTAGAGAATTGTATATTTGTTTTGAAGAAGTCATAATATGTTTTTTTTATAGAGTTAGAGATTTTTTTTATGTTTTAGAGAAGTGTGGAACTTTGGAGACATCACAGATTTTTAAAAACATAATGTGTGGGTGTTTTATGTTTTAGAGAAACCTGACTCTATGTATGTCATAGAAAGTCTGACATTTTGAGTTGTTTTTACATTAAGAAGGAGGCTTAGAGAAATATAAATATTTTTGTTAGAGAAGTATGATATATATATGTTTGTTAGTTAGCTCTTCTCGGACAGAAGATGGTGCAAAGAGCTGACATTAAAAAAACCTCTCCTTGTACAATGATTTGCTGCCATTGTCATGAGACTTTTCACAGGAGTTGTCATATGTATCTCACCACAAGTTCTTGTTTTGGGTGAGCCTCTCAATCTTGGCAAAAGTGTTGATGCCTGCTGTTGTTGCTTCTCTTATCAGTGTTCTTCTTAATGTCTTTCTAGATAAGCCTCTTTTTCCTTTGCCAGGCCTGCGGTTGTTGCTTCTCTTATCAGTGTTCTTCTTAATGTCTTTCTAGATCTGACTCTTTTTCCTTTGCCAGGCCTGCGGTTGTTGCTTCTCTTATCAGTGTTCTTCTTAATGTCTTTCTAGATCTGCCTCTTTTTCCTTTGCCAGGCCTGGTGTTTTCCCATTTTAGAGTATTCACCATGATAGTCTTAGTATTTCTTTTCATCATATACTGACATATACCCACCATCTTTTCTTTGTTGTAGATGACATTCTTGGTGTCATGGCCATTTATTTTATTTCTGCTCCAGGCTTAGATTCATTTCATTGTGCACACAGTAGCTTGCCGAGACAACTATTTTTGAATGCATCTAGTTTATCCTCTATTTCTCTTGTCAGTTACACAATGCATAAGTAATGGTGCACAATACATCTGCCTCAACCACCCTAAAATTAGTTTTTATGCTGAAGATTTTTTATTTCTTAATTTACTCAAGGTTTTTGAAAGTCTTTGCTGCTCTTTTATTATTTATATTTCTTTCTTTCTGTCTCCTTCATGATCTATACAATTTGTATGTTTCTGAGACATTTAAATATGTTTTAAGGAAGTATGTGATTTCTTGATATGTTTTGATGATGTCTGTATGTTTCTGTGTGTGTGTGTGTTTTAGAGAAGGGAAGTTTGAAAAAAAAAAGTGTCATTGGTTTATATGTTTTGAAAAGCTGACATTTTATTTCATGAGGAGAAAGTATCAGATTCATTTTTGTATATTTGAGAGAGTTTGCGATGTTTTTTGTTTCATATTTTAGGCAATTTTGGTAGGTTTTTTTTTTTATTTTAAGTTGCAGAGAGGCTTCATAAGTTTTTAATTTAATGTTTTAGAAGTTTTTTTGTGAATAGTTTTCAAGAAGTTTTCTGTTTAGAAATAAATTTCTCCGTTTTCACATATTTAGATAAAGCATGTTTAAAGACCAACTTGCATGACTTTTTTTCTGCTTGTTTTAGAGGAATGATGCTTTGATGATAGGCGAACCCTGAAGGAAAGTTTATTACCGATATCATGAGTGGTCAATAAAAATTTGTTTGCCATGTTATGAGAAGGAATCACGAAGAGAAGAATTTATGACATAATAAAACAATACAATATCACTATGTGCCAAACCACAGAAAGTGCTCTTGGTAGAAAACACGTAATTAAATTAAACCTGTGATGACTACCGGAAAAAGGCAGAACAGAATAAAAGGAAAAAAGAATAATGAAAAAGAAGCAGATGATACATATTGTGACAACAGGAAAATATAGACAGAAGAAGACAGAGAAAAGATGTCAGATGACTTAAGGAAAAGACATGAAAAGAAGTCAACATCAGAAATGATAAACAACTGTAGATACAGAAAGTTGTGGATAAACATGATCACCTACACCAGTACACCATGCTACTTGATCTTGATGATGAACTTTCAACTGTTTTAGTCAAATCTGAAAAACATGTTATCCTCCCCCTTTTTTTTGTCATTCAAGTATTTTAAGAAAATCTGAATGTTTGATCAAATATTGTATACCAAGTTTCAGTATTGATATATCACTGAGCGTGTCTCCTGTTGGCGCAGATATTTGACCAGTAATTTGCTGATTTCTTAGACATTTTAACGTTTTTAACATTTATTTCCTGCAAAAATTCTTCTAAAAATCCTTTCAAAAATCGTCTGCTGTGTGTTGACTTAAACTCTCTGTTGTATCCAAGTGAAGCCTTTCTAATTGTCTATCTAAAATGGGCTAGTGTGTTTACTTTAGGGCCTCTTTATCTTGTCACATTATCTCTAGCTGCAAGAAGTAAGTCTAATTGTACATTGGTCGAATATTGAGTTATTAGCGGGTCATTATCATTGCACTCCGAACATGTCCATAGGTGCTCAGATCCTCTCCTCAGCAAGTCTCACAGTGTCCAGTGACTGATGACTCCAATTGGTTGAATATGTTTACTTTTACAGTCTCTTTATCTTGCCATTTTTTCCTCTAGCTGCAAGAAGTGAGTCTAATTGTACATTTGTCCAAGATGTTTACTTCTACAGCCTCTATATCTCCAAGAAATGAGTCTAATTGTACATTGGTCCAACATGTTTACTTCTACAGTCTCTTTATCTCCAAGAAATGAGTCTAATTGAACATTAGTCCAACATGCCTTCTTCCCCCTAAACCTCCATGTTGCCCTATGTGTTTTGATTGATTTAATATGCCGTGAGAATTGACTTGTGTACATATTTTGTGATTCTATACATTTCTAGAATATTTGAACAGTTGATCAGAACATTTGATCCATGTAGGCATTATAAATGTCAAGAGAATGTTCCTGATATCACATTTAGAGCTGAGGTTTTTTCCGTGTGTATGTTTCCTTCATTCCATTGTATTAAATTGTATTGTGAGTCCATCACTAGATCTGTTATTCATTACAGTATGCTGTTTTTTGTTATTATATACAATAATAATATTATTATTATTTGTAGTCATGTTATTTATTACTGTAATCTTGTACATTTGTGATTATGTTTTTTCAGTATTATTATTTGTTTATTAGTTTTACATTATTCTTCTTGTAATCATCACTTGTCTTATATTTTGAGTTTGTTGATAAATGTAATAAGTTGCTAATAAATCTCTGTTGGGTGTCTTTTAGCACAGAAAGAAATGCCTTCTTCACTTTAGTTTGTCCATGATCATCTTTTATCTATTTAGTTATCAAGGAGCACATGATATTCAAATAATCTAGTACTCATGGTCTTTCTTTAGACGCTTTCTTCATTTTGTTCAGTCCATGAGCATCTTTTATAGTGACCAGGACTTTCAGCTTTACTCCATGAGCATCTTTTATAGTGACCAGGACTTTCAGCTTTACTCAATCCATGAACATGCTTGTCAAGTCTTGTAGGCTGTAAAGTGCTGTTTTCACTTTACTCCATGAGCATCTTTTATAGTGACCAGGACTTTCAGCTTTACTCCATGAGCATCTTTAGTAAAGTGTCCAGGACTTTCAGCTTTACTCAATCCATGAACATGCTTGTCAAGTCTTGTAGGCTGTAAAGTGCTGTTTTCACTTTACTCCATGAGCATCTTTTATAGTGATCAGGACTTTCAGCTTTACTCAATCCATGAACATGCTTGTCAAGTCTCACAAGTTTTGTAGGCTGTAAAGTGCTGTTTTCACTTTACTCCATGAGCGTCTTTAGTAAAGTGACCAGGACTTTCAGCTTTACTCAATCCATGAACATGCTTGTCAAGTCTCACAAGTTTTGTATGCTGTAAAGTGCTGTTTTCACTTTACTCCATGAGCGTCTTTAGTAAAGTGTCCAGTATCTTCTAATGCAGTCACTCTATCCAATTGACACAGTTGATGGTCATAATTTTAGATTGCCACAAGACTTTCATCTTTACTCTGTGATCTCTGTCCTTATGTTGTCACAGGTCTTGTAGAATAGCGACAAATGTTCTCCACTTGACCTAGTTTGTAGTAATATTTTAGTGGTTGGACCTGTATGATCTATCTTTTTTATTTCATTTGTTATCCACCAATAAGTTGCAGAATTCTTTGTCTTCAGTTGTGTCTGTAGTCTCTGATATGCATTTATAAGTGTATTAGACATAAGCAGTTCTTGCATCTCTGTAATCTATTACCTTAGGATTGTGGGACTTATCCATCATCTTAGTTATGTTATGTTAAATTAGTATCTAGCAGACACAGCCATAGGTTTTCCTATCTTTACCTCAAAATATTCATCAGCACACCATGACTAATTGTGCCAGTTTGGTGTTGGTTGACAAATCCTCTCATTTGTCCAATATATCTCTCTGTTCTGGCAACACCGGTCGTCACTCCCAGTTCACAGTCTAGATACCCTTGTACTTCTGTCAAAGTCCATTGTTCTACCCATTTCTCATACATTTGTTAATATCTGCCCGATCAATTGGCAGCTAATTTTGCAGAATCTGCCGGTCTGTCTACTCTCTTGTTGCCCCTAACACCTGCATGGTCAGGGACATACATGAAGGTGATACAGCAAATCTTGGATTTCTGTATTGACCCCAGCATTTGTTGATTAATGAAACCCGTCCTTATTTTGTAGATTATGTTCATTGAGTTGCTCACGGAAGACTGGTCTTGGGGTCAAATGTCAGTCTCAGGACAAGAAGGGTTTGATCCCTACCACAGTTGGTGGGAATTTGTCAAAATTCAAATCTGTGCTTTCTTCATGAGTTTGCACTTTCCTTGTGTCCTGAGTAGTGAGATCCGATGTCTAGCTGTCTCAGAAAATGGTGAAAAAAGAAGGTCCCGTTTGCACTTCCCTTGTGTCCTGAGTAGTGAGATCCGATGTCTAGCTGTCTCAGAAAACAGTGAAAAAAGAAGGTCCCGTTTGCACTTCCCTTGTGTCCTGAGTAGTGAGATCCGGTGTCTAGCTGTCTCAGAAAATGGTGAAAAAAGAAGGTCCCGTTTGCACTTCCCTTGTGTCCTGAGTAGTGAGATCCGGTGTCTAGCTGTCTCAGAAAATGGTGAAAAAGAAGGTCCCGTTTGCACTTCCCTTGTGTCCTGAGTAGTGAGATCCGATGTCTAGCTGTCTCAGAAAATGGTGAAAAAAGAAGGTCCCGTTTGCACTTCCCTTGTGTCCTGAGTAGTGAGATCCGGTGTCTAACTGTCTCAGAAAACAGTGAAAAAAGAAGGTCCCAATTGCACTTCCCTTGTGTCCTGAGTAGTGAGATCCGATGTCTAGCTGTCTCAGAAAACAGTGAAAATAGAAGGTCCCAATTGCACTTCCCTTGTGTCCTAAGTAGTGAGATCTGATTTCTAGCTGTCTCAGAAAACAGTGAAAAAGAAGGTCCTGTTTTCACTTCCCTTGTGTCCTGAGTAGTGAGATCCGATGTCTAGCTGTCTCAGAAAACAGTGAAAATAGAAGGTCCCAATTGCACTTCCCTTGTGTCCTAAGTAGTGAGATCTGATGTCTAGCTGTCTCAGAAAACAGTGAAAAAAGAAGGTCCTGTTTTCACTTCCCTTGTGTCCTGAGTAGTGAGATCCGATGTCTAGCTGTCTCAGAAAACAGTGAAAAAAGAAGGTCCCAATTGCACTTCCCTTGTGTCCTAAGTAGTGAGATCTGATGTCTAGCTGTCTGAGAAAACAGTGAAAAAAGAAGGTCCTGTTTTCACTTCCCTTGTGTCCTGAGTAGTGAGATCCGATGTCTAGCTGTCTCAGAAAACAGTTAAAAAAGAAGGTCCTGTTTGCATTCTCACATGTTAAAGAACCCTTGGCAGTTAAAATTGAAAAGAGTAATTGAATAATGGCCACTGTCCAGGCAAAAACTGTTCAGCAAAATCTACTCATCCATGCCAAAGAGGGAAGTGTCGGGCTGAAAGGCAATGATGTCAGGGCGTTGTTGTAAACTAGCAACAAAACGTGTCCACGCCCACTTAACAGGTGAACTGGAAGAAGAGAGCTACTCACCACACACACACTTGAGTATATCCCTTAGTTCCTGTGGGGTTCAACACTGTGAGTTCTTCCCCCTTTCATCACTTTTATGTGTCTGTTTCTGCATTTAAATAAATGCTTTCTTTATTAGTCCGATCTTTCACAATAAATGGCAATATAATTCTAGAACTAAGATAAGCTGATGACACAGTCATGCTTTCAAACGGTGCAGAAGATTAAAAGAGACAATTAAGTGTTAAAAAACACAGTGAAGAGCAAAACCTCTATCTAAACATACAGAAAAGTACTGTAATTTCCATTGACAAAACAAAAAGTCAAGCCATCATTATCGTCAACAGTGAAGAACTTAAAATTGTAATAAATTACGAATATCTGGGATCTATAGTAACTAACAATGGAGACTGCCAGAAAGGGATCAAAAGAAGGTTAGCAATAGCAACATAAAAATTAAACACCACGAAGAACATGTGGCACACCAGCAAGGCAGTTATTGAGTTATTTGCGGGTCATCATCATTGCACTCCGAACATGTCCATAGGTGCTCAGATCCCCTCCTCAGCAATTCTCTCAGTGTCCAGCTACTGACGACTCCAGTTCTATGTTGGTTGATAAGTCTTCTTACACGGCCACTAAGTTTCTCATTTTTGGCTGTGCCCATCTTAACTCCCATTTCCATCATCCGAAGAAGTGACGTGGATCTGTGTTTGTCGAAGTCATGTGCTCTTCCCACATCTCGGAGGGCATTGATGATGTCCGCCCGATCCATTGGTTGCCGGTCCTCAACGACAGCGCAGCTAGCCAACCTGTCCGCTCTTTAATTTCCCCACACTCCCGCATGTCTAGGGACATAGACAAAGGTGACCTTACGTATTTTGGATTTCTGCAACGACTCGACCCATTGCATGCGTACAGAGCCCGCCTCCACTTTTTTTTATCATGCTCATCGAATCACTCAGTATATATGTGTGGGTGTAGTCTTGTGACTCTAACCATTTGAATGCCTTGGTCACTGCCATCGCCTCCATTGTCATGCTACTCGTGGTCATGACGTATGCACCACTGTCTTCCTTGACTATTCTGCCTGCCGAGCGTGCTGTAAATGCCCGTGCACTTCTTTCGTGTCGTCTTACAGATCCGTCTGTATAGATGACTGCATCTTTCTTATCGGTGTTATCCCAGATGAGTCCGTTGACCTCAGCATTAACTACGACAGGGTTCTGTTCCCTACTTTTCCTGTCGAGTGTGACAATACATGAGAAAGTCCCCTTGAATGACGTATGCACCGGTATCCACTCCTCACCAACGCTGATATTGGTAAGCCCACAGACCTGTTTGATGACATCTTCTGCTCGGCCCACCCATGATTTGCCTCTTTTTAGCCTGGCACCTTTCTCTGTGTTGAGCACGTGGTGCAATGGATGCTCTGTATCTGTACTAATCTTCAGGTATGCTCGTGCTCTCCAGATCTTGATTCTGTCATCCATGGTTGGAAAGTCAAGAAGATACCTTATTGCTACACAGGGAGTGTCCCTTGTACATCCCAGGATAATGCGCATGGCTTCATTTTGTATTTTCTCCAGCCTATCAATTTGAGTTGCGCTGACAGTAAGAATTGCCAGGGTATACTCGATTGGTGCGAGGACTAATCCCTGGAACAGAAGAGTAAGTAGCCTCTGCTCGATGTTAGCATCTGCCATGACCTTCAAGGCGGCTAATCCTTTACTAAAACTAATGAAAGCATATATCTTCCTGATAGCAACATATGGTTGTGAATCATGGACTATGTCTCAAACAGCAAGGAAGAAAGTGAATTCATTTGAAACAAATTGCTACAGAAAATCATTATGGTACTTTGGGTAATGAAAAGAACAATGTAGAGATATTAAAAGATTTCATCATCATCATCATTGAGTGCTGTCTCCGCATTGAAGATTGGCTACCATGGAGCGCCATTCCACTCTGTCTCTTTCTTTGATGGTGCAGATTGTCATAGGCTGACTTGTCCATCTTTTGATGTTACTCGTCCATGTTAGTCTTGGTCTGCCTCTGCCTCTTTTACCTTGTATTTTTCTTCCATTTAGTATTACTTTTATTAGGCTTTTGTGTCTTTTAACATGCCCCAAAAATTTCATTTGTCTTGTTTGAATTGTGTTTAGTAATTCTCTTTTCGTTTTTAGTTTTAAAACATCATCGTTTGTTTTCTTTTCTTTCCATCCAATTTTACCTATTCTTCTATAAATCAACATTTCAAAGGCTTCAATTTTCTGTTCTGTTTTCTTGTCTAATGTCCATGTTTCTGTACCATACAGGAATATTGAGAAGATGTAATATTTTGCTATTCTTAGTTTTAGTCCTGGTGTTATTTGTTTTGGTGTTAGTATATTTTTCATGGCATTAAAATTACTTTTTGCCATTCCTATTCTTTTGTTTATTTCATTTGTACATTTTCCATCACTGGTTATAATGTATCCCAGGTAGTTGTAATTCTAAACTATCTCCAGATGTATTCCTTCAACTTTGATATTTATTTGTAGGTCTTGAGAATTTTCTTTGTTTATGATCATAGTTTTAGTCTTTGTGATATTCATATCTAGTCCATATTTTTTGCTCGTTATGTTTATTGCATTAAATAATTGTAGATCTTTAGGATTTTCTGCTAGTAGTACAAACCAATTAAAAGATTTAAACATTAAAAAAAAAACTGGCTTATAAACATACAGATGACATTAAAATACTATGGCCACGTCAAAAGACATAGTTAGCTGGAAAGAACAATAATGGATGACATGGTTCCTGGGCAAAGCATCACGGGCAGACCAAGAAGAGGGTATTTTATAAGACATTAGGTAGACCTTGAACATGACAACAGAAGTGAGAGATCTGGCCAGACACATGTTGTATTGAATGCAACATTCTGTGGGAGATCTGGTCAGAGACATGTTGTATTGAATGCAACATTCTGTGGGAGATCTGGTCAGAGACATGTTGTATTGAATGCAACATTCTGTTGGAGATCTGGCCTCTGGCCAGAGTCATGTTGTATTGAATGCAACGTTCTGTGGGAGATCTGGCCAGACACATGTTGTATTGAATGCAACATTCTGTGGGAGATCTGGCCAGAGACATGTTGTATTGAATGCAACATTCTGTGGAAGATCTAGTCAGTGACATGTTGTATTGAATGCAACATTCTGTGGCAGATCTGGCCAGACACATGTTGTATTGAATGCAACATTTTGTGGGAGATCTGGCCAGAAACATGTGTTGAATGCAACATTCTGTGGGAGATATGGTCAGAGACATGTTGTATTGAATGCAACATTCTGTGGGAGATATGGTCAGAGACATGTTGTACTGAATGCAACATTCTGTGGAAGATCTAGTCAGTGACATGTTGTATTGAATGCAACATTTTGTGGGAAATCTGGCCAGAGACATGCTGTATTGAATGCAACATTCTGTGGGAGATCTAGCCAGAGACATGTTGTATTGAATGCAACATTTTGTTGGAGATCTGGCCATAGACATGTTGTATTGAATGCAACATTTTGTGGGAGATCTGGTCAGAGACATGTTGTATTGAATGCAATATTCTGTGGGAGATCTGGCCAGTGACATGTATTGAATGCAATATTCTGTGGGAGATCTGGCCAGAGACATATTGTATTGAATGCAGTGTTCTGCGAAGCCATATGACCTGATGATGATGTTTTCTTTATTCAGTCTTTGATGTCATCAATCCATTTGTCTTTCCTTCTACCTTGCACCATTTGCTGCTTCAACCAAGATCCCATTATAATCTCAAACATCATTTATTTGTCCTACTAGTGTAATTATCTGTGCATGTGGCACCATGAACTTTCTAGTTTGTGATGCAGTTTCTGTTAGTGACATTGAGGGTTTTATTGTGACACCTTATTTCCATAGTTTTTTTTTCCTTTCTTTGCTTTAGGAGTTGAAGCTTCTAGCTATTTTCCATTCTGGTGCTATGTTTGTCCACATTGATAAGCAATTGATAGCCCAGTAATGACCAGATATTTTCTAAAGAAGGCCACCTGTAGGCTGAATCATGAAATATTTTCCATTCTGGTGCTATGTTTGTCCACATTGATAAGCAATTGATAGCCCAGTAATGACCAGATATTTTCTAAAGAAGGCCACCTATAGGCTGAATCATGAAATATTTTCCATTCTGGTGCTATGTTTGTCCACATTGATAAGCAATTGATAGCCCAGTAATGACCAGATATTTTCTAAAGAAGGCCACCTATAGGCTGAATCATGAAATATTTTCCATTCTGGTGCTATGTTTGTCCACATTGATAAGCAATTGATAGCCCAGTAATGACCAGATATTTTCTAAAGAAGGCCACCTGTAGACTGAATCATGAAATATTTTCCATTGTCCTGTTTTGTAAAGTTGTCACCATACTTGTAGAAGTGTATGTTACACCCCGTCACTTGTTCTCTAGTAATGACCACAAGATGCTCTGAGAATATTTCCTTTGATACGATGATGACTTGCTGTTGTTAGGTTATGAGTATTTTGTTTCTGGAGACACAATGTTTGTTGGGCATTGTTGCCAGCATAAACTGCTTGTAATGTTTTATAACATCATCACTTTGCTATAATGACAGCATAAATTGCTTGTTTGACATTGCTTGCCTTCACGCTATATACAAGTGTATAATGTACTGTTGCCATTAATTTGTGTGTTTCTCGTTCTTGCATGTCAATCAATTATTTTGTGTGATTCAGGTTCTTCTGTGTGAATCAATTATTTTGTGTGATTCAGGTTCTTCTGTGTGAATCAATTATTTTGTGTGATTCAGGTTCTTCTGTGTGAATCAATTATTTTGTGTGATTCAGGTTCTTCTGTGTGAATCAATTATTTTGTGTGATTCAGGTTCTTCTGTGTGAATCAATTATTTTGTGTGATTCAGGTTCTTCTGTGTGAATCAATTATTTGTGTGATTCAGGTTCTTCTATGTGAATCAATTATTTTGTGTGATTCAGGTTCTTCTGTGTGAATCAATTATTTTGTGTGATTCAGGTTCTTCTATGTGAATCAATTATTTTGTGATTCAGGTTCTTCTATGTGAATCAATTATTTTGTGTGATTCAGGTTCTTCTGTGTGAATCAATTATTTTGTGTGATTCAGGTTCTTCTATGTGAATCAATTATTTTGTGTGATTCAGGTTCTTCTATGTGAATCAATATTTTGTGTGATTCAGGTTCTTCTATGTGAATCAATTATTTTGTGTGATTCAGGTTCTTCTGTGTGAATCAATTATTTTGTGTGATTCAGGTTCTTCTATGTGAATCAATTATTTTGTATGTTTCAGGTTCTTCTGTGTGAATCTATTACGTTGTGTGATTCAGGTTCTTTTATGTGAATCTATTATGTTGTGTGATTCAGGTTCTTCTGTGTGAATCTATTACGTTGTGTGATTCAGGTTCTTTTATGTGAATCAAATGGCTGCACAATATTTTCACTTACAGACAATACTTCACTTCACTTCACTTCACGGATTGACATTAATAAAGAACAAGTTTTTGTTTTAAACTTCAAAAAGCAGTCATGAAAGAATTTATTGACTGAAAATACTGTGTTTTCATGTGTTTGTATGTGTGTGCTGATGTAGCTAAGAACAGGGGCGATGTGCAATTTATGACAACAGTTCTTCATGAAGGTCTTCTCGTCTCAATTTATGACAACAGTTCTTCATGAAGGTCTTCTCGTCTCAATTTATGACAACAGTTCTTCATGAAGGTCTTCTCGTCTCAATTTATGACAACAGTTGTTCATGAAGGTCTTCTCGTCTCAATTTATGACAACAGTTCTTCATGAAGGTCTTCTCGTCTCAATTTATGACAACAGTTGTTCATGAAGGTCTTCTCGTCTCAATTTATGACAACAGTTGTTCATGAAGGTCTTCTCGTCTCAATTTATGACAACAGTTGTTCATGAAGGTCTTCTCGTCTCAATTTATGACAACAGTTCTTCATGAAGGTCTTCTCGTCTCAATTTATGACAACAGTTGTTCATGAAGGTCTTCTCGTCTCAAATTATGACAACAGTTGTTCATGAAGGTCTTCTCGTCTCAATTTATGACAACAGTTGTTCATGAAGGTCTTCTCGTCTCAATTTATGACAACAGTTGTTCATGAAGGTCTTCTCGTCTCAATTTATGACAACAGTTCTTCATGAAGGTCTTCTCGTCTCAATTTATGACAACAGTTCTTCATGAAGGTCTTCTCGTCTCAATTTATGACAACAGTTCTTCATGAAGGTCTTCTCGTCTCAATTTATGACAACAGTTGTTCATGAAGGTCTTCTCGTCTCAATTTATGACAACAGTTGTTCATGAAGGTCTTCTCGTCTCAATTTATGACAACAGTTGTTCATGAAGGTCTTCTCGTCTCAATTTATGACAACAGTTGTTCATGAAGGTCTTCTCGTCTCAATTTATGACAACAGTTGTTCATGAAGGTCTTCTCGTCTCAATTTATGACAACAGTTCTTCATGAAGGTCTTCTCGTCTCAATTTATGACAACAGTTGTTCATGAAGGTCTTCTCGTCTCAAATTATGACAACAGTTGTTCATGAAGGTCTTCTCGTCTCAATTTATGACAACAGTTCTTCATGAAGGTCTTCTCGTCTCAAGGAGGTAAGATCTGAAGACAAATAACAATAAATGAATATTATTATAGAGGGAAACTTCCGAGACGATAATTCAGCGAATCATAGTGGGAAGAGGTCTGTTTTACAGCACTCAGAAAAAATTACAAATAAACAACACAAAAAAACAAAGAACAATATATGGCTGGAGGTAAGATCTGCTGAGGCTAGGAGAGAGAAGTCTGTCAGTGAGAGAAGAGTTCATATATCTCTGACACTGTAACAATCAAATAGTGTAAGATGAAGATTTCAATATATGGTCCGAGATAATATCTGTTGAAGCTAGGAGAGAGAAGTCTGTCAGTGAGACAAGAGTTCATATATCGCTGACACTGTAACAATCAAATAGTGTAAGATGAAGATTTCAATGATGTTTGTGAATCTGCCACACTGGAGCTACTCCCAGATCTCAAAGCCATTACAGATGTTGTTTAAACTTAAAGAGAGTTAGAGGGAGACGTGAGGGAGACTTGTGAACCAGGTTAGTTTTATTTCCCGGACATTTCATGCCGCAGGAGGAAATCTGAGCTCTTATTTATTCGATGAAGATGAAGATAACTAACATAAAATGACATTTGAAATGTGGAAACAGAAATGACTATTGTAACTTTTGAGACAGCCTCTCTTGTTTTGTCTTGAGATACTTGGAGACATGAAAGTGTGATTCTAAGTCGTGACATATTGTACAATGTTAGTCTCATCTTATAACACAGTGGTAAATCTTCTAGTACTCTCTGAACCTTTCATCTACTCTATCCACAGTGCTAGATCTCCCAGTATAATCTCTTCCCAGATATTTGTTGACTCATTCCACAGTATTACACTGTTGTCTAATTTCGTTCATCCTAAATTGGTAGATCTCCTAGTATATTCTCTGATTCTGTTCATCCTAAATTGGTAGATCTCCTAGTATATTCTCTGATTCTGTTCATCCTAAATTGGTAGATCTCCTAGTATATTCTCTGATTCTTACAACATCCTAAATTGGTAGATCTCCTGGTATATTCTCTAATTTCGTTCATCCTAAATTGGTAGATCTCCTAGTATATTCTCTGATTCTTACAACATCCTAAATTGGTAGATCTCCTGGTATATTCTCTAATTTCGTCATCCTAAATTGGTAGATCTCCTAGTATATTCTCTGATTCTTACAACATCCTAAATTGGTAGATCTCCTGGTATATTCTCTAATTTCGTTCATCCTAAATTGATAGATCTCCTAGTATATTCTCTGATTCTTACAACATCCTAAATTGGTAGATCTCCTGGTATATTCTCTAATTTCGTTCATCCTAAATTGGTAGATCTCCTAGTATATTCTCTGATTCTTACAACATCCTAAATTGGTAGATCTCCTAGTATATTCTCTAATTTCGTTCATCCTAAATTGGTAGATCTCCTGGTATATTCTCTGATTCTGTTCATTCTAAATTGGTAGATCTCCTAGTATATTCTCTGATTCTTACAATATCCTAAATTGGTAGATCTCCTGGTATATTCTCTAATTTCGTTCATCCTAAATTGGTAGATCACCTAGTATATTCTCTGATTCTTACAACATCCTAAATTGGTAGATCTCCTAGTATATTCTCTAATTTCGTTCATCCTAAATTGGTAGATCTAGTATATTCTCTGATTTTGTTCACCCTAAATTGGTAGATCTCCTGGTATATTCTCTAATTTCGTTCATCCTAAATTGGTAGATCTCCTAGTATATTCTCTGAATCTGTTCATCCTAAATTGGTAGATCTCCTACTATATTCTTTTATTTCGTTCATCCTAAATTGGCAGATCTCCTGGTATATTCTCTAATTTTGTTCATCCTAAAATTGGTAGATCTCCTAGTATATTCTCTAATTTTGTTCATCCTAAATTGGTAGATCTCCTGTTATATTCTCTAATTTCGTTCATCCTAAATTGGTAGATCTTCTAGTATATATTCTCTGATTCTGTTCATCCTAAATTGGTAGATCTCCTAGTATATTCTCTAATTTGTTTTCTTTCTAAAATGGTGGATATCTTAGTATATTCTCACATTATTGTTCATTCTAAAATGGTAGATCTTTCAGTATGTTTTCTCTCATTTTTGTTCACTCTAACAGTAGATCTCCTTGTATATTCCCTAATTTTTGTTCATTCTAAAATTTTAGATATCTTAGTGTATTCTCTAATTTTTTTTTCATTCTAAAATGGTAGATCTCCTAGTATATTCTCTAATTGTTTTGTTCATTCTAAAATGGTAGATCTCCTAGTATATTCTCTAATTTTTTTTGTTCATTCTAAAATGGTAGATCTCTTAGTGTTTTCTCTAATTTTTTTGTTCATTCTAAAATGGTAGATCTCCTGGTATATACTCTAATTTTTGTGTCATTCTAAAATGGTATATTTCTTAGTATATTCTTTGTTTACTCTGTATATACTCTTCTGAGACCTTTGTCCGATGTTTCCCCAGTGCCCGGATGATGCACCATTGTAGTGGTCAGGGCTGCTAAAATTCATCCACACACTGGCACTTTTATTCACAAAACAGCAAGGTTTCAACGGATGGGCTCAGAACGTTTAGGTTGAAATATGTCCTTTTCTTGACCAAGTTGAAAATAGGTATATGACTTTCGATCAGGCAAAGAAAATGAAACTAAGGAGAGGGCAAAATATGTGCCAAAAGGGAGTGGAGACCATTTTAACAATCCCAATCGTCAGCAGTTTTGTTGGGGAACTTTGGCATAGAATCAGAAGTAATTTTGTTGGGAAACTTTGGCATAGAATCAGAAGTAATTTTGTTGGGAAACTTTGGCATAGAATCAGAAGTAATTTTGTTGGGAAACTTTGGCATAGAATCAGAAGTAATTTTGTTGGGGAACTTTGGCATAGAATCAGAAGTAATTTTGTTGGGAAACTTTGGCATAGAATCAGAAGTAATTTTGTTGGGGAACTTTGGCATAGAATCAGAAGTAATTTTGTTGGGGAACTTTGGCATAGAATCAGAAGTAATTTTGTTGGGGAACTTTGGCATAGAATCAGAAGTAATTTTGTTGGGAAACTTTGGCATAGAATCAGAAGTAATTTTGTTGGGGAACTTTGGCATAGAATCAGAAGTAATTTTGTTGGGGAACTTTGGCATAGAATCAGAAGTAATTTTGTTGGGGAACTTTGGCATAGAATCAGAAGTAATTTTGTTGGGGAACTTTGGCATAGAATCAGAAGTAATTTTGTTGGGAAAGTTTGGCATAGAATCAGAAGTAATTTTGTTAGGAAACTTTGGCATAGAATCAGAAGTAATTTTGTTGGGGAACTTTGGCATAGAATCAGAAGTAATTTTGTTGGGGAACTTTGACATAGAATCAGAAGTAATTTTGTTGGGGAACTTTGGCATAGAATCAGAAGTAATTTTGTTGAGGAACTTTGGCATAGAATCAGAAGTAATTTTGTTGAGGAACTTTGGCATAGAATCAGAAGTAATTTTGTTGGGAACTTTGGCATAGAATCAGAAGTAATTTTGTTGGGGAACTTTGGCATAGAATCAGAAGTAATTTTGTTGGGGAACTTTGACATAGAATCAGAAGTAATTTTGTTGGGGAACTTTGGCATAGAATCAGAAGTAATTTTGTTGGGAAACTTTGACATAGAATCAGAAGTAATTTTGTTGGGGAACTTTGGCATAGAATCAGAAGTAATTTTGTTGGGAAACTTTGGCATAGAATCAGAAGTAATTTTGTTGGGAAACTTTGGCATAGAATCAGAAGTAATTTTGTTGGGAAACTTTGACATAGAATCAGAAGTAATTTTGTTGGGGAACTTTGGCATAGAATCAGAAGCAATTTTGTTGGGAAACTTTGGCATAGAATCAGAAGCAATTTTGTTGGGAAACTTTGACATAGAATCAGAAGCAATTTTGTTGGGAAACTTTGGCATAGAATCAGAAGCAATTTTGTTGGGAAACTTTGACATAGAATCAGAAGCAATTTTGTTGGGAAACTTTGGCATAGATTCAGAAGTAATTTTGTTGGGAAACTTTGACATAGAATCAGAAGTAATTTTGTTGGGAAACTTTGACATAGAATCAGAAGTAATTTTGTTGGGAAACTTTGACATAGAATCAGAAGCAATTTTGTTGGGGAACTTTGGCATAGAATCAGAAGTAATTTTGTTGGGAAACTTTGACATAGAATCAGAAGCAATTTTGTTGGGAAACTTTGGCATAGAATCAGAAGCAATTTTGTTGGGAAACTTTGACATAGAATCAGAAGCAATTTTGTTGGGAAACTTTGGCATAGAATCAGAAGCAATTTTGTTGGGAAACTTTGACATAGAATCAGAAGCAATTTTGTTGGGAAACTTTGGCATAGAATCAGAAGTAATTTTGTTGGGAAACTTTGACATAGAATCAGAAGTAATTTTGTTGGGAAACTTTGACATAGAATCAGAAGCAATTTTGTTGGGAAACTTTGGCATAGAATCAGAAGCAATTTTGTTGGGAAACTTTGACATAGAATCAGAAGCAATTTTGTTGGGAAACTTTGGCATAGAATCAGAAGTAATTTTGTTGGGAAACTTTGACATAGAATCAGAAGTAATTTTGTTGGGAAACTTTGGTATAGAATCAGAAGTAATTTTGGTAGGAAACTTTGGCATAGAATCAGAAGTAATTTTGTTAGGAAACTTTGGTATAGAATCATAAGCAATTTTGCTGGGAAACTTTGAAATAGAATCAGAAGTAATTTTGTTGGGAAACTTTGGCATAGAATCAGAAGTAATTTTGCTGGGAAACTTTCAAATACAATCAGAAGCAATTTTGGTGGGAAACTTTGAAATAGAATCAGAAGTAATTTTGTTGGGACTTTGTCATAGAATCAGAAGTAATTTTGTTGGGAAACTTTGGCATAGAATCAGAAGTAATTTTGTTGGGGAACTTTGGTATAGAATCAGAAGTAATTTTGTTGGGAAACTTTGGCATAGAATCAGAAGTAATTTTGTTGGGAAACTTTGGTATAAAATCAGAAGTAATTTTGTTGGGGAACTTTGGCATAGAATCAGAAGTAATTTTGTTGGGGAACTTTGGTATAGAATCAGAAGTAATTTTGTTGGGAAACTTTGGCATAGAATCAGAAGTAATTTTGGATAAAGTTGATCTCGAACAGAGTGTTAAAGACATCAAGATTGAATGAGAGAAGGAGATTTAGAGAGATCAGGCTTGGGAGGTGCACAGCCATTGAATGAGAGAAGGCGATTTAGAGAGATCAGGCTTGAGAGCTTCACAGCCATTGAATGAGAGAAGGAGGTTTAGAGAGATCAGGCTTGAGAGGTTCACAGCCATTGAATGAGAGAAGGAGATTTAGAGAGATCAGGCTTGGGAGGTTCACAGCCATTGAATGAGAGAAGGCGATTTAGAGAGATCAGGCTTGAGAGGTTCACAGCCATTGAATGAGAGAAGGAGATTTAGAGAGATCAGGCTTGAGAGGTTCACAGCCATTGAATGAGAGAAGGAGATTTAGAGAGATCAGGCTTGAGAGGTTCACAGCCATTGAATGAGAGAAGGAGATTTAGAGAGATCAGGCTTGAGAGGTTCACAGCCATTGAATGAGAGAAGGAGATTTAGAGAGATCAGGCTTGAGAGGTTCACAGCCATTGAATGAGAGAAGGAGATTTAGAGAGATCAGGCTTGAGAGGTTCACAGCCATTGAATGAGAGAAGGAGATTTAGAGAGATCAGGCTTGAGAGGTTCACAGCCATTGCATGAGAGAAGGCGATTTAGAGAGATCATGCTTGAGAGGTTCACAGCCATTGAATGAGAAAATGAGATTTAGAGAGATCAGGCTTGAGAGGTTCACAGCTATTGAATGAGAGAAGGAGATTTAGAGAGATCAGGCTTGAGAGGTTCACAGCCATTGAATGAGAGAAGGAGATTTAGAGAGATCAGGCTTGGAAGGTTCACAACCATTGAATGAGAGAAGGAGATTTAGAGAGATCAAGCTTGGGTTGTTCACAGCCATTGAATGAGAGAAGGAGATTTAGAGAGATCAGGCTTGAGAGGTTCACAG
The DNA here is from genome assembly GCA_032433765.1 of Megaustenia siamemsis. Lineage (NCBI taxonomy): Eukaryota > Metazoa > Mollusca > Gastropoda > Stylommatophora > Ariophantidae > Megaustenia > Megaustenia siamemsis. Next base: position 9,713,206 of record JAVIAB010000050.1, read on the forward strand.
CCATTGAATGAGAGAAGGAGATTTAGAGAGATCAGGCTTGGGAGGTTCACAGCCATTGAATGAGAGAAGGCGATTTAGAGAGATCAGGCTTGAGAGGTTCACAGCCATTGAATGAGAGAAGGAGATTTAGAGAGATCAGGCTTGAGAGGTTCACAGCCATTGAATGAGAGAAGGAGATTTAGAGAGATCAGGCTTGAGAGGTTCACAGCCATTGAATGAGAGAAGGAGATTTAGAGAGATCAGGCTTGAGAGCTTCACAGCCATTGAATGAGAGAAGGCGATTTAGAGAGATCAGGCTTGAGAGGTTCACAGCCATTGAATGAGAGAAGGAGATTTAGAGAGATCAGGCTTGAGAGCTTCACAGCCATTGAATGAGAGAAGGCGATTTAGAGAGATCAGGCTTGATAGGTTCACAGCCATTGAATGAGAGAAGGAGATTTAGAGAGATCAGGCTTGAGAGGTTCACAGCCATTGCATGAGAGAAGGCGATTTAGAGAGATCATGCTTGAGAGGTTCACAGCCATTGAATGAGAAAAGGAGATTTAGAGAGATCAGGCTTGAGAGGTTCACAGCCATTGAATGAGAGAAGGAGATTTAGAGAGATCAGGCTTGAGAGGTTCACAGCCATTGAATAAGAGAAGGAGATTTAGAAAGATCAGGTTTGGAAGGTTCACAACCATTGAATGAGAGAAGGAGATTTAGAGAGATCAGGCTTGAGAGGTTCACAGCCATTGAATGAGAGAAGGAGATTTAGAGAGATCAGGCTTGAGAGGTTCACAGCCATTGAATGAGAGAAGGAGATTTAGAGAGATCAGGCTTGAGAGGTTCACAACCTTTGATTTAAAAGAACTTTCTCTTTAAACATCTCATAGGAAATCACATTCTACTCACTCATTTACCACATTCTACTCACTCATTTACCACATTCTACTCACTCATTCACCACATTCTACTCACTCATTCACCACATTCTACTCACTCATTCACCACATTCTACTCACTCATTCACCACATTCTACTCACTCATTCATCACATTCTACTCACTCATTCACCACATTCTACTCACTCATTCACCACATTCTACTCACTCATTCACCACATTCTACTCACTCATTCACCACATTCTACTCACTCATTCACCACATTCTACTCACTCATTCACCACATTCTACTCACTCATTCACCACATTCTACTCACTCATTCACCACATTCTACTCACTCATTCACCACATTCTACTCACTCATTCACTACATTCTACTCACTCATTCACCACATTCTACTCACTCATTCACCACATTCTACTCACTCATTCACCACATTCTACTCACTCATTCACCACATTCTACTCACTCATTCACCACATTCTACTCACTCATTCATCACATTCTACTCACTCATTCACCACATTCTACTCACTCATTTACTACATTCTACTCACTCATTCACCATATTCTACTCACTCATTTACTACATTCTACTCACTCATTCACCACATTCATCACATTCTACTCACTCATTCACCACATTCTACTCACTCATTCATCACATTCTACTCACTCATTCATCACATTCTACTCACTCATTTACTACATTCTACTCACTCATTCATCACATTCTACTCACTCATTCACCACATTCTACTCACTCATTCACCACATTCTACTCACTCAATTACTACATTCTACTCACTCATTCATCACATTCTACTCACTCATTCACCACATTCTACTCACTCATTCACCACATTCTACTCACTCATTACTACATTCTACTCACTCATTCATCACATTCTACTCACTCATTCACCACATTCTACTCACTCATTCACCACATTCTACTCACTCATTCACCACATTCTACTCACTCATTCACCACATTCTACTCACTCATTCACCACATTCTACTCACTCATTCATCACATTCTACTCACTCATTCACCACATTCTACTCACTCATTCACCACATTCTACTCACTCATTCATCACATTCTACTCACTCATTCATCACATTCTACTCACTCATTCATCACATTCTACTCACTCATTCACCACATTCTACTCACTCATTCACCACATTCTACTCACTCATTCATCACATTCTACTCACTCATTTACTACATTCTACTCACTCATTCACCACATTCTACTCACTCATTCACCACATTCTACTCACTCATTCATCACATTCTACTCACTCATTTACTACATTCTACTCACTCATTCACCATATTCTACTCACTCATTCACCACATTCATCACATTCTACTCACTCATTCACCACATTCTACTCACTCATTCATCACATTCTACTCACTCATTCATCACATTCTACTCACTCATTTACTACATTCTACTCACTCATTCATCACATTCTACTCACTCATTCATCACATTCTACTCACTCATTCATCACATTCTACTCACTCATTCACCACATTCTACTCACTCATTCACCACATTCTACTCACTCATTCACCACATTCTACTCACTCATTCATCACATTCTACTCACTCATTCACCACATTCTACTCACTCATTCACCACATTCTACTCACTCATTCATCACATTCTACTCACTCATTCATCACATTCTACTCACTCATTCATCACATTCTACTCACTCATTCATCACATTCTACTCACTCATTCACCACATTCTACTCACTCATTTACCACATTCTACTCACTCATTTACCACATTCTACTCACTCATTTACCACATTCTACACATTTACCACATTCTACACATTTACCACATTCTGCTCACTCATTTACCACATTCCACTCTCATTTACCACATTCTACTCACTCATTTACCACATTCTACTCACTCATTTACCACATTCTACTCATTTACCACATTCTACTCACTCATTTACCACATTCTACTCATTTATCACATTCTACTTACTCATTTACCACATTCTACTCTCTCATTTATCACATTCTACTCACTCATTTACCACGTTTCATTCTCTCATTTACCACACTCTACTCGCTCATTTTCCATATTCAACTCATTTATCACATTAGTATCATTTACCACATTTCACTCATTTACCATATTCTACTTACACATTTACCACATTCTGCTCACGCATATACCACATTTCACTTATTTACTACATTCTTCTCATTTACCACATTCCACTCATTTACCACATTCTTCTCATTTACCATATTATACTTACACATTTACCACAATCTGCTCACTCATTTACCACATTCCACTCATTTACCACATTCATCTCATTTACTATATTCCGCTCATTTACCATATTCTACTTACACATTTACCACATTCTGCTCACGCATTTACCACATTTCACTTATTTACTACATTCTTCTCATTTACCACATTCCACTCATTTACCACATTCTTCTCATTTACCATATTATACTTACACATTTACCACATTCTACTCACTCATTTACCACATTCTACTCACTCAAAATCAGTTAAATGAATTAACAGGAAGAAAAGAAGTCAAAGTTTCAGAATATGTGAAATCAAAGGAAGGAAATATAATAATGGGACAGGAGAAGACAATGGAAAGATGGACAGAATATAACAGTCAACTCTATGATGATGAAAGCCCCAGAATTAAACAATTCAAATGAAGACACAGGACCACCAATAATGCAGAGTCAAGTGGAGGACGCAATTTAACACATGAAAAGAGGCATAGCTCCAGGTCCTGACAATATAACAATCGAAGAGATAAATGCATTAGGAGAGCTGGGAGTACAAGTCATAACAAAACTACTCAATGACATATATAACACTGGACATATACCCGAAGATCTACTAAAATCTATCTTTGTAGCCATACCGAAGAAGTCAGGCGCCACTGATTGTGAAGACCATCGCACTATTAGTCTCTTGAGCCAAATGACTAAAATATTAATAAGAATCATCATGAGACGTGTAAGGAACAAAATAAAACCAGAAATAAGTGAGGAACAATGTGGATTTGTGGAAGGAAAGGACACCAATAATGCAATATACATCTTAAGAACATTGATAGAAAGATCTATAGAGGTAAATAAAGATCTATATATGTGCTTTATAGACTACACGAAAGCATTTGACAAAGTAAAGCATGTGGAAATAATAAATATACTGGAGAAATTAAACATTGATGGCAAGGATCTGCGAATCATAAAAAAACATGTACTGGCAACAAACAGCAGCTATACGAATTAACAACCAAACAGGACAATTTCAACTTATAAAACAAGGAGTCAGACAAGGCTGTGTTCTGTCGCCGGATTTGTTTTCACTTTACAGCGAACATATTATGAGATCAATAGTAGACAAAAAAGGAATTGAAGTCAACGGTCACAACATAAATAATTTACGATATGCGGATGACACAGTCTTAATAGCAGAGACAGAGAATGAACTGCAAGAAATGATAGACATAATAGTAAAAGAAAGCAACAAGAGAGGTCTCTGTCTGAATAGTAAGAAAACAGAAGTAATGGTTATATCGAAGAAACAATCATCACTATCATGCAGCATACAAATAAACAAGACAAATCTGAAACAAGTGCAACGTTTCAAATACTTGGGCACAATAATAACATCAGATGGGAGATGCAACACAGAAATAAAAAGCAGAATAGCTCAGGGCAAAATAGCATTTCAGAAAATGAAAAAAAATCTATGTCAATAAAAATGAGAAAGAGAGTTCATCGATGCTATATAGAACCAATTCTGACCTATGGAAGCGAATCATGGACAATAGACAAACAAATGAAAAGACGATTAGAGGCCACAGAAATGGGATTTCTCAGAAGAATGTTGAAAGTTCCCTGGACAGCTAAAAATACCAAATGAGAAAGTTCTCAAAGAGGCCAACACAAAAAGGGAGCTCTTAAAAACACCAGAAAGAAGCAATCAACATTTTCTGGGCACATCATGAGAAGATGAAAGTTGGAATACTTGGTTACAACTGGCAAAATAAAAGGAAAGAGAGATCGCGGACAACAAAGAGAGAAAATACTGGATAGCTTGGTGTCATGGCATGGGAAAACAGTCAACAACAGAACTCATACGACGCACTGTGGATAGAAGATTGTGGAAGGACAAGATCGCCAACGCCAACTGGTACGGCACATGATGATGATGACGATGACTCACTCAATTACCACATTCTATTCATTTTTCAAAATTAAATCACGTTCTGTTCATTCATCTCACTTGAAATCACAATCTGATAACTCATCTAATATGTAAACACATTTAACTCACAAATATAGAAAATGATAACACATCCTACACAGCAATATCACATGTAGCCATATAATTGCTCTAATTTCACATGTAGTCACATAACTTCTCTTATCTCACATATAGTCACATAACTGCTCTCATCTCACATAAAGTCACATAACTGCTCTCTCATCTCACAAGTAGTCACATTACTGCTCTCATCTCACATACAGTCACGTAACTGCTCTCATCTCACATATAGTCACATAACTGCTCTCATTTCACATAAAGTCACATAATTGCTCTCTCATCTCACAAGTAGTCACATTACTGCTCTCATCTCAGATATAGTCACATAACTGCTCTCATCTCACATAAAGTCACATAACTGCTCTCATCTCACATATAGTCACATAACTGCTCTCATCTCACATAAAGTCACATAACTGCTCTCTCATCTCACAAGTAGTCACATTACTGCTCTCATCTCACATGTAGTCACATAACTACTTTCATCTCACATATAGTCACATAACTGCTCTCCTCTAACATATAGTCACATAACTGCTCTCCTCTAACATATAGTCACATTACTGCTCTCATCTCACATGTAGTCATGTAACTACGTTTATCTCACATATAGTCACATAATAGCTCTCCTCTAACATATAGTCACATAACTGCTCTCATCTCACATATAGTCACATAACTGCTCTCCTCTAACATATAGTCACATAACTGCTCTCATCTCACATGTAGTCACATAACTGCTCTCATCTCACATGTAGTCACATAACTGCTCTCATCTCACATATAGTCACATAAATGCTCTCCTCTCACATATAGTCACATAACTGCTCTCATCTCACATGTAGTCACATAACTGCTCTCCTCTAACATATAGTCACATAACTGTTCTCATCTCACATGTAGTCACATAACTGCTCTCATCTCACATGTAGTCACATAACTGCTCTCCTCTAACATATAGTCACATAACTGCTCTCATCTCACATGTAGTCACATAACTGCTCTCATCTCAATGTAGTCACATAACTGCTCTCATCTCACATATAGTCACATAACTGCTCTCCTCTAACATATAGTCACATAACTGCTCTCCTCTAACATATAGTCACATAACTGCTCTCATCTCACATGTAGTCACATAACTGCTTCATCTCACATGTAGTCACATAACTGCTCTCATCTCACATGTAGTCACATAACTGCTCTCCTCTAACATATAGTCACATAACTGCTCTCATCTCACATATAGTCACATAACTGCTCTCATCTCACATATAGTCACATAACTGCTCTCATCTCACATGTAGTCACATAACTGCTCTCCTCTAACATATAGTCACATAACTGCTCTCATCTCACATGTAGTCACATAACTGCTCTCATCTCACATGTAGTCACATAACTGCTCTCATCTCACATATAGTCACATAACTGCTCTCCTCTAACATATAGTCACATAACTGCTCTCATCTCACATGTAGTCACATAACTGCTCTCATCTCACATGTAGCCACATAACTGCTCTCATCTCACATGTAGCCACATAACTGCTCTCATCTCACATGTAGTCACATAACTGCTCTCATCTCACATGTAGTCACATAACTGCTCTCATCTCACATATAGTCACATAACTGCTCTCCTCTAACATATAGTCACATAACTGCTCTCATCTCACATGTAGTCACATAACTGCTCTCATCTCACATGTAGCCACATAACTGCTCTCATCTCACATGTAGTCACATAACTGCTCTCCTCTAACATATAGTCACATAACTGCTCTCATCTCACATGTAGTCACATAACTGCTCTCATCTCACATATAGTCACATAACTGCTCTCCTCTAACATATAGTCACATAACTGCTCTCCTCTAACATATAGTCACATAACTGCTCTCATCTCACATGTAGTCACATAACTGCTCTCATCTCACATATAGTCACATAACTGCTCTCCTCTAACATATAGTCACATAACTGCTCTCATCTCACATGTAGTCACATAACTGCTCTCATCTCACATGTAGCCACATAACTGCTCTCATCTCACATGTAGTCACATAACTGCTCTCCTCTAACATATAGTCACATAACTGCTCTCATCTCACATATAGTCACATAACTGCTCTCATCTCACATATAGTCACATAACTGCTCTCATCTCACATATAGTCACATAACTGCTCTCATCTCACATATAGTCACATAACTGCTCTCCTCTAACATATAGTCACATAACTGCTCTCATCTCACATGTAGTCACATAACTGCTCTCATCTCACATGTAGTCACATAACTGCTCTCATCTCACATGTAGTCACATAACTGCTCTCATCTCACATATAGTCACATAACTGCTCTCATCTCACATATAGTCACATACATGCTCTCATCTCACATATAGTCACATAACTGCTCTCATCTCACATATAGTCACATTACTGCTCTCCTTTAACATATAGTCACATAACTGCTCTCATCTCACATGTAGTCACATAACTGCTCTCATCTCACATGTAGCCACATAACTGCTCTCATCTCACATGTAGTCACATAACTGCTCTCATCTCACATATAGTCACATAACTGCTCTCATCTCACATATAGTCACATAACTGCTCTCATCTCACATATAGTCACATAACTGCTCTCATCTCACATATAGTCACATAACTGCTCTCCTCTAACATATAGTCACATAACTGCTCTCATCTCACATGTAGTCACATAACTGCTCTCATCTCACATGTAGTCACATAACTGCTCTCATCTCACATGTAGTCACATAACTGCTCTCATCTCACATATAGTCACATAACTGCTCTCATCTCACATATAGTCACATAACTGCTCTCATCTCACATATAGTCACATAACTGCTCTCATCTCACATGTAGTCACATAGCTGCTCTCCTCTAACATATAGTCACATAACTGCTCTCATCTCACATGTAGTCACATAACTGCTCTCATCTCACATGTAGTCACATAACTGCTCTCATCTCACATATAGTCACATAACTGCTCTCCTCTAACATATAGTCACATAACTGCTCTCATCTCACATGTAGTCACATAACTGCTCTCATCTCACATGTAGCCACATAACTGCTCTCATCTCACATGTAGTCACATAACTGCTCTCTCATCTCACAAGTAGTCACATTACTGCTCTCATCTCACATATAGTCACATAACTGCTCTCATCTCACATAAAGTCACATAACTGCTCTCATCTCACATAAAGTCACATAACTGCTCTCTCATCTCACAAGTAGTCACATAACTGCTCTCATCTCACATGTATTCACATAACAACTTTCATCTCACATATAGTCACATAACTGCTCTCCTCTAACATATAGTCACATAACTGCTCTCCTCTAACATATAGTCACATTACTGCTCTCATCTCACATGTAGTCATGTAACTGCTTTTATCTCACATATAGTCACATAATAGCTCTCCTCTAACATATAGTCACATAACTGCTCTCATCTCACATATAGTCACATAACTGCTCTCCTCTAACATATAGTCACATAACTGCTCTCATCTCACATGTAGTCACATAACTGCTCTCATCTCACATGTAGTCACATAACTGCTCTCATCTCACATATAGTCACATAAATGCTCTCCTCTAACATATAGTCACATAACTGCTCTCATCTCACATGTAGTCACATAACTGCTCTCCTCTAACATATAGTCACATAACTGCTCTCATCTCACATGTAGTCACATAACTGCTCTCCTCTAACATATAGTCACATAACTGCTCTCCTCTAACATATAGTCACATAACTGCTCTCATCTCACATGTAGTCACATAACTGCTCTCCTCTAACATATAGTCACATAACTGCTCTCATCTCACATATAGTCACATAACTGCTCTCCTCTAACATATAGTCACATAACTGCTCTCATCTCACATATAGTCACATAACTGCTCTCATCTAACATATAGTCACATAACTGCTCTCATCTCACATGTAGTCACATAACTGCTCTCCTCTAACATATAGTCACATAAATGCTCTCCTCTAACATATAGTCACATAACTGCTCTCATCTCACATGTAGTCACATAACTGCTCTCATCTCAATGTAGTCACATAACTGCTCTCATCTCACATATAGTCACATAACTGCTCTCCTCTAACATATAGTCACATAACTGCTCTCTCTAACATATAGTCACATAACTGCTCTCATCTCACATGTAGTCACATAACTGCTCTCATCTCACATGTAGTCACATAACTGCTCTCATCTCACATGTAGTCACATAACTGCTCTCATCTCACATGTAGTCACATAACTGCTCTCCTCTAACATGTAGTCACATAACTGCTCTCATCTCACATATAGTCACATAACTGCTCTCATCTCACATGTAGTCACATAACTGCTCTCATCTCACATGTAGTCACATAACTGCTCTCCTCTAACATATAGTCACATAACTGCTCTCATCTCACATGTAGTCACATAACTGCTCTCATCTCACATGTAGTCACATAACTGCTCTCATCTCACATATAGTCACATAACTGCTCTCCTCTAACATATAGTCACATAACTGCTCTCATCTCACATGTAGTCACATAACTGCTCTCATCTCACATGTAGCCACATAACTGCTCTCATCTCACATGTAGTCACATAACTGCTCTATTCTCACATGTAGTCACATAACTGCTCTCATCTCACATATAGTCACATAACTGCTCTCCTCTAACATATAGTCACATAACTGCTCTCATCTCACATGTAGTCACATAACTGCTCTCATCTCACATGTAGCCACATAACTGCTCTCATCTCACATGTAGTCACATAACTGCTCTCCTCTAACATATAGTCACATAACTGCTCTCATCTCACATATAGTCACATAACTGCTCTCATCTCACATATAGTCACATAACTGCTCTCATCTCACATATAGTCACATAACTGCTCTCATCTCACATATAGTCACATAACTGCTCTCATCTCACATATAGTCACATAACTGCTCTCCTCTAACATATAGTCACATAACTGCTCTCATCTCACATGTAGTCACATAACTGCTCTCATCTCACATGTAGTCACATAACTGCTCTCATCTCACATGTAGTCACATAACTGCTCTAATCTCACATATAGTCACATAACTGCTCTCATCTCACATATAGTCACATACATGCTCTCATCTCACATATAGTCACATACTGCTCTCATCTCACATATAGTCACATTACTGCTCTCCTCTAACATATAGTCACATAACTGCTCTCATCTCACATGTAGTCACATAACTGCTCTCATCTCACATGTAGTCACATAACTGCTCTCCTCTAACATGTAGTCACATAACTGCTCTCATCTCACATATAGTCACATAACTGCTCTCATCTCACATATAGTCACATAACTGCTCTCATCTCACATATAGTCACATAACTGCTCTCATCTCACATATAGTCACATAACTGCTCTCCTCTAACATATAGTCACATAACTTCTCTCATCTCACATGTAGTCACATAACTGCTCTCCTCTAACATATAGTCACATAACTTCTCTCATCTCACATGTAGTCACATAACTGCTCTCCTCTAACATATAGTCACATAACTGCTCTCATCTCACATATAGTCACATAACTGCTCTCATCTCACATATAGTCACATAGCTGCTCTCATCTCACATGTAGTCACATAACTGCTCTCATCTCACATGTAGTCACATAACTGCTCTCATCTCACATGTAGTCAAATAACTGCTCTCATCTCACATGTAGTCACATAACTGCTCTCATCTCACATATAGTCACATAACTGCTCTCCTCTAACATATAGTCACATAACTGCTCTCCTCTAACATATAGTCACATTACTGCTCTCATCTCACATGCAGTCATGTAACTACTTTTATCTCACATATAGTCACATAATAGCTCTCCTCTAACATATAGTCACATAACTGCTCTCATCTCACATATAGTCACGTAACTGCTCTCATCTCACATATAGTCACATAACTGCTCTCATCTCACATGTAGTCACATAGCTGCTCTCCTCTAACATATAGTCACATAACTGCTCTCATCTCACATGTAGTCACATAACTGCTCTCATCTCACATGTAGTCACATAACTGCTCTCATCTCACATATAGTCACATAACTGCTCTCCTCTAACATATAGTCACATAACTGCTCTCCTCTAACATATAGTCACATTACTGCTCTCATCTCACATGTAGTCATGTAACTGCTTTTATCTCACATATAGTCACATAATAGCTCTCCTCTAACATATAGTCACATAACTGCTCTCCTCTAACATATAGTCACATAACTGCTCTCATCTCACATATAGTCACATAACTGCTCTCCTCTAACATATAGTCACATAACTGCTCTCATCTCACATGTAGTCACATAACTGCTCTCATCTCACATGTAGTCACATAACTGCTCTCATCTCACATATAGTCACATAACTGCTCTCCTCTAACATATAGTCACATAACTGCTCTCATCTCACATGTAGTCACATAACTGCTCTCCTCTAACATATAGTCACATAACTGCTCTCATCTCACATAGTCACATAACTGCTCTCATCTCACATATAGTCACATAACTGCTCTCTCATCTCACAGTAGTCACATAACTGCTCTCATCTCACATGTAGTCACATAACTGCTCATCTCACATATAGTCACATAACTGCTCTCCTCTAACATATAGTCACATAACTGCTCTCCTCTAACATATAGTCACATAACTGCTCTCATCTCACATGTAGTCACATAACTGCTCTCATCTCACATATAGTCACATAATGCTCTCCTCTAACATATAGTCACATAACTGCTCTCATCTCACATATAGTCACATAACTGCTCTCCTCTAACATATAGTCACATAACTGCTCTCATCTAACATGTAGTCACATAACTGCTCTCATCTCACATGTAGTCACATAACTGCTCTCATCTCACATATAGTCACATAACTGCTCTCCTCTAACATATAGTCACATAACTGCTTTCATCTCACATGTAGTCACATAACTGCTCTCCTCTAACATATAGTCACATAACTGCTCTCATCTCACATGTAGTCACATAACTGCTCTCCTCTAACATATAGTCACATAACTGCTCTCTAACATATAGTCACATAACTGCTCTCATCTCACATGTAGTCACATAACTGCTCTCCTCTAACATATAGTCACATAACTGCTCTCATCTCACATATAGTCACATAACTGCTCTCCTCTAACATATAGTCACATAACTGCTCTCATCTCACATATAGTCACATAACTGCTCTCCTCTAACATATAGTCACATAACTGCTCTCATCTCACATGTAGTCACATAACTGCTCTCCTCTAACATATAGTCACATAACTGCTCTCCTCTCACATATAGTCACATAACTGCTCTCATCTCACATGTAGTCACATAACTGCTCTCATCTCAATGTAGTCACATAACTGCTCTCATCTCACATATAGTCACATAACTGCTCTCCTCTAACATATAGTCACATAACTGCTCTCCTCTAACATATAGTCACATAACTGCTCTCATCTCACATGTAGTCACATAACTGCTCTCATCTCACATGTAGTCACATAACTGCTCTCATCTCACATGTAGTCACATAACTGCTCTCATCTCACATGTAGTCACATAACTGCTCTCATCTCACATATAGTCACATAACTGCTCTCATCTCACATGTAGTCACATAACTGCTCTCATCTCACATGTAGTCACATAACTGCTCTCCTCTAACATATAGTCACATAACTGCTCTCATCTCACATGTAGTCACATAACTGCTCTCATCTCACATGTAGTCACATAACTGCTCTCATCTCACATATAGTCACATAACTGCTCTCCTCTAACATATAGTCACATAACTGCTCTCATCTCACATGTAGTCACATAACTGCTCTCATCTCACATGTAGTCACATAACTGCTCTCATCTCACATGTAGTCACATAACTGCTCTATTCTCACATGTAGTCACATAACTGCTCTCATCTCACATATAGTCACATAACTGCTCTCCTCTAACATATAGTCACATAACTGCTCTCATCTCACATGTAGTCACATAACTGCTCTCATCTCACATGTAGTCACATAACTGCTCTCATCTCACATGTAGTCACATAACTGCTCTCCTCTAACATATAGTCACATAACTGCTCTCATCTCACATATAGTCACATAACTGCTCTCATCTCACATATAGTCACATAACTGCTCTCATCTCACATATAGTCACATAACTGCTCTCATCTCACATATAGTCACATAACTGCTCTCATCTCACATATAGTCACATAACTGCTCTCCTCTAACATATAGTCACATAACTGCTCTCATCTCACATGTAGTCACATAACTGCTCTCATCTCACATGTAGCACATAACTGCTCTCATCTCACATGTAGTCACATAACTGCTCTAATCTCACATATAGTCACATAACTGCTCTCATCTCACATATAGTCACATACTGCTCTCATCTCACATATAGTCACATACTGCTCTCATCTCACATATAGTCACATAACTGCTCTCCTCTAACATATAGTCACATAACTGCTCTCATCTCACATGTAGTCACATAACTGCTCTCATCTCACATGTAGTCACATAACTGCTCTCCTCTAACATGTAGTCACATAACTGCTCTCATCTCACATATAGTCACATAACTGCTCTCATCTCACATATAGTCACATAACTGCTCTCATCTCACATATAGTCACATAACTGCTCTCATCTCACATATAGTCACATAACTGCTCTCATCTCACATATAGTCACATAACTGCTCTCCTCTAACATATAGTCACATAACTGCTCTCATCTCACATGTAGTCACATAACTGCTCTCCTCTAACATATAGTCACATAACTTCTCTCATCTCACATGTAGTCACATAACTGCTCTCCTCTAACATATAGTCACATAACTGCTCTCATCTCACATATAGTCACATAACTGCTCTCATCTCACATATAGTCACATAACTGCTCTCATCTCACATGTAGTCACATAACTGCTCTCATCTCACATGTAGTCACATAACTGCTCTCATCTCACATGTAGTCAAATAACTGCTCTCATCTCACATGTAGTCACATAACTGCTCTCATCTCACATATAGTCACATAACTGCTCTCCTCTAACATATAGTCACATAACTGCTCTCCTCTAACATATAGTCACATAACTGCTCTCATCTCACATGTAGTCATGTAACTGCTTTTATCTCACATATAGTCACATAATAGCTCTCCTCTAACATATAGTCACATAACTGCTCTCATCTCACATATAGTCACATAACTGCTCTCATCTCACATATAGTCACATAACTGCTCTCATCTCACATGTAGTCACATAACTGCTCTCCTCTAACATATAGTCACATAACTGCTTTCATCTCACATGTAGTCACATAACTGCTCTCCTCTAACATATAGTCACATAACTGCTCTCATCTCACATGTAGTCACATAACTGCTCTCCTCTAACATATAGTCACATAACTGCTCTCCTCTAACATATAGTCACATAACTGCTCTCATCTCACATGTAGTCACATAACTGCTCTCCTCTAACATATAGTCACATAACTGCTCTCATCTCACATATAGTCACATAACTGCTCTCCTCTAACATATAGTCACATAACTGCTCTCATCTCACATATAGTCACATAACTGCTCTCCTCTAACATATAGTCACATAACTGCTCTCATCTCACATGTAGTCACATAACTGCTCTCCTCTAACATATAGTCACATAACTGCTCTCCTCTAACATATAGTCACATAACTGCTCTCATCTCACATGTAGTCACATAACTGCTCTCATCTCACATGTAGTCACATAACTGCTCTCATCTCACATATAGTCACATAACTGCTCTCCTCTAACATATAGTCACATAACTGCTCTCCTCTAACATATAGTCACATAACTGCTCTCATCTCACATGTAGTCACATAACTGCTCTCATCTCACATGTAGTCACATAACTGCTCTCATCTCACATGTAGTCACATAACTGCTCTCATCTCACATGTAGTCACATAACTGCTCTCATCTCACATATAGTCACATAACTGCTCTCATCTCACATGTAGTCACATAACTGCTCTCATCTCACATGTAGTCACATAACTGCTCTCCTCTAACATATAGTCACATAACTGCTCTCATCTCACATGTAGTCACATAACTGCTCTCATCTCACATGTAGTCACATAACTGCTCTCATCTCACATATAGTCACATAACTGCTCTCCTCTAACATATAGTCACATAACTGCTCTCATCTCACATGTAGTCACATAACTGCTCTCATCTCACATGTAGTCACATAACTGCTCTCATCTCACATGTAGTCACATAACTGCTCTATTCTCACATGTAGTCACATAACTGCTCTCATCTCACATATAGTCACATAACTGCTCTCCTCTAACATATAGTCACATAACTGCTCTCATCTCACATGTAGTCACATAACTGCTCTCATCTCACATGTAGTCACATAACTGCTCTCATCTCACATGTAGTCACATAACTGCTCTCCTCTAACATATAGTCACATAACTGCTCTCATCTCACATATAGTCACATAACTGCTCTCATCTCACATATAGTCACATAACTGCTCTCATCTCACATATAGTCACATAACTGCTCTCATCTCACATATAGTCACATAACTGCTCTCATCTCACATATAGTCACATAACTGCTCTCCTCTAACATATAGTCACATAACTGCTCTCATCTCACATGTAGTCACATAACTGCTCTCATCTCACATGTAGTCACATAACTGCTCTCATCTCACATGTAGTCACATAACTGCTCTAATCTCACATATAGTCACATAACTGCTCTCATCTCACATATAGTCACATACATGCTCTCATCTCACATATAGTCACATACTGCTCTCATCTCACATATAGTCACATAACTGCTCTCCTCTAACATATAGTCACATAACTGCTCTCATCTCACATGTAGTCACATAACTGCTCTCATCTCACATGTAGTCACATAACTGCTCTCCTCTAACATGTAGTCACATAACTGCTCTCATCTCACATATAGTCACATAACTGCTCTCATCTCACATATAGTCACATAACTGCTCTCATCTCACATATAGTCACATAACTGCTCTCATCTCACATATAGTCACATAACTGCTCTCATCTCACATATAGTCACATAACTGCTCTCCTCTAACATATAGTCACATAACTTCTCTCATCTCACATGTAGTCACATAACTGCTCTCCTCTAACATATAGTCACATAACTTCTCTCATCTCACATGTAGTCACATAACTGCTCTCCTCTAACATATAGTCACATAACTGCTCTCATCTCACATATAGTCACATAACTGCTCTCATCTCACATATAGTCACATAACTGCTCTCATCTCACATGTAGTCACATAACTGCTCTCATCTCACATGTAGTCACATAACTGCTCTCATCTCACATGTAGTCAAATAACTGCTCTCATCTCACATGTAGTCACATAACTGCTCTCATCTCACATATAGTCACATAACTGCTCTCCTCTAACATATAGTCACATAACTGCTCTCCTCTAACATATAGTCACATTACTGCTCTCATCTCACATGCAGTCATGTAACTACTTTTATCTCACATATAGTCACATAATAGCTCTCCTCTAACATATAGTCACATAACTGCTCTCATCTCACATATAGTCACGTAACTGCTCTCATCTCACATATAGTCACATAACTGCTCTCATCTCACATGTAGTCACATAGCTGCTCTCCTCTAACATATAGTCACATAACTGCTCTCATCTCACATGTAGTCACATAACTGCTCTCATCTCACATGTAGTCACATAACTGCTCTCATCTCACATATAGTCACATAACTGCTCTCCTCTAACATATAGTCACATAACTGCTCTCCTCTAACATATAGTCACATTACTGCTCTCATCTCACATGTAGTCATGTAACTACTTTTATCTCACATATAGTCACATAATAGCTCTCCTCTAACATATAGTCACATAACTGCTCTCCTCTAACATATAGTCACATAACTGCTCTCATCTCACATATAGTCACGTAACTGCTCTCCTCTAACATATAGTCACATAACTGCTCTCATCTCACATGTAGTCACATAACTGCTCTCATCTCACATGTAGTCACATAACTGCTCTCATCTCACATATAGTCACATAAATGCTCTCCTCTAACATATAGTCACATAACTGCTTTCATCTCACATGTAGTCACATAACTGCTCTCCTCTAACATATAGTCACATAACTGCTCTCATCTCACATGTAGTCACATAACTGCTCTCCTCTAACATATAGTCACATAACTGCTCTCCTCTAACATATAGTCACATAACTGCTCTCATCTCACATGTAGTCACATAACTGCTCTCCTCTAACATATAGTAACATAACTGCTCTCATCTCACATATAGTCACATAACTGCTCTCCTCTAACATATAGTCACATAACTGTTCTCATCTCACATGTAGTCACATAACTGCTCTCCTCTAACATATCGTCACATAACTGCTCTCATCTCACATATAGTCACATAACTGCTCTCCTCTAACATATAGTCACATAACTGCTCTCATCTCACATGTAGTCACATAACTGCTCTCCTCTAACATATAGTCACATAACTGCTCTCCTCTAACATATAGTCACATAACTGCTCTCCTCTCACATGTAGTCACATAACAGCTCTCATCTCAATGGAGTCACATAACTGCTCTCATCTCACATATAGTCACATAACTGCTCTCCTCTAACATATAGTCACATAACTGCTCTCCTCTAACATATAGTCACATAACTGCTCTCATCTCACATGTAGTCACATAACTGCTCTCATCTCACATGTAGTCACATAACTGCTCTCATCTCACATGTAGTCACATAACTGCTCTCATCTCACATATAGTCACATAACTGCTCTCATCTAACATGTAGTCACATAACTGCTCTCATCTCACATATAGTCACATAACTGCTCTCATCTCACATGTAGTCACATAACTGCTCTCATCTCACATGTAGTCACATAACTGCTCTCCTCTAACATATAGTCACATAACTGCTCTCCTCTAACATATAGTCACATAACTGCTCTCATCTCACATGTAGTCACATAACTGCTCTCATCTCACATGTAGTCACATAACTGCTCTCATCTCACATATAGTCACATAACTGCTCTCCTCTACATATAGTCACATAACTGCTCTCATCTCACATGTAGTCACATAACTGCTCTCATCTCACATGTAGTCACATAACTGCTCTCATCTCACATGTAGTCACATAACTGCTCTCATCTCACATGTAGTCACATAACTGCTCTCATCTCACATATAGTCACATAACTGCTCTCCTCTAACATATAGTCACATAACTGCTCTCCTCTAACATATAGTCACATAACTGCTCTCATCTCACATGTAGTCACATAACTGCTCTCATCTCACATGTAGTCACATAACTGCTCTCATCTCACATGTAGTCACATAACTGCTCTCCTCTAACATATAGTCACATAACTGCTCTCATCTCACATATAGTCACATAACTGCTCTCATCTCACATATAGTCACATAACTGCTCTCATCTCACATATAGTCACATAACTGCTCTCATCTCACATATAGTCACATAACTGCTCTCATCTCACATATAGTCACATAACTGCTCTCATCTCACATATAGTCACATAACTGCTCTCCTCTAACATATAGTCACATAACTGCTCTCATCTCACATGTAGTCACATAACTGCTCTCATCTCACATGTAGTCACATAACTGCTCTCATCTCACATGTAGTCACATAACTGCTCTCATCTCACATATAGTCACATAACTGCTCTCATCTCACATATAGTCACATAACTGCTCTCATCTCACATATAGTCACATAACTGCTCTCATCTCACATATAGTCACATTACTGCTCTCCTCTAACATATAGTCACATAACTGCTCTCATCTCACATATAGTCACATAACTGCTCTCATCTCACATATAGTCACATAACTGCTCTCATCTCACATGTAGTCACATAACTGCTCTCCTCTAACATATAGTCACATAACTGCTCTCATCTCACATGTAGTCACATAACTGCTCTCATCTCACATGTAGTCACATAACTGCTCTCATCTCACATATAGTCACATAACTGCTCTCCTCTAACATATAGTCACATAACTGCTCTCCTCTAACATATAGTCACATACTGCTCTCATCTCACATGTAGTCACATAACTGCTTTCATCTCACATATAGTCACATAATGCTCTCCTCTAACATATAGTCACATAACTGCTCTCCTCTAACATATAGTCACATAACTGCTCTCATCTCACATATAGTCACATAACTGCTCTCCTCTAACATATAGTCACATAACTGCTCTCATCTCACATGTAGTCACATAACTGCTCTCATCTCACATGTAGTCACATAACTGCTCTCATCTCACATATAGTCACATAAATGCTCTCCTCTAACATATAGTCACATAACTGCTCTCATCTCACATGTAGTCACATAACTGCTCTCCTCTAACATATAGTCACATAACTGCTCTCATCTCACATGTAGTCACATAACTGCTCTCCTCTAACATATAGTCACATAACTGCTCTCCTCTAACATATAGTCACATAACTGCTCTCATCTCACATGTAGTCACATAACTGCTCTCCTCTAACATATAGTCACATAACTGCTCTCATCTCACATATAGTCACATAACTGCTCTCCTCTAACATATAGTCACATAACTGCTCTCATCTCACATGTAGTCACATAACTGCTCTCCTCTAACATATAGTCACATAACTGCTCTCATCTCACATATAGTCACATAACTGCTCTCCTCTAACATATAGTCACATAACTGCTCTCATCTCACATGTAGTCACATAACTGCTCTCCTCTAACATATAGTCACATAACTGCTCTCCTCTAACATATAGTCACATAACTGCTCTCATCTCACATGTAGTCACATAACTGCTCTCATCTCACATGTAGTCACATAACTGCTCTCATCTCACATATAGTCACATAACTGCTCTCCTCTAACATATAGTCACATAACTGCTCTCATCTAACATATAGTCACATAACTGCTCTCATCTCACATGTAGTCACATAACTGCTCTCATCTCACATGTAGTCACATAACTGCTCTCATCTCACATGTAGTCACATAACTGCTCTCATCTCACATGTAGTCACATAACTGCTCTCCTCTACATGTAGTCACATAACTGCTCTCCTCTCACATATAGTCACATAACTGCTCTCATCTCACATGTAGTCACATAACTGCTCTCATCTCACATGTAGTCACATAACTGCTCTCCTCTAACATATAGTCACATAACTGCTCTCCTCTAACATATAGTCACATAACTGCTCTCATCTCACATGTAGTCACATAACTGCTCTCATCTCACATGTAGTCACATAACTGCTCTCATCTCACATATAGTCACATAACTGCTCTCCTCTAACATATAGTCACATAACTGCTCTCATCTCACATGTAGTCACATAACTGCTCTCATCTCACATGTAGTCACATAACTGCTCTCATCTCACATGTAGTCACATAACTGCTCTATCTCACATGTAGTCACATAACTGCTCTCATCTCACATATAGTCACATAACTGCTCTCCTCTAACATATAGTCACATAACTGCTCTCCTCTAACATATAGTCACATAACTGCTCTCATCTCACATGTAGTCACATAACTGCTCTCATCTCACATGTAGTCACATAACTGCTCTCATCTCACATGTAGTCACATAACTGCTCTCTCTAACATATAGTCACATAACTGCTCTCATCTCACATATAGTCACATAACTGCTCTCATCTCACATATAGTCACATAACTGCTCTCATCTCACATATAGTCACATAACTGCTCTCATCTCACATATAGTCACATAACTGCTCTCATCTCACATATAGTCACATAACTGCTCTCATCTCACATATAGTCACATAACTGCTCTCCTCTAACATATAGTCACATAACTGCTCTCATCTCACATGTAGTCACATAACTGCTCTCATCTCACATGTAGTCACATAACTGCTCTCATCTCACATGTAGTCACATAACTGCTCTCATCTCACATATAGTCACATAACTGCTCTCATCTCACATATAGTCACATAACTGCTCTCATCTCACATATAGTCACATAACTGCTCTCATCTCACATATAGTCACATAACTGCTCTCCTCTAACATATAGTCACATAACTGCTCTCATCTCACATGTAGTCACATAACTGCTCTCATCTCACATGTAGTCACATAACTGCTCTCATCTCACATGTAGTCACATAACTGCTCTCCTCTAACATATAGTCACATAACTGCTCTCATCTCACATATAGTCACATAACTGCTCTCATCTCACATATAGTCACATAACTGCTCTCCTCTAACATATAGTCACATAACTGCTCTCATCTCACATGTAGTCACATAACTGCTCTCCTCTAACATATAGTCACATAACTGCTCTCATCTCACATGTAGTCACATAACTGCTCTCCTCTAACATATAGTCACATAACTGCTCTCATCTCACATATAGTCACATAACTGCTCTCATCTCACATATAGTCACATAACTGCTCTCATCTCACATATAGTCACATAACTGCTCTCATCTCACATATAGTCACATAACTGCTCTCATCTCACATGTAGTCACATAACTGCTCTCCTCTAACATATAGTCACATAACTGCTCTCATCTCACATGTAGTCACATAACTGCTCTCATCTCACATGTAGTCACATAACTGCTCTCATCTCACATATAGTCACATAACTGCTCTCCTCTAACATATAGTCACATAACTGCTCTCCTCTAACATATAGTCACATAACTGCTCTCATCTCACATGTAGTCACATAACTGCTTTCATCTCACATATAGTCACATAATGCTCTCCTCTAACATATAGTCACATAACTGCTCTCATCTCACATATAGTCACATAACTGCTCTCATCTCACATATAGTCACATAACTGCTCTCATCTCACATGTAGTCACATAACTGCTCTCCTCTAACATATAGTCACATAACTGCTCTCATCTCACATATAGTCACATAACTGCTCTCATCTCACATGTAGTCACATAACTGCTCTCATCTCACATATAGTCACATAACTGCTCTCCTCTAACATATAGTCACATAACTGCTCTCCTCTAACATATAGTCACATAACTGCTCTCATCTCACATGTAGTCACATAACTGCTCTCATCTCACATATAGTCACATAACTGCTCTCCTCTAACATAGTCACATAACTGCTCTCCTCTAACATATAGTCACATAACTGCTCTCATCTCACATATAGTCACATAACTGCTCTCCTCTAACATATAGTCACATAACTGCTCTCATCTCACATGTAGTCACATAACTGCTCTCATCTCACATGTAGTCACATAACTGCTCTCATCTCACATATAGTCACATAACTGCTCTCCTCTAACATATAGTCACATAACTGCTCTCATCTCACATGTAGTCACATAACTGCTCTCCTCTAACATATAGTCACATAACTGCTCTCATCTCACATGTAGTCACATAACTGCTCTCATCTCACATATAGTCACATAACTGCTCTCCTCTAACATATAGTCACATAACTGCTCTCATCTCACATGTAGTCACATAACTGCTCTCCTCTAACATATAGTCACATAACTGCTCTCATCTCACATATAGTCACATAACTGCTCTCCTCTAACATATAGTCACATAACTGCTCTCATCTCACATGTAGTCACATAACTGCTCTCCTCTAACATATAGTCACATAACTGCTCTCATCTCACATATAGTCACATAACTGCTCTCCTCTCACATATAGTCACATAACTGCTCTCATCTCACATGTAGTCACATAACTGCTCTCATCTCACATGTAGTCACATAACTGCTCTCCTCTAACATATAGTCACATAACTGCTCTCATCTCACATGTAGTCACATAACTGCTCTCATCTCACATGTAGTCACATAACTGCTCTCATCTCACATGTAGTCACATAACTGCTCTCATCTCACATGTAGTCACATAACTGCTCTCCTCTAACATGTAGTCACATAACTGCTCTCATCTCACATATAGTCACATAACTGCTCTCATCTCACATGTAGTCACATAACTGCTCTCATCTCACATGTAGTCACATAACTGCTCTCCTCTAACATATAGTCACATAACTGCTCTCATCTCACATGTAGTCACATAACTGCTCTCATCTCACATGTAGTCACATAACTGCTCTCATCTCACATATAGTCACATAACTGCTCTCCTCTAACATATAGTCACATAACTGCTCTCATCTCACATGTAGTCACATAACTGCTCTCATCTCACATGTAGTCACATAACTGCTCTCATCTCACATGTAGTCACATAACTGCTCTATTCTCACATGTAGTCACATAACTGCTCTCATCTCACATATAGTCACATAACTGCTCTCCTCTAACATATAGTCACATAACTGCTCTCATCTCACATGTAGTCACATAACTGCTCTCATCTCACATGTAGCCACATAACTGCTCTCATCTCACATGTAGTCACATAACTGCTCTCCTCTAACATATAGTCACATAACTGCTCTCATCTCACATATAGTCACATAACTGCTCTCATCTCACATATAGTCACATAACTGCTCTCATCTCACATATAGTCACATAACTGCTCTCATCTCACATATAGTCACATAACTGCTCTCATCTCACATATAGTCACATAACTGCTCTCCTCTAACATATAGTCACATAACTGCTCTCATCTCACATGTAGTCACATAACTGCTCTCATCTCACATGTAGTCACATAACTGCTCTCATCTCACATGTAGTCACATAACTGCTCTCATCTCACATATAGTCACATAACTGCTCTCATCTCACATATAGTCACATACTGCTCTCATCTCACATATAGTCACATACTGCTCTCATCTCACATATAGTCACATAACTGCTCTCCTCTAACATATAGTCACATAACTGCTCTCATCTCACATGTAGTCACATAACTGCTCTCATCTCACATGTAGTCACATAACTGCTCTCATCTCACATGTAGTCACATAACTGCTCTCATCTCACATATAGTCACATAACTGCTCTCATCTCACATATAGTCACATAACTGCTCTCATCTCACATATAGTCACATAACTGCTCTCATCTCACATATAGTCACATAACTGCTCTCATCTAACATATAGTCACATAACTGCTCTCATCTCACATGTAGTCACATAACTGCTCTCCTCTAACATATAGTCACATAACTGCTCTCATCTCACATGTAGTCACATAACTGCTCTCCTCTAACATATAGTCACATAACTGCTCTCATCTCACATATAGTCACATAACTGCTCTCATCTCACATATAGTCACATAACTGCTCTCATCTCACATGCTCTCATCTCACATGTAGTCACATAACTGCTCTCATCTCACATGTAGTCACATAACTGCTCTCATCTCACATGTAGTCACATAACTGCTCTCATCTCACATGTAGTCACATAACTGCTCTCATCTCACATATAGTCACATAACTGCTCTCCTCTAACATATAGTCACATAACTGCTCTCCTCTAACATATAGTCACATTACTGCTCTCATCTCACATGCAGTCACATAACTGCTTTATCTCACATATAGTCACATAACTGCTCTCCTCTAACATATAGTCACATAACTGCTCTCATCTCACATATAGTCACATAACTGCTCTCATCTCACATATAGTCACATAACTGCTCTCATCTCACATGTAGTCACATAGCTGCTCTCCTCTAACATATAGTCACATAACTGCTCTCATCTCACATGTAGTCACATAACTGCTCTCATCTCACATGTAGTCACATAACTGCTCTCATCTCACATATAGTCACATAACTGCTCTCCTCTAACATATAGTCACATAACTGCTCTCCTCTAACATATAGTCACATAACTGCTCTCATCTCACATGTAGTCATGTAACTGCTTTTATCTCACATATAGTCACATAATAGCTCTCCTCTAACATATAGTCACATAACTGCTCTCCTCTAACATATAGTCACATAACTGCTCTCATCTCACATATAGTCACATAACTGCTCTCCTCTAACATATAGTCACATAACTGCTCTCATCTCACATGTAGTCACATAACTGCTCTCATCTCACATGTAGTCACATAACTGCTCTCATCTCACATATAGTCACATAACTGCTCTCCTCTAACATATAGTCACATAACTGCTCTCATCTCACATGTAGTCACATAACTGCTCTCATCTCACATGTAGTCACATAACTGCTCTCATCTCACATGTAGTCACATAACTGCTCTCATCTCACATATAGTCACATAACTGCTCTCATCTCACATATAGTCACATAACTGCTCTCATCTCACATATAGTCACATACTGCTCTCATCTCACATATAGTCACATAACTGCTCTCCTTAACATATAGTCACATAACTGCTCTCATCTCACATGTAGTCACATAACTGCTCTCATCTCACATGTAGTCACATAACTGCTCTCCTCTAACATGTAGTCACATAACTGCTCTCATCTCACATATAGTCACATAACTGCTCTCATCTCACATATAGTCACATAACTGCTCTCATCTCACATATAGTCACATAACTGCTCTCATCTCACATATAGTCACATAACTGCTCTCATCTCACATATAGTCACATAACTGCTCTCATCTCACATATAGTCACATAACTGCTCTCATCTCACATGTAGTCACATAACTGCTCTCCTCTAACATATAGTCACATAACTTCTCTCATCTCACATGTAGTCACATAACTGCTCTCCTCTAACATATAGTCACATAACTGCTCTCATCTCACATATAGTCACATAACTGCTCTCATCTCACATATAGTCACATAACTGCTCTCATCTCACATGTAGTCACATAACTGCTCTCATCTCACATGTAGTCACATAACTGCTCTCATCTCACATGTAGTCACATAACTGCTCTCATCTCACATGTAGTCACATAACTGCTCTCATCTCACATATAGTCACATAACTGCTCTCCTCTAACATATAGTCACATAACTGCTCTCCTCTAACATATAGTCACATTACTGCTCTCATCTCACATGTAGTCATGTAACTACTTTATCTCACATATAGTCACATAATAGCTCTCCTCTAACATATAGTCACATAACTGCTCTCATCTCACATATAGTCACGTAACTGCTCTCATCTCACATATAGTCACATAACTGCTCTCATCTCACATGTAGTCACATAGCTGCTCTCCTCTAACATATAGTCACATAACTGCTCTCATCTCACATGTAGTCACATAACTGCTCTCATCTCACATGTAGTCACATAACTGCTCTCATCTCACATATAGTCACATAACTGCTCTCCTCTAACATATAGTCACATAACTGCTCTCCTCTAACATATAGTCACATACTGCTCTCATCTCACATGTAGTCACATAACTACTTTTATCTCACATATAGTCACATAATAGCTCTCCTCTAACATATAGTCACATAACTGCTCTCCTCTAACATATAGTCACATAACTGCTCTCATCTCACATATAGTCACATAACTGCTCTCCTCTAACATATAGTCACATAACTGCTCTCATCTCACATGTAGTCACATAACTGCTCTCATCTCACATGTAGTCACATAACTGCTCTCATCTCACATATAGTCACATAAATGCTCTCCTCTAACATATAGTCACATAACTGCTTTCATCTCACATGTAGTCACATAACTGCTCTCCTCTAACATATAGTCACATAACTGCTCTCATCTCACATGTAGTCACATAACTGCTCTCCTCTAACATATAGTCACATAACTGCTCTCCTCTAACATATAGTCACATAACTGCTCTCATCTCACATGTAGTCACATAACTGCTCTCCTCTAACATATAGTCACATAACTGCTCTCATCTCACATATAGTCACATAACTGCTCTCCTCTAACATATAGTCACATAACTGCTCTCATCTCACATGTAGTCACATAACTGCTCTCTCTAACATATCGTCACATAACTGCTCTCATCTCACATATAGTCACATAACTGCTCTCCTCTAACATATAGTCACATAACTGCTCTCATCTCACATGTAGTCACATAACTGCTCTCCTCTAACATATAGTCACATAACTGCTCTCTCTAACATATAGTCACATAAATGCTCTCCTCTCACATGTAGTCACATAACTGCTCTCATCTCAATGGAGTCACATAACTGCTCTCATCTCACATATAGTCACATAACTGCTCTCCTCTAACATATAGTCACATAACTGCTCTCATCTAACATATAGTCACATAACTGCTCTCATCTCACATGTAGTCACATAACTGCTCTCATCTCACATGTAGTCACATAACTGCTCTCATCTCACATGTAGTCACATAACTGCTCTCATCTCACATGTAGTCACATAACTGCTCTCCTCTAACATGTAGTCACATAACTGCTCTCATCTCACATATAGTCACATAACTGCTCTCATCTCACATGTAGTCACATAACTGCTCTCATCTCACATGTAGTCACATAACTGCTCTCCTCTAACATATAGTCACATAACTGCTCTCCTCTAACATATAGTCACATAACTGCTCTCATCTCACATGTAGTCACATAACTGCTCTCATCTCACATGTAGTCACATAACTGCTCTCATCTCACATATAGTCACATAACTGCTCTCCTCTAACATATAGTCACATAACTGCTCTCATCTCACATGTAGTCACATAACTGCTCTCATCTCACATGTAGTCACATAACTGCTCTCATCTCACATGTAGTCACATAACTGCTCTATCTCACATGTAGTCACATAACTGCTCTCATCTCACATATAGTCACATAACTGCTCTCCTCTAACATATAGTCACATAACTGCTCTCTCTAACATATAGTCACATAACTGCTCTCATCTCACATGTAGTCACATAACTGCTCTCATCTCACATGTAGTCACATAACTGCTCTCATCTCACATGTAGTCACATAACTGCTCTCCTCTAACATATAGTCACATAACTGCTCTCATCTCACATATAGTCACATAACTGCTCTCATCTCACATATAGTCACATAACTGCTCTCATCTCACATATAGTCACATAACTGCTCTCATCTCACATATAGTCACATAACTGCTCTCATCTCACATATAGTCACATAACTGCTCTCATCTCACATATAGTCACATAACTGCTCTCCTCTAACATATAGTCACATAACTGCTCTCATCTCACATGTAGTCACATAACTGCTCTCATCTCACATGTAGTCACATAACTGCTCTCATCTCACATGTAGTCACATAACTGCTCTCATCTCACATATAGTCACATAACTGCTCTCATCTCACATATAGTCACATACTGCTCTCATCTCACATATAGTCACATAACTGCTCTCATCTCACATATAGTCACATAACTGCTCTCCTCTAACATATAGTCACATAACTGCTCTCATCTCACATGTAGTCACATAACTGCTCTCATCTCACATGTAGTCACATAACTGCTCTCATCTCACATGTAGTCACATAACTGCTCTCCTCTAACATATAGTCACATAACTGCTCTCATCTCACATATAGTCACATAACTGCTCTCATCTCACATATAGTCACATAACTGCTCTCCTCTAACATATAGTCACATAACTGCTCTCATCTCACATGTAGTCACATAACTGCTCTCCTCTAACATATAGTCACATAACTGCTCTCATCTCACATGTAGTCACATAACTGCTCTCCTCTAACATATAGTCACATAACTGCTCTCATCTCACATATAGTCACATAACTGCTCTCATCTCACATATAGTCACATAACTGCTCTCATCTCACATATAGTCACATAACTGCTCTCATCTCACATATAGTCACATAACTGCTCTCATCTCACATGTAGTCACATAACTGCTCTCCTCTAACATATAGTCACATAACTGCTCTCATCTCACATGTAGTCAAATAACTGCTCTCATCTCACATGTAGTCACATAACTGCTCTCATCTCACATATAGTCACATAACTGCTCTCCTCTAACATATAGTCACATAACTGCTCTCTCTAACATATAGTCACATTACTGCTCTCATCTCACATGCAGTCACATAACTGCTCTCATCTCACATATAGTCACATAGCTCTCCTCTAACATATAGTCACATAACTGCTCTCATCTCACATATAGTCACATAACTGCTCTCATCTCACATATAGTCACATAACTGCTCTCATCTCACATGTAGTCACATAGCTGCTCTCCTCTAACATATAGTCACATAACTGCTCTCATCTCACATATAGTCACATAACTGCTCTCATCTCACATGTAGTCACATAACTGCTCTCATCTCACATATAGTCACATAACTGCTCTCCTCTAACATATAGTCACATAACTGCTCTCCTCTAACATATAGTCACATAACTGCTCTCATCTCACATGTAGTCACATAACTGCTTATCTCACATATAGTCACATAATAGCTCTCTCTAACATAGTCACATAACTGCTCTCCTCTAACATATAGTCACATAACTGCTCTCATCTCACATATAGTCACATAACTGCTCTCCTCTAACATATAGTCACATAACTGCTCTCATCTCACATGTAGTCACATAACTGCTCTCATCTCACATGTAGTCACATAACTGCTCTCATCTCACATATAGTCACATAAATGCTCTCCTCTAACATATAGTCACATAACTGCTTCATCTCACATGTAGTCACATAACTGCTCTCCTCTAACATATAGTCACATAACTGCTCTCATCTCACATGTAGTCACATAACTGCTCTCCTCTAACATATAGTCACATAACTGCTCTCCTCTAACATATAGTCACAAACTGCTCTCATCTCACATGTAGTCACATAACTGCTCTCCTCTAACATATAGTCACATAACTGCTCTCATCTCACATATAGTCACATAACTGCTCTCCTCTAACATATAGTCACATAACTGCTCTCATCTCACATGTAGTCACATAACTGCTCTCCTCTAACATATCGTCACATAACTGCTCTCATCTCACATATAGTCACATAACTGCTCTCCTCTAACATATAGTCACATAACTGCTCTCATCTCACATGTAGTCACATAACTGCTCTCATCTCACATGTAGTCACATAACTGCTCTCCTCTCACATATAGTCACATAACTGCTCTCATCTCACATGTAGTCACATAACTGCTCTCATCTCACATGTAGTCACATAACTGCTCTCATCTCACATGTAGTCACATAACTGCTCTCATCTCACATGTAGTCACATAACTGCTCTCCTCTAACATGTAGTCACATAACTGCTCTCATCTCACATATAGTCACATAACTGCTCTCATCTCACATGTAGTCACATAACTGCTCTCATCTCACATGTAGTCACATAACTGCTCTCCTCTAACATATAGTCACATAACTGCTCTCATCTCACATATAGTCACATAACTGCTCTCATCTCACATGTAGTCACATAACTGCTCTCATCTCACATATAGTCACATAACTGCTCTCTCTAACATATAGTCACATAACTGCTCTCATCTCACATGTAGTCACATAACTGCTCTCATCTCACATGTAGTCACATAACTGCTCTCATCTCACATGTAGTCACATAACTGCTCTATCTCACATGTAGTCACATAACTGCTCTCATCTCACATATAGTCACATAACTGCTCTCCTCTAACATATAGTCACATAACTGCTCTCATCTCACATGTAGTCACATAACTGCTCTCATCTCACATGTAGTCACATAACTGCTCTCATCTCACATGTAGTCACATAACTGCTCTCCTCTAACATATAGTCACATAACTGCTCTCATCTCACATATAGTCACATAACTGCTCTCATCTCACATATAGTCACATAACTGCTCTCATCTCACATATAGTCACATAACTGCTCTCATCTCACATATAGTCACATAACTGCTCTCATCTCACATATAGTCACATAACTGCTCTCCTCTAACATATAGTCACATAACTGCTCTCATCTCACATGTAGTCACATAACTGCTCTCATCTCACATGTAGTCACATAACTGCTCTCATCTCACATGTAGTCACATAACTGCTCTCATCTCACATATAGTCACATAACTGCTCTCATCTCACATATAGTCACATACTGCTCTCATCTCACATATAGTCACATACTGCTCTCATCTCACATATAGTCACATAACTGCTCTCTCTAACATATAGTCACATAACTGCTCTCATCTCACATGTAGTCACATAACTGCTCTCATCTCACATGTAGTCACATAACTGCTCTCATCTAACATGTAGTCACATAACTGCTCTCATCTCACATATAGTCACATAACTGCTCTCATCTCACATATAGTCACATAACTGCTCTCATCTCACATATAGTCACATAACTGCTCTCATCTCACATATAGTCACATAACTGCTCTCCTCTAACATATAGTCACATAACTGCTCTCATCTCACATGTAGTCACATAACTGCTCTCCTCTAACATATAGTCACATAACTGCTCTCATCTCACATGTAGTCACATAACTGCTCTCCTCTCACATATAGTCACATAACTGCTCTCATCTCACATATAGTCACATAACTGCTCTCATCTCACATATAGTCACATAACTGCTCTCATCTCACATATAGTCACATAACTGCTCTCATCTCACATGTAGTCACATAACTGCTCTCATCTCACATGTAGTCACATAACTGCTCTCATCTCACATGTAGTCACATAACTGCTCTCATCTCACATATAGTCACATAACTGCTCTCCTCTAACATATAGTCACATAACTGCTCTCATCTCACATATAGTCACATAACTGCTCTCATCTCACATGTAGTCACATAACTGCTCTCATCTCACATATAGTCACATAATGCTCTCCTCTCACATATAGTCACATAACTGCTCTCATCTCACATATAGTCACATAACTGCTCTCATCTCACATATAGTCACATAACTGCTCTCATCTCACATGTAGTCACATAACTGCTCTCCTCTAACATATAGTCACATAACTGCTCTCATCTCACATGTAGTCACATAACTGCTCTCATCTCACATGTAGTCACATAACTGCTCTCATCTCACATATAGTCACATAACTGCTCTCCTCTAACATATAGTCACATAACTGCTCTCCTCTCACATATAGTCACATAACTGCTCTCATCTCACATGTAGTCACATAACTGCTCTCATCTCACATATAGTCACATAACTGCTCTCCTCTAACATATAGTCACATAACTGCTCTCCTCTCACATATAGTCACATAACTGCTCTCATCTCACATATAGTCACATAACTGCTCTCCTCTAACATATAGTCACATAACTGCTCTCATCTCACATGTAGTCACATAACTGCTCTCATCTCACATGTAGTCACATAACTGCTCTCATCTCACATATAGTCACATAACTGCTCTCCTCTAACATATAGTCACATAACTGCTCTCATCTCACATGTAGTCACATAACTGCTCTCCTCTAACATATAGTCACATAACTGCTCTCATCTCACATAGTCACATAACTGCTCTCATCTCACATATAGTCACATAACTGCTCTCATCTCACATGTAGTCACATAACTGCTCTCATCTCACATGTAGTCACATAACTGCTCTCATCTCACATATAGTCACATAACTGCTCTCCTCTAACATATAGTCACATAACTGCTCTCATCTAACATATAGTCACATAACTGCTCTCATCTCACATGTAGTCACATAACTGCTCTCATCTCACATATAGTCACATAATGCTCTCCTCTAACATATAGTCACATAACTGCTCTCATCTCACATATAGTCACATAACTGCTCTCCTCACATATAGTCACATAACTGCTCTCATCTAACATGTAGTCACATAACTGCTCTCATCTCACATGTAGTCACATAACTGCTCTCATCTCACATATAGTCACATAAATGCTCTCATCTAACATATAGTCACATAACTGCTCTCATCTCACATATAGTCACATAACTGCTCTCATCTAACATATAGTCACATAACTGCTCTCATCTCACATATAGTCACATAACTGCTCTCCTCTAACATATAGTCACATAACTGCTCTCCTCTAACATATAGTCACATAACTGCTCTCATCTCACATGTAGTCACATAACTGCTCTCATCTCACATGTAGTCACATAACTGCTCTCATCTCACATGTAGTCACATAACTGCTCTCCTCTAACATATAGTCACATAACTGCTCTCATCTCACATATAGTCACATAACTGCTCTCTCTCACATATAGTCACATAACTGCTCTCATCTCACATGTAGTCACATAACTGCTCTCATCTAACATATAGTCACATAACTGCTCTCCTCTAACATATAGTCACATAACTGCTCTCATCTCACATGTAGTCACATAACTGCTCTCATCTCACATGTAGTCACATAACTGCTCTCATCTCACATATAGTCACATAACTGCTCTCCTCTAACATATAGTCACATAACTGCTCTCCTCTAACATATAGTCACATAACTGCTCTCATCTCACATGTAGTCACATAACTGCTCTCATCTCACATGTAGTCACATAACTGCTCTCATCTCACATGTAGTCACATAACTGCTCTCATCTCACATGTAGTCACATAACTGCTCTCATCTCACATATAGTCACATAACTGCTCTCATCTCACATATAGTCACATAACTGCTCTCATCTCACATGTAGTCACATAACTGCTCTCCTCTAACATATAGTCACATAACTGCTCTCATCTCACATGTAGTCACATAACTGCTCTCATCTCACATGTAGTCACATAACTGCTCTCATCTCACATATAGTCACATAACTGCTCTCCTCTAACATATAGTCACATAACTGCTCTCATCTCACATGTAGTCACATAACTGCTCTCATCTCACATGTAGTCACATAACTGCTCTCATCTCACATGTAGTCACATAACTGCTCTATCTCACATGTAGTCACATAACTGCTCTCATCTCACATATAGTCACATAACTGCTCTCCTCTAACATATAGTCACATAACTGCTCTCATCTCACATGTAGTCACATAACTGCTCTCATCTCACATGTAGTCACATAACTGCTCTCATCTCACATGTAGTCACATAACTGCTCTCATCTCACATATAGTCACATAACTGCTCTCATCTCACATATAGTCACATAACTGCTCTCATCTCACATATAGTCACATAACTGCTCTCATCTCACATATAGTCACATAACTGCTCTCATCTCACATATAGTCACATAACTGCTCTCATCTCACATATAGTCACATAACTGCTCTCCTCTAACATATAGTCACATAACTGCTCTCATCTCACATGTAGTCACATAACTGCTCTCATCTCACATGTAGTCACATAACTGCTCTCATCTCACATGTAGTCACATAACTGCTCTCATCTCACATATAGTCACATAACTGCTCTCATCTCACATATAGTCACATAACTGCTCTCATCTCACATATAGTCACATAACTGCTCTCATCTCACATATAGTCACATAACTGCTCTCCTCTAACATATAGTCACATAACTGCTCTCATCTCACATGTAGTCACATAACTGCTCTCATCTCACATGTAGTCACATAACTGCTCTCTCTCACATGTAGTCACATAACTGCTCTCATCTCACATATAGTCACATAACTGCTCTCATCTCACATATAGTCACATAACTGCTCTCATCTCACATATAGTCACATAACTGCTCTCATCTCACATATAGTCACATAACTGCTCTCATCTCACATATAGTCACATAACTGCTCTCCTCTAACATATAGTCACATAACTGCTCTCATCTCACATATAGTCACATAACTGCTCTCCTCTCACATATAGTCACATAACTGCTCTCATCTCACATGTAGTCACATAACTGCTCTCATCTAACATATAGTCACATAACTGCTCTCATCTCACATATAGTCACATAACTGCTCTCATCTCACATATAGTCACATAACTGCTCTCATCTCACATGTAGTCACATAACTGCTCTCATCTCACATGTAGTCACATAACTGCTCTCATCTCACATGTAGTCACATAACTGCTCTCATCTCACATGTAGTCACATAACTGCTCTCATCTCACATATAGTCACATAACTGCTCTCCTCTAACATATAGTCACATAACTGCTCTCCTCTAACATATAGTCACATAACTGCTCTCATCTCACATGTAGTCATGTAACTGCTCTCATCTCACATATAGTCACATAACTGCTCTCCTCTAACATATAGTCACATAACTGCTCTCATCTCACATATAGTCACATAACTGCTCTCATCTCACATATAGTCACATAACTGCTCTCATCTCACATGTAGTCACATAACTGCTCTCCTCTAACATATAGTCACATAACTGCTCTCATCTCACATGTAGTCACATAACTGCTCTCATCTAACATATAGTCACATAACTGCTCTCATCTCACATATAGTCACATAACTGCTCTCCTCTCACATATAGTCACATAACTGCTCTCATCTAACATATAGTCACATAACTGCTCTCATCTCACATGTAGTCACATAACTGCTCTCCTCTACATATAGTCACATAACTGCTCTCATCTCACATATAGTCACATAACTGCTCTCCTCTAACATATAGTCACATAACTGCTCTCATCTCACATATAGTCACATAACTGCTCTCCTCTAACATATAGTCACATAACTGCTCTCATCTCACATGTAGTCACATAACTGCTCTCCTCTAACATATAGTCACATAACTGCTCTCATCTAACATATAGTCACATAACTGCTCTCATCTCACATGTAGTCACATAACTGCTCTCATCTCACATGTAGTCACATAACTGCTCTCATCTAACATATAGTCACATAACTGCTCTCCTCTAACATATAGTCACATAACTGCTCTCATCTAACATATAGTCACATAACTGCTCTCATCTCACATGTAGTCACATAACTGCTCTCATCTCACATGTAGTCACATAACTGCTCTCATCTCACATTATAGTCACATAACTGCTCTCATCTCACATGTAGTCACATAACTGCTCTCATCTCACATATAGTCACATAACTGCTCTCATCTCACATGTAGTCACATAACTGCTCTCATCTCACATGTAGTCACATAACTGCTCTCCTCTAACATATAGTCACATAACTGCTCTCATCTCACATGTAGTCACATAACTGCTCTCATCTCACATGTAGTCACATAACTGCTCTCATCTCACATATAGTCACATAACTGCTCTCATCTAACATATAGTCACATAACTGCTCTCATCTCACATGTAGTCACATAACTGCTCTCATCTCACATGTAGTCACATAACTGCTCTCATCTCACATGTAGTCACATAACTGCTCTCATCTCACATGTAGTCACATAACTGCTCTCATCTCACATATAGTCACATAACTGCTCTCATCTCACATATAGTCACATAACTGCTCTCATCTCACATGTAGTCACATAACTGCTCTCATCTCACATGTAGTCACATAACTGCTCTCATCTCACATGTAGTCACATAACTGCTCTCTCTAACATATAGTCACATAACTGCTCTCATCTCACATATAGTCACATAACTGCTCTCATCTCACATATAGTCACATAACTGCTCTCATCTCACATATAGTCACATAACTGCTCTCATCTCACATATAGTCACATAACTGCTCTCATCTCACATATAGTCACATAACTGCTCTCCTCTAACATATAGTCACATAACTGCTCTCATCTCACATGTAGTCACATAACTGCTCTCATCTCACATGTAGTCACATAACTGCTCTCATCTCACATGTAGTCACATAACTGCTCTCATCTCACATATAGTCACATAACTGCTCTCATCTCACATATAGTCACATACTGCTCTCATCTCACATATAGTCACATAACTGCTCTCATCTCACATATAGTCACATAACTGCTCTCCTCTAACATATAGTCACATAACTGCTCTCATCTCACATGTAGTCACATAACTGCTCTCATCTCACATGTAGTCACATAACTGCTCTCCTCTAACATGTAGTCACATAACTGCTCTCATCTCACATATAGTCACATAACTGCTCTCATCTCACATATAGTCACATAACTGCTCTCATCTCACATATAGTCACATAACTGCTCTCATCTCACATATAGTCACATAACTGCTCTCATCTCACATATAGTCACATAACTGCTCTCCTCTAACATATAGTCACATAACTGCTCTCATCTCACATGTAGTCACATAACTGCTCTCTCTAACATATAGTCACATAACTTCTCTCATCTCACATGTAGTCACATAACTGCTCTCATCTAACATATAGTCACATAACTGCTCTCATCTCACATATAGTCACATAACTGCTCTCATCTCACATATAGTCACATAACTGCTCTCATCTCACATGTAGTCACATAACTGCTCTCATCTCACATGTAGTCACATAACTGCTCTCATCTCACATGTAGTCACATAACTGCTCTCATCTCACATGTAGTCACATAACTGCTCTCATCTCACATATAGTCACATAACTGCTCTCCTCTAACATATAGTCACATAACTGCTCTCCTCTAACATATAGTCACATAACTGCTCTCATCTCACATGCAGTCATGTAACTGCTCTTATCTCACATATAGTCACATAATGCTCTCCTCTAACATATAGTCACATAACTGCTCTCATCTCACATATAGTCACGTAACTGCTCTCATCTCACATATAGTCACATAAACTGCTCTCATCTCACATGTAGTCACATAGCTGCTCTCCTCTAACATATAGTCACATAACTGCTCTCATCTCACATGTAGTCACATAACTGCTCTCATCTCACATGTAGTCACATAACTGCTCTCATCTCACATATAGTCACATAACTGCTCTCTCTAACATATAGTCACATAACTGCTCTCCTCTAACATATAGTCACATACTGCTCTCATCTCACATGTAGTCATGTAACTACTTTTATCTCACATATAGTCACATAATAGCTCTCCTCTAACATATAGTCACATAACTGCTCTCCTCTAACATATAGTCACATAACTGCTCTCATCTCACATATAGTCACATAACTGCTCTCATCTCACATGTAGTCACATAACTGCTCTATTCTCACATGTAGTCACATAACTGCTCTCATCTCACATATAGTCACATAACTGCTCTCCTCTAACATATAGTCACATAACTGCTCTCATCTCACATGTAGTCACAAACTGCTCTCATCTCACATGTAGTCACATAACTGCTCTCATCTCACATGTAGTCACATAACTGCTCTCTCTAACATATAGTCACATAACTGCTCTCATCTCACATATAGTCACATAACTGCTCTCATCTCACATATAGTCACATAACTGCTCTCATCTCACATATAGTCACATAACTGCTCTCATCTCACATATAGTCACATAACTGCTCTCATCTCACACATAGTCACATAACTGCTCTCCTCTAACATATAGTCACATAACTGCTCTCATCTACATGTAGTCACATAACTGCTCTCATCTCACATGTAGCCACATAACTGCTCTCATCTCACATGTAGTCACATAACTGCTCTAATCTCACATATAGTCACATAACTGCTCTCATCTCACATATAGTCACATACATGCTCTCATCTCACATATAGTCACATACATGCTCTCATCTCACATATAGTCACATATGCTCTCTTAACATATAGTCACATAATGCTCTCATCTCACATGTAGCACATAACTGCTCCATCTCACATGTAGTCACATAAACTGCTCTCCTCTAACATGTAGTCACATAACTGCTCTCATCTCACATATAGTCACATAACTGCTCTCATCTCACATATAGTCACATAACTGCTCTCATCTCACATATAGTCACATAACTGCTCTCATCTCACATATAGTCACATAACTGCTCTCATCTCACATATAGTCACATAACTGCTCTCTCTAACATATAGTCACATAACTTCTCTCATCTCACATGTAGTCACATAACTGCTCTCTCTAAACATATAGTCACATAACTCTCTCATTCACATGTAGTCACATAACTGCTCTCCTCTAACATATAGTCAACATAACTGCTCTCATCTCACCATATAGTCACATAACTGCTCTCATCTCACATATAGTCACATAACTGCTCTCATCTCACATGTAGTCACATAATGTATCATCTCACATGTAGTCACAATAATGCTTCTCATCTCACAGTCCTAAATCTCTCATCTCATGTAGTCAAATAACTGCTCTCATCTCACATGTAGTCACATAACTGCTCTCATCTCACATATAGTCACATAACTGCTCTCCTCTAACATATAGTCACATAACTGCTCCTTCTAACATATAGTCACATTACTGCTCTCATCTCACATGCAGTCATGTAAATACTTTTATTCACATATAGTCACATAATAGCTCTCCTCTAAACATATAGTCACATAACTGCTCTCATCTCACATATAGTCACGTAACTGCTCTATCTCACATATAGTCACATAACTGCTCTCATCTCACATGTAGTCACATAGCTGCTCCTCTAAATAAGTCACATAACTGCTCTCATCTCACATGTAGTCACATAACTGCTCTCATCTCACATGTAGTCACATAACTGCTCTCATCTCACATATAGTCACATAACTGCTCTCATCTCACAATAGTCACATAACTGCTCTCATCTCACATATAGTCACATTACTGCTCTCATCTCACATGTAGTCAGTAACTATCTTATCTCACATAT
The DNA here is from genome assembly GCA_032433765.1 of Megaustenia siamemsis. NCBI lineage: Eukaryota > Metazoa > Mollusca > Gastropoda > Stylommatophora > Ariophantidae > Megaustenia > Megaustenia siamemsis. The sequence goes on from JAVIAB010000050.1 coordinate 9,753,614, forward strand.
AGTCACATAATGCTCTCTCTAACATATAGTCACATAACTGCTCTCATCTCACATATAGTCACATAAACTGCTCTCATCTCAAATATAGTCACGTAACTGCTCTCCTCTAACATATAGTCACATAACTGCTCTCATCTCACATGTAGTCACATAAATGCTCTCATCTCACATGTAGTCACATAACTGCTCTCATCTCACATATAGTCACATAAATGCTCTCCTCTAACATATAGTCACATAACTGCTCTCATCTCACATGTAGTCACATAACTGCTCTCTCTAACATATAGTACATAAACTGCTCTCATCTCACATGTAGTCACATAACTGCTCTCCTCTAACATATAGTCACATAACTGCTATCCTCTACATATAGTCACATAAACTGCTCTCATCTCACATGTAGTCACATAACTGCTCTCCTCTAACATATAGAACATAACTGCTCTCATCTCACATATAGTCACAAACTGCTCCTCTAACATATAGTCACATAACTGTTCCTCATCTCACATGTAGTCACATAACTGCTCTCCTCTAACATATCGTCACATAACTGCTCTCATCTCACATATAGTCACATAACTGCTCTCCTCTACATATAGTCACATAAATGCTCTCATCTCACATGTAGTCACATAACTGCTCTCCTTAACATATAGTCACATAAATGCTCTCCTCTAACATATAGTCACATAAATGCTCTCCTCTCACATGTAGTCACATAACAGCTCTCATCTCAATGGAGTCACATAACTGCTCTCATCTCACATATAGTCACATAACTGCTCTCCTCTAACATATAGTCAACATAACTGCTCTCCTCTAACATATAGTCACATAACTGCTCTCATCTCACATATAGTCACATAACTGCTCTCATCTCACATGTAGTCACATAACTGCTCTCATCTCACATGTAGTCACATAACTGCTCTCATCTCACAGGTAGTCACATAACTGCTCCCTCTAACATGTAGTCACATAACTGCTCCCTTCTACATATAGTCACATAACTGCTCTCATCTCACATGTAGTCACATAACTGCTCTCATCTCACATGTAGTCACATAACTGCTCTCCTCAAACATATAGTCACATAACTGCTCTCCTCTAACATATAGTCACATAAACTGCTCTCATCTCACATGTAGTCACATAACTGCTCTCATCTCACATGTAGTCACATAACTGCTCTCATCTCACATATAGTCAC